>OZ010791.1:499393396-499993396 GCA_963932465.1 Maratus speciosus
GGCAATATTTCATTTATTTTATTTATTTTATTGAAATATTTTGCTTAAAAATACAAAAGTTCATTATTTTCATAGAGAATAACGTAACATTTACCAATATTTCTTTAATTGTTGCCAAGAAAATCAAAACCCGGAATAATATTTTCTTTTAAACAATTTTCAATTGAAAGATTTTGACGTGAAACAGGAAAATGAAAAAAAAAATTAAGAATAAAAAAATTAATATGGCGACATATTGGGAATAAAAAGAAAACTCTCAAGTATTGCTCAATATAACAAGATGAAAGGTTTTGAGTAAGTACGAATAGCAGAGGAATTAGACGTCATTTATCAAAAAAAAAAAAAAAAGATGTTGGAATAAAAAGACCTTGGCTAAAATAAAATGAACTATTATTTACGGAGGAAAGAGATAGATGGAGATGCAGTATGCCGTAAAAACAGTTTGCAATATGATGTGCGTTATCGCCGAGATTTAAACGCCATTATTTGGCCCAAACAAAACAAGCACGTGGAACAGGGACCGAAATCCTTTACTTCACCCGTGCCTTTTTTTCTGTAAAATGAAAATGATCTGCTTATATTTAAGCATTCTAAAGTAGCATTTCATCGTATTATGAATTAAAAACTGTATTACTAAAAATATTTTTCTTTTCTTTCTTTCTTTTTTTAAGCACGCCGTTGTGTTTCGGTCGAATGTAGCGGATTTTAAGGTTACAGTTTTTGGCGTCACTTCAAGATTTATTGTTTGCGTACGGTTAACATGGGGATTTTATTTTAAATTTTAAAGTTATTAATTTATATAAAAAAAACTTATGCTTATCCTTATAAATCACAGAGTAAAAAAAAAAAAAAAAAAAAAAAAAAAAAATCTATGATATACTATAACCATCCGCACAATCAATAAAAAATTACGAATGTAAACTTAAATAAACTACGGAGGGTTCAGGGGGGGCTGTGCCCCCCTGAGGAAATGCAATTTTTGATTTAAAAAGTTACCAGAATTAGCAGCTCATCAGAACTTCAGAACATCAGTGTATAACCACTTGTTTAACACATTTAATTTCTGAAACTTTATGAAGTATTTTGTATTCTTATAAATATTTATGTAATTTGAAAACTTTAAAAAGCGATTTGTAGGAAGATGAATATTACACAATGAGTGTTAAAAAACAATGACTTGCAAAGATGACGTTGAGGCTCCTGATCTGCAGATTTACTAGTTGTAATTTAATTGCCGAAACGTCAGTGAAGGCTTACTGTGGAGACACGAAAAGTTTTGGTTTCTGTTAGTCTATCTGTGTGTTAGTCTGTCTGTCTGTTAGTCTGTCTGTCTGTTCCGCGATAACTGCCGCAAAAAGCATCCGATCGGCTTGAAATTCACTGGGCATGTTGATGAGGTACCCGGACTTAGCTGTATAGTTTTTGGTTAAATTTGGTTCATTCGTTCGGAAAATATGGAACATTTTATTTTGCTCTATAATGCTTTTCAATGTCAAGTCAGACGATTTTCAGATTTTCATTTGTTGAAAGAAATGGCTCATATGAAAAATGGATTTAAATGGTAAATTTTTGATGCTGAAATTTTAAAATAACATTATTAAATTATTCCAATAAATTATGTCAATATATTTGCGAGATTTTTTTAATTAGGTTTATAATATTGGGGGGAATTTTATGCATGTTTTCCAATAATATAAAGGATTTTGTTTTATCAAATTGACATAATGCATATTTCATTTTTTTCCTTTTCTTTCTCTGTTGCCTAGCAACGTATTTGGTCCTAATAATATTAGTATAATTGCGTGCATAATGCTTGAGTAAAGCCAACGTCAAAACAGATGAATTAATGCATTTGTATCTTTGCATATAGAAGGATTTTAGCCCAGAAATAAAAATAGGCAATATTTCATTTATTTTATTTATTTTATTGAAATATTTTGCTTAAAAATACAAAAGTTCATTATTTTCATAGAGAATAACGTAATATTTTCCCATAACATTTACCAATATTTTTTTAATTGTTGCCAAGAAAATCAAAACCCGGAATAATATTTTCTTTGAAACAATTTTCAATTGAAATGTTTTGTCGTGAAACAGGAAAACGAAAAATAAAATTAAGAATAGAAAAATTAATAAGCGGCATATTAAAAACAAATAGAAAACTCTCGAGTATTTCTTAATATAACAAGATGAAAAGTTTTGAGTAAGTACGCATAGCAGGTGAATTAGACGTCATTTATCGAAAACAAAGATGCTGGAATAAAAAGATCTTGGGTAAAATAAAATTAACTATTATTCACGGAGGAAAGAGATAGATGGAGATGCAGTATTCCGTAAAAACAGTTTGCAATACGATGTGCATTATCGCTCAGATTTAAATGCCCTCATTCGGACCAAACAAAACAAGCACGTGGAACAGGGACCAAATTCTTTGACTTCACCTGTGTTTTTTTTTTTTTTTTTTTTTTTTTTTTTCTTTTTAAGCACGTTATTGTGTTGTGCCGAATGTAGCGGATTTTAGGGTTACATTTTTGGCGTCACTTCAAGATTTATTGTCTGTGTACGGTTAACATGAATATTTTATTTTAAATTTAATTTTTATTAATTTATAAAAAAAACTTATGCTTATCCTTATAAATCACAGCGTAAAAAAAATCTAAGATATACTATAACCATCCGCACAATCAATAAAAAATTACGAATGTAAATTTAAATAGACTACGGGGGGTTCAGGGGGGCTCTGCCCCCCTGAAGAAATGCAATTTTTGATTTAAAAAGTTACCAGAATAAGTAGCTCATCAGAATTTCAGAACATCAATGTACAACCACTTGTTTAACACTTTTAATTTCTGAAACTTTACGAAGTATCTTGTATGCTCATAAATATTTATGTAATTTGAAAACTTTAAAAAGCGATTTGTAGGAAGTTGAATATTATGCAATGAGTGTTAAAAAACAATGACTTGCAAAGATGACGTTGAGGCTCCTGATCTGCAGATTTACTAGTTAAAATGTTTTAAAAACAACGATTTGTGTGAAAAAGTCATTGATGTGAGAAAGTAGATAAAGACGATATGGATGCATTAATTGCCGAAACGTCAGTGAAGGCTTACTCTGAAGACACGAAAAGTTTTAGTTTCTGTTAGTCTGTCTGTTAGGCTGTCTGTTAGTCTGTCTGTCTGTTCCGCGGTAACTGCCGCAAAAAGCATCCGATTGGCTTGAAATTCACTGGACATGTGGATGAGGTACCCGGACTTAGCTGTATAGTTTTTGGTTAAATTTGGTTAATTCGTTCGGGAAATATAGAACATTTTATTTTGCTCTATGATGCTTTTCTATGGCAAGTCAGACGATTTTCAGATTTTCATTTGTTGAAAGAAATGGCTCATATGAAAAATGGATTTAAATGGTAAATTTTTGATGCTGAAATTTTTAAATAAGATTATTAAATTATTCCAATTAGTTTGAAATTTTGTCAATATATTTGCGAGATTTTTTTAATTAGGTTTATAATATTGGGGTTAATTTTATGCATGTTTTCCAATAATATAAAGATATTGTTTTATGAATTTGACATAATGCATATTTCATTTTTCCTTTCCTTTCATCTGTTGCCTAGCAACGTATTTGGTCCTAATAATATTAGTATAGTTGCGTGTATAATGTTTGAGTAAAGCCAATGTCAAAACGGATAAATTAATGCATTTGTATCTTTGCATATAGATGGATTTTAGCCCAGAAATAAAAATAGGCAATATTTCATTGATTTTATTTATTTTATTCAAATATTTTGCTTAAAAATACAAAAGTTCATTATTTTCATAGAGAATAACGTAACATTTTTCCATAACATTTACCAATATTTCGTTAATTGTTGCCAAGAAAATCAAAACACGGAATAATATTTTCTTTTAAACAATTTTCAATTGAAATGTTTTGTCGTGTAACAGGAAAATGAAAAATAAAATAAGGAATAGAAAAATTAATATGGCGGCATATTGGAAATAAAAAAGAAAACTCTCGAGTGTTTCTTAATATAACAAGATGAAAAGTTTTGAGTTAGTACGCATAGCGGGTGAATTAGACGTCATTTATCGAAAACAAAGATGCTCGAATAAAAAGATCTTGGGTAAAATAAAATTAACTATTATTCACGGAGGAAAGAGATAGATGGAGATGCAGTATGCCGTAAAAACAGTTTGCAATACCATGTGCGTTATCGCTCAGATTTAAATGCCCTCATTCGGCCCAAACAAAACAAGCATGTGGAACAGGGACCGAATTCTTTGACTTCATCCGTGCACTTTTTTCTGTAAAATGAAAATGATCTACTTATAATTAAGCAATAAGCATTCTAAGGTAGCATTTCATTGTATTATGAATTAAAAACTGTATTACTAAAAATATTATTATTATTATTATTTTTTATTATTATTATTATTATTATTTATTTATTTATTTTTTTAAGCTCGTCGTTGTGTTGTGCCGAATGTAGCGGATTTTAGGGTTACATTTTTGGCGTCACTTCAAGATTTATTGTCTGCGTACGGTTAACATGAATATTTTATTTTAAATTTAAATTTTATTAATTAATTTGTAAAAAAAACAACCTTATGCTTATTCTTATAAATCACAGCGTAAAAAAATCTAAGATATAATATAACCATCCGGACAATCAATAAAAAATTACGAATGTAAATTTAAATACACTACGGGGGTTCAGGGGGACAGAGCCCCCTGAAGAAATGAAATTTTTGATTTAAAAAGCTACCAGAATAAGTAGCTCATCAGAATTTCAGAACATCAATGTATAACCACTTGTTTAACACTTTTAATTTCTGAAACTTTACTAAGTATCTTGTACGCATATAAATATTTATGTAATTTGAAAACTTTAAAAAACGATTGTAGGAAGTTGAATATTGCGCAAAGAGTGTTAAAAAACAATGACTTGCAAAGATGACGTTGAGGCTCCTGATCTGCAGATTTACTAGTTGCCGAAACGTCAGTGAAGGCTTACTGTGGAGACACGAAAAGTTTTGGTTTCCGTTAGTCTGTCTGTCTGTTCCGCGATAACTGCCGCAAAAAGCATCCGATCGGCTTGAAATTCCCTGGGCATGTTCATGAGCTCCCCGGATTTAGCTGTATAGTTTTGGGTTAAATTTGGTTCATTCGTTCGGAATATACAGAACATTTTATTTTGTGATACAATGCTTTTCTATGGGAAGTCAGACGATTTTCAAATTTTCATTTGTTGAAAGAAATCGCTCATATGAATAATAGATTTAAATGGTAAATTTTGGATGCTGAAATTTTTAAATAAGAGTATTAAATTATTCTTATTAGTTTGCAATTTTGTCAAAACATTTGTCAGAGCTTTTAAATTAGATGTATAACTTATGATAGAATTTTATACATGTGTTCGAATAATATAAAACATTTTATTTTATGAATTTACTCATATTTCATTTTTTCTTTTAACCGTTGCGTAGCAACAGCATCTCATCTAAAAATATCATAAATGTGAAAGTATGTATGGCTTTTTGAAGTCAAATCAAAGCAAAAGGAATGAATTAATGAATGCCTTTGTATTTTTGCCTTTGTATTTTTGCCTTTGTATTTTTGCCTTTGTATTTTAGATATTTGCATATAGATTTATTTAAACGCAGAAATGAAAATAGTATTTATATACTATATAGAATAATATTTTCATTTATTTATTCAACTATTTGATTATAAATGAAAAAGTTCGTTATTTTCATACAGAATAAACTGACATTATTCTGTTAAATTTTATAAACTTTATTGTTGCCAAAAAAAAAATGAATAACAATTTCTCCCAAAGAGTTAATTTTAATTTGTAAGATTTTCACGTGCAAAAGAAAAATGGAATAAGCAAATAAAAAATAAAAAAAAGGATATATAGGACAGGAATGAATACATATAAACATTTCACACCAAATACCACCTAAAATAGTTTTTGTAGCAGTATTTTCCCAGCACTACGAAGAAAGATTCCTCGATTTACACGATTTTACTTGGCCTTCCTTTTCTCATTCTTTGCGATTTCATTTTCGCAATTGCGTGCATTAATTGGCACAAAATTTTACATTTTTATGACTGAGATATATGTAAGGCCATACAAATAAGAAATTCCGTATTGTCTCCTATAAAATGTGATAAAGTGTTGGTTAATCATATATGTTTTTATTAAGAGGAGCAGAGCTGCCAAGCCTCCGGCGTTCTGGATACCAGTATTTTAATACAGAAAATGTTACTTTATTTAATTGAAACATTTGCGCGATTTAAAAGAACATTTTCTCTAAGATGTGCAAAAAGCTTGAGACTTGGTATGTCTGGTGGGGAGTGAAATGTTTTACTTAATTCATTTATCTCTATTTTAATGCTACGTGAACAACGTTCGTGTAACAGCTTGTAGAGTGTAAAATAAATTAAATTATTAAAATAATCCTTATTACGAAAAATGAAACAGAAAGACCGGCTAAGGGAAATGAAATGTTAGTTAACCTGTCGTAATTTGACCTGAACATAGGTTTGCGTCAAATTTCAACGGTATTTGTAACATCACGATTTTAAATTAAATGTAGATACTATTAAAAGAAAATCACAAAAAATACTTAAAGGCGCCAAATCATGTTTATCTATTTAACGATGATGAATTATTAACTGTTAGGTTTAGAAGCCCTCCTACTTTAGGGTGATTTTAGTAAGTTAATGCTATCGAGTACATTTTTTGATATTTAGATTAGATCTTAGATATAAATATTGCAGAATGGTAATCAAAATTATTTTTTTATAAACAAAATTTATAAAGGTATTAGATTTCTAAATTAGATGTTTCAGTTTACATTTCCAAAAGTTCTTTATCCATTAGATACAGGTATTTGTGGTTAGCAGGCAAGTAAATACTGCTGTATGGATATTAGGATAAAGTAAAATGCTTGACCGAATTATTGCTTATCCTTATAAATCGCAGTGTAAAAAGAAATCTAAGATATAGGGTAATCATTAACTCAATCAGTAGAAAATTACAAATGCAAAATAAATTACACAACGGGGGGTTCAGGGGGGCAGAGCCCCCCTGAAGAAATTTGCTTTATTATATAAAAATTACTAGAATAAGTAGCTCATGAGAATTTCAGAATATCCTTACATAACAACGTGTTTAATTTAACGCTTTTAATGTCTGAAACCATCGAAATATTTTTTTCCTTTTATAAATGTTTGTGTAATTTAAATAGTTTAAATTTTGTTTTTGTAGAAAGATTAATATTACGCAAAGTTTGATAAAAACAATGAGTTGCAGAGATGACGTTGAGGCTCTTGATCTGCAGATTTACTAGTTGCCGAAACGTCAGTGAAGGCTTACTGTGGAGACACGAAAAGTTTTGGTTTCTGTTAGTCTGTCTGTCTGTTCCGCGATAACTGCCGCAAAAAGCATCCGATCGGCTTGAAATTCACTGGGCATGTTGATGAGGTACCCGGACTTAGCTGTATAGTTCTTGGTTAAATTTGGTTCATTCGTTCGGGAAATATGGAACATTTTATTTTGCTCTATAATGCTTTTCAATGGCAAGTCAGACGATTTTCAGATTTTCATTTGTTGAAAGAAATGGCTCATATGAAAAATGGATTTAAATGGTAAATTTTTGATGCTGAAATTTTTAAATAACATTATTAAATTATTCCAATAAATTATGTCAATATATTTGCGAGATTTTTTTTAATTAGGTTTATAATATTGGGGGGAATTTTATGCATGTTTTCCAATAATATAAAGGATTTTGTTTTATCAATTTGACATAATGCATATTTCATTTTTTTCCTTTTCTTTCTTTGTTGCCTAGCAACATATTTGGTCCTAATAATATTAGTATAATTGCGTGTATAATGCTTGAGTAAAGCCAACGTCAAAACAGATGAATTAATGCATTTGTATCTTTGCATATAGAAGGATTTTAGCCCAGAAATAAAAATAGGCAATATTTCTTTTCTTTTATTTATTTTATTGAAATATTTTGCTTAAAAATACAAAAGTTCATTATTTTCATAGCGAATAACGTAACATTTACCCATAACATTTATAAATATTTCTTTAATTGTTGCCAAGAAAATCAAAACCCGGAATAATATTTTCTTTAAAACAATTTTCAATTGAAATGTTTTGTCGTGAAACAGGAAAATGAAAAATAAAATTAAGAATAGAAAAATTAATATGGCGGCATATTGGAAATAAAAAGAAAACTCTCGAGTATTTCTTAATATAACAAGATGAAAAGTTTTGAGTAAGTACGCATAGCAGGTGAATTAGACGTCATTTATCGAAAACAAAGATGCTGGAATAAAAAGATCTTGGGTAAAATAAAATTAACTATTATTCACGGAGGAAAGAGATAGATGGAGATGCAGTATGCCGTAAAAACAGTTTGCAATACGATGTGCGTTATCGCTCAGATTTAAATGCCCTCATTCGGTCCAAACAAAACATGCACGTGGAACAGGGACCAAATTCTTTCACTTCATCCGTTTTTTTTTTTTTTTTTTTTTTTTTTTTTTTTTTTTTTTTTTTTTTTTTAAGCACGTCGTTGTGTTGTGCCGAATGTAGCGGATTTTAGGGTTACATTTTTGGCGTCACTTCAAGATTTATTGTCTGTGTACGGTTAACATGAATATTTTATTTAAAATTTAAATTTTATTAATTTATTAAAAAAAAATAAACTTATGCTTATCCTTATAAATCACAGCGTAAAAAAAAATCTAAGATATACTATAACCATCCGCACAATCAATAAAAATTACGAATGTAAATTTAAATAGACTACGGGGGGTTCAGGGGGGCAGAGCCCCCCTGAAGAAATGCAATTTTTGATTTAAAAAGTTACCAGAATAAGTAGCTCATCAGAATTTCAGAACATCAATGTACAACCACTTGTTTAACACTTTTAATTTCTGAAACTTTACGAAGTATCTCGTATGCTCACAAATATTTATGTAATTTGAAAACTTTAAAAAGCGATTTGTAGGAAGTTGAATATTGCGCAATGAGTGTTAAAAAACAATGACTTGCAAAGATGACGTTGAGGCTCCTGATCTGCAGATTTACTAGTTGCCGAAACGTCAGTGAAGGCTTACTGTGGAGACACGAAAAGTTTTGATTTCCGTTTGTCTGTCTGTCTGTCTGTTCCGCGATAACTGCCGCAAAAAGTATCCGATCGGCTTGAAGTTAATTGGGCATGTTGATGAGGTACTCGGACTAAGCTGTATAGTTTTTGGTTAAATTTGGTTCATTCGTTCGGGAAATATAGAACATTTTATTTTGCTCTGTAATGCTTTTCTATGGCAAGTCAGATGATTTTCAATTTTCATTTGTTGAAAGAAATGGCTCATATAAAAAACGAATTTAAATGGTAAATTTTGAATGCTGAAATTTTTAAATAAGATTATTAAATTATTCCAATTAGTTTGAAATTATGTCAATATATTTGCGAGATTTTTAAAATTAAGTTTATAATTTTTGGGGGAACTTTATGCATGTTTTCCAATAATATAAAGCATTTTGTTTTATCAATTTGACATAATACACATTTCATTTTTACCTTTTCTTTCATCAGTTGCCTAGCAACGAATTTGGTCTTAATAGTATTAGTATAAATGCGTCTATAATGTTTCAGTAAAGCCAACGTCAAAACGGATGAATTAATGCATTTGTATTTTTGCATATAGATGAATTTTAGCCCCAGAAATAAAAATAGGCAATATTTTATTTATTTTATTCAAATATTTTGCTTAAAAATACAAAAGATCATTATTTTCATAGAGAATAATGTGACATTTTTTCATAAAATTTATCAATGTTTCTTTAATCGTGGCCAAGAAAATCAAAACCCTGAATAATATTTTCTCTTAAACAATTTTCAATTGAAAGATTTTGACGTGAAACAGGAAATGAAAAAAAAAAAAAAAAAAAAAAAAAAAAGAATAAAAAAATTAATATGGCGACATATTGGGAATAAAAAGAAAACTCTCACGTATTTCTTAATATAACAAGATGAAAGGTTTTGAGTAAGTACGAATAGCAGATGAATTAGACGTCATTTATCCAAAAAAAAAAGATGTTGGAATAAAAAGACCTTGGCTAAAATATTTCGAATTCTTTGACTTCATCCGTGCATTTTTTCTGTAAAATGAAAATGATCTGCTTATATTTAAGCATTCTAAAGTAGCATTTCATCGTATTATGAATTAAAAACTGTATTACTAAAAATATTTTCTTTTCTTTCTTTCTTTTTTTAAGCACGCCGTTGTGTTTCGGTCAAATGTAGCGGTTTTTAAGGTTACATTTTTGGAGTCACTTCAAGATTTATTGTTTGCGTACGGTTAACATGATGATTTTATTTTAAATTTTAAATTTATTAATTTATTAAAAAAAAAAAAAAAACTTATGCTTATCCTTATAAATCGCAGCGAAAAAAAAAAATAAAATCTATGATATACTATAACCATCCGCACAATCAGTAAAAAATAACGAATGTAAACTTAAATAAACTACGGAGGGTTCTGAAGAAATGCAATTTTTGATTTAAAAAGTTACCAGAATTAGCAGCTCATCAGAACTTCAGAACATCAGTGTATAACCACTTGTTTAACACATTTAATTTCTGAAACTTTACGAAGTATTTTGTATTCTTGTAAATATTTATGTAATTTGAAAACTTTAAAAAGCGATTTGTAGGAAGATGAATATTACGCAATGAGTGTTAAAAAACAATGACTTGCAAAGATGACGTTGAGGCTCCTGATCTGCAGATTTACTAGTTACAAAATGGCATTTTATTGCCGAAACGTCAGTCAAGGCTTACAGTGGACACACGAAAAGTTTTGGTGTCTGTTAGCCTGTTACTCTGTCTGTTAGTCTGTCTGTTCCGCGATAACCGCCGCAAAAAGCATCCGATCGGCTTGAAATTAACTGAGCATGTTGATGAGGTACTCGAACTTACCTGTATAGTTTTTGGTTAAATTTGGTTCATTCGTTCGGGAAATATAGAATATTTTATTTTGCTCTATAATGCTTTTCAATGGCAAGTCAGACGATTTTCAGATTTTCATTTGTTGAAAGAAATGGCTCATATGAAAAATGGATTTAAATGGTAAATTTTTGATGCTGAAATTTTTAAATAACATTATTAAATTATTCCAATAAATTATGTCAATATATTTGCGAGATTTTTTTAAATTAGGTTTATAATATTGGGGGGAATTTTATGCATGTTTTCCAATAATATAAAGGATTTTGTTTTATCAATTTGACATAATGCATATTTCATTTTTTTCCTTTTCTTTCTTTGTTGCCTAGCAACATATTTGGTCCTAATAATATTAGTATAATTGCGTGTATAATGCTTGAGTAAAGCCAACGTCAAAACAGATGAATTAATGCATTTGTATCTTTGCATATAGAAGGATTTTAGCCCAGAAATAAAAATAGGCAATATTTCTTTTCTTTTATTTATTTTATTGAAATATTTTGCTTAAAAATACAAAAGTTCATTATTTTCATAGAGAATAACGTAACATTTACCCATAACATTTACCAATATTTCTTTAATTGTTGCCAAGAAAATCAAAACCCGGAATAATATTTTCTTTAAAACAATTTTCAATTGAAATGTTTTGTCGTGAAACAGGAAAATGAAAAATAAAATTAAGAATAGAAAAATTAATATGGCGGCATATTGGAAATAAAAAGAAAACTCTCGAGTATTTCTTAATATAACAAGATGAAAAGTTTTGAGTAAGTACGCATAGCAGGTGAATTAGACGTCATTTATCGAAAACAAAGATGCTGGAATAAAAAGATCTTGGGTAAAATAAAATTAACTATTATTCACGGAGGAAAGAGATAGATGGAGATGCAGTATGCCGTAAAAACAGTTTGCAATACGATGTGCGTTATCGCTCAGATTTAAATGCCCTCATTCGGTCCAAACAAAACATGCACGTGGAACAGGGACCAAATTCTTTCACTTCATCCGTTTTTTTTTTTTTTTTTTTTTTTTTTTTTTTTAAGCACGTCGTTGTGTTGTGCCGAATGTAGCGGATTTTAGGGTTACATTTTTGGCGTCACTTCAAGATTTATTGTCTGTGTACGGTTAACATGAATATTTTATTTAAAATTTAAATTTTATTAATTTATAAAAAAAAAAAAAAAACTTATGCTTATCCTTATAAATCACAGCGTAAAAAAAAATCTAAGATATACTATAACCATCCGCACAATCAATAAAAATTACGAATGTAAATTTAAATAGACTACGAGGGGTTCAGGGGGGCAGAGCCCCCCTGAAGAAATGCAATTTTTGATTTAAAAAGTTACCAGAATTAGCAGCTCATCAGAACTTCAGAACATCAGTGTATAACCACTTGTTTAACACATTTAATTTCTGAAACTTTACGAAGTATTTTGTATTCTTATAAATATTTATGTAATTTGAAAACTTTAAAAAGCGATTTGTAGGAAGATGAATATTACGCAATGAGTGTTAAAAAACAATGACTTGCAAAGATGACGTTGAGGCTCCTGATCTGCAGATTTACTAGTTACAAAATGGCATTTTATTGCCGAAACGTCAGTCAAGGCTTACAGTGGACACACGAAAAGTTTTGGTGTCTGTTAGCCTGTTACTCTGTCTGTTAGTCTGTCTGTTCCGCGATAACCGCCGCAAAAAGCATCCGATCGGCTTGAAATAGACTGAGCATGTTGATGAGGTACTCGAACTTACCTGTATAGTTTTTGGTTAAATTTGGTTCATTCGTTCGGGAAATATAGAATATTTTATTTTGCTCTATGATGCTTTTCTATGGCAAGTCAGACGATTTTCAGATTTTCATTTGTTGAAAGAAATGGCTCATATGAAAAATGGATTTAAATGGTAAATTTTGGATGCTGAAATTTTTAAATAAGATTATTAAATTACTCCAATTAGTTTGAAATTCTCTCAATATATTTGTGAGATATTTTTAATTAGTTTTATAATTTTTGGGGAATTTTATACATGTTTTCCAATAATATAAAGCATTTTGTTTTATCAATTTAACATAATACATATTTAATTTTTTTCCTTTTCTTTCATCTGTTGCCTAGCGATGTATTTGGTCCTAGTAATATTAGTATAATTGCGTGTATAATGTTTGAGTAAAGCCAACGTCAAAATGGATGAATTAATACATTTGTATCTTTGCATATAGATGGATTTTAGCCCAGAAATAAAAATAGGCAATATTTTATTTATTTTATTCAAATATTTTTCTTAAAAGTACAAAAGAACATTATTTTTATAGAGAATAATGTGACGTTTTTCCATAACATTTACCAATATTTCTTTAATTGTTGCCAAGAAAACCAAAACACGGAATAATATTTTCTCTTAAACAATTTTCAATTGCAATATTTTGACGTAAAAAAAAACAAAAAAGAAATCAAGAATAGAAAAATTAATATACCTGCATATTGGAAATAAAAAGAAAACTCTCGAGTATTTCTTAATATAACAAGATGAAAAGCTTTGAGTAAGTACACATAGCAGGTGAATTAGACGTCGTTTATCGAAAACAAAGATGCTGGAATAAAAAGACCTTGAGTAAAATAAAATTAACTCTTATTCACGGAGGAAAGGGTTAGATGGAGATGCAGTATGCCGTAAAAAACAGTTTGCAATATGATGTGCGTTATCGCTCAGATTTAAATGCCCTCATTCGGCCCAAACAAAACAAACAAGTGGAACAGGGACCGAATTATTTGACTTCATCCGTGCATTTTTCTTTAAATTGAAAATGATCTGCTTATATTTAAGCATTCTAAGGTAGCATTTCATTGTATTATGAATTAAAAACTTTATTATTATTATTATTATTATTATTATTATTATTATTATTATTATTATTATTATTATTTTAAGCACGTCGTTGTGTTTGTGCCGAATGTAGCGGATTTTAGGGTTACATTTTTGGCGTCACTTCAAGATTTATTTTCTACGTACGGTTAACATGAAGATTTTATTTAAAATTTTAATTTTATTAATAAAAAAAAAAAAAAACTTATGCTTATCCTTATAAATCACAGCGTAAAAAAAAAAAAAAAAAAAAAAAAAAAAAAAAAAAAAAAAAAAAAAAAATCTAAGATATACTATAACCATCCGCACAATCAATCAAAAATTACGAATGTAAATTTAAATAGACTATGGGGGGTTCAAGGGGGCGTAGCCCTCCTGAAGAAATGCAATTTTTGATTTAAACAGTTACCAGGATAAGTAGCTCATCAGAATTTCAGAACATCAATGTATAAACACTTGTTTAACACTTTTAATTTCTGAAACTTTACAAAGTATTTTGTATTCTTATAAATATTTATGTAATTTGAAAACTTTTAAAAGCGATTTGTTGGAAGTTGAATATTACGCAATGAGTGTAAAAAACAATGACTTGCAAATTTGACGTTGAGGCTCTAAATCTGCAGATTTACTAGTAATTAGTAACATATATCAAAACTGTGTATAAAATATTATTTTATATAACATATCTTTATATATATATAACTGTATATAAACTATTGGTTTATATGTAGTTGGGACGCATTTTGCATACTTTGACTGAATTCCATTCGATATACCTGTTATGTAAGCTACAAATATAACATAAGGAATAATAATTAAATTATTTCGAAATATTTTCTGCTTTTAGTCAAATATGTTATTTATAAATGGAATTTTAAAAAATTCAGAGATAGAAAGATAAATAAAAAAATGCATTTATTTTATTTTGTTTATTATGATATCATTAGGTTTATTTAACAAAATAAATAAATAATAAAAAAAAATAAAAATTGTAAAAACTTTCTTATGTTTTTTTTTTTCCAACTCATTATCTCATTATATTGTTAAACGCTTGTTAAACTTTTAAAGAAAATTTTAAAAGCATCTAATTTTACGAATCGCCCTTTACTTTGTCTCAAAATTATTTTTTTAAATGTTGGTTTCTTTTTATTATCATTGAAAATTTAGAACATGCTTTCAACTGTTTAGATTATTTCTGAACTTTAAAAAACAAAGCGCATAACATTAACTAACAATCACATAAAAAGCTGTTTCATATTACTTATTCTAAAATTACATACTCTCGAAATCGTTACATATTTTGCATAAATTAATTTATTTTCTTCATTGCACATTATTTATAACATACATATATATAATAAAACACATATAGGAAAAGATTTAGAAGAAAATTAATGGAAGCTTTTTTTTTTTCAACTTAATAATTTTAAAAAGAAAATTGGAAATCTACAAATGTATTGGATACTAAACCACATAGTTTACTTCCGCAAATGATTCTCCATTTTAATATTTTTAGCTCATAAAAAAAGAAAATATATATCTTGAAAATAATATAAAATATTATTTTTATTCAAGTATTAGTGAATCTTTGAAATGTGTTTTGGAAGAATAATTTCTTTTACCAAACTAGGGGGCTCTGCCCCCTACAAGCTACTCTCGTTAACCCCCGTTCAGACACCGCAGACTCTAACAGCACGATAATTTGATCGGCTTTAAAAAGATTTCGGAAGATTGAATTATAATTTGAATCTGAGAATTATAATCTGACGTAATTTTCACCAAACTTTTCTTTTTCTTTTTAATATTCCCGTAAAAATACTTTTGTTAGAAATGAAATATTATGATCATCTTAAAATATCAAATAAATGTCTCGAGCAATTTTTAAATTTAAACTGTTTTGCAATATTATTTTTTGCTCATTTTATGTAATAAGTGTAATGTGACGTACATGTGACGTAAATTCTCCTTTTTAAGACTTCTAACGCATGTTTATGAATTTATTATTTTACAATATTCTGTCTCTTTTAAAATTCATGTGTAATTATAATTTTTATGACGTAATTTTCAATGAGTTCCCGCTTTTTATATTTTCTGTTTACAATAGTCACGTGTAAAATAAATTTTTAATTTGAAGTAAACATTATTGTTTGCGCTGTTTATACAACTGGCAACAGTTTAAATTAATAAAATTTTCTAAAATTTGTAAAATACATCTCTCGAAATACTGAAAATTTGAATTTAAAATTGAAATAAAACCTCAAAAAATGAGTCAAATAAGAAAAATAAATACAATCTGCACACCGGGAACTTATAACGTATAAAATGATCTAAAAATGATTAAATTCTCATGTATAGTTTTTGCTCCAATAAAACTTTTTTAATGGAACGATTTTGTCCAGCTTTAGCATTAAATATCTCTTAAAATAATTCTTCGATTTGAAAACTGTCTGCATCAACGTGTTTATCAAACATATATCTATAATACCACCGATTTTCATATTTTTTGTATGCAACAGTTTTTTTAATATTAACGATGAAAGGCCATGCTTAAGCATTCAAATTGGATGCGGATCTACCCGGAATATCTACGCAGATTTTCATTGGTTCATTTCCAAATCAATTTTTTTTTTATATATAGAAGGATTTAATTGTTAATATGAAAAATATGGCATTTTTTATGGGCATTTTCCGAGAAATCATGGGAACGTCCACTGTTACTCTTATGACCATTCGAGCGGTTTTTTACAAATACTTCCAATTATTTTATTATAAAATGTAATTAAGATAAAAAGTGATATTACCAGTGAAATACCACTGTGCTCCACTCATTTAATATATATCTAATTTGGAATAAAAAGCATTTTGCTTGTCTATTAAATAAATCAAAATTTTGTTACTCTTGTGACCAGAGTGTCACAAGAGTAACAAAATTTTGATTTAATATATAAACAAATAAAATGCTTTTTGTTGCCAATTACATATATATTACGCGAGTGGAACACAATGATATTTAATTGGTTATATCAATTTATATCTTAAATATACTTTATAATAAAATAATTGCAAGTATTTATGAAAAATTGCTGTAATTGTTACAAAAGTAACGAATGGACACGTTCCCTCATATTATACTACACAAATCAAAATTTTGAATTTAAACTTATTTTTCTTCATATTTTAAAAATAAACTACCTGTTTTCGTTTTTTAAGCTTAAATCGCTGAAAATATGTCGAAATCGATAACGTCTGAATTTTAAATTTTCGAACATTTTTTAATCCTTTGAGGGACAAGCAATAATTTGTCTGTAATATTGAATTCTCACAGGAATAATCGAAAACTTTTATTTTAAAATATGATAAAGCAATTTTGCAAACATTCGCCCGCAAAGTTAAAAGTTCCTGGTGCGAATCTCCTTAAATTAGTTGGGATATAATATATTCCACTGCCCACCAAAGGGTTAATTGTCTGATCAATAACTTTTACTTTTCAAAATCTAGACTACATACTTGAAATTTGACTACCACTAATATATAATATCCAATATTATCTTTATTTAATCGTAGAAATCGGCGATTATGTATACCGGATATTTCTATATGGAAAAATATCATATTGAAACAATGGAAGATATGGATCTAAGAAGCTATGGTAGCTTTGCTAGATTACTGGGAAATATTGCAATGGAATGAATCAAGAAAACGTCTACAAATTGAATAGTAATTGTTTACAAGAAAATGAGAATTTATAATAAATGCTGGCAGATATGAATTCCACCTATATTGTTGCCAATTATATTTAGAAATCCACCTCCTTATATCTCTAGCGCCAACTGTAGGATTTCTTCAAATAACTATTGAACAATGATTTGTTTTATGTATTAATAATACAAATCAGATAATTATAATTACGTATCTCCATATTTGAATAAGAGAAAATAGAACTTTAGTTGTTACGGCAAGCTAATTTTATGTATTAGCATTACGATTGCTAATAAATCCTCCATCGTGGGAAAAAGGCAACGGTGCAAATTATCCTCGAAACCAAATACGGTATTATTTGCTTTATTTCTAAAGAATGCTTTTTAAATACTATTATTTACATAATTACCAAACAAATTAACACAGTTTTTGCAACATATTTAGTCCTACATAAAACACATAATGAAATACATAGGAGAAATTCATGCACTGATTTATAACTGATAAATGAAACTTTGTTTAATTTCTATATAGCATCATGACGTTACATAATAACATGCTGCAGAACTTAGATGACAGCTAATGACAAATCGCATGCTGAATTACTTCGGTAATTTAATAATACTAGTAGAAGATAAATAATATTTTGCTTCGCATGTACTTCATTATAGATAAAATGGAGAAGCTTTGTTTTTAACCCTTTCGTGTGCAATTTTTTTTTCAAGTTTGATAACTAAATTACTTTTACTTTTGTAATCATTAATCGTAACTATTGAAATAGATTTACTGAAGTTTAAAGTTTATCTCATCGTCTGAAATCTAAGAAATGTACTTATTTTGTGTACTATTCAATTCAAATATATATGCTAATAGGTTAAAGAGGAGTTTTTGGAAACGATCGATTTGGTCGATCAGAAAAGTAATCTATATTTTAAATTTAAAGAGTGAAATATATGTATAAAATAAAGGAATCGCCAACAGTGTAAAGAAAATTAAGCAAACTTTTATTATTATTGTTATTACTGAATTTCAAAACATATAGGAAGTTAGAATAAGAAAGACGTTACTACCATATACTATCATTACTATATGTAGATAGTAACAAAAGTAATTGTTAAGACAAAATAATACTCGATGAGAAGACATTTATAGTAAAGTGGGGACATATGCCACAGTTTTACTTTCCTTCTTTTAAAATGTACAATAAAGCAAAAAACAAAAAACTAAGTACCAGAAATCATTAATCAAAACTTTAGAGTCAAAGTTCTATGTTAAACAAGTTAAAGCCCCCTTGATAACGCAGGGACAATTATTTTCCCAAACGTCCTTTTTTAACATCATTTTTTATGTGCTGGGTAACATGCCGCATAGAGAAAAAATTTATACTGTTTATGCTTTTTCAAGTAAATCACATTTTTATTTCCTCAAACTACTTAAAATGAAAATAAATAACAGTAAATTTACATAAATTATATATATCACTAAATTGTGAAAAGTTTAACGAAATTGCAAAAGTACAAGCTCAAAAAATAAAACTTAAGGCAAAAAAAGAAAAAAAACATTTGGCTGGAAACAATAGAGAGCATAATTACAAAAAAGATATAAACCACTTGTTTATATCCAGGCGACCATTGTAGTTTGCTCTTGAGTACTAGTTCCATTAATTTTAGGCCGTTGTCTTTTTATTTTTGGCTTTTCTTCTCATTTTTTGTTCCGTATATCTTTTCGCCCACAATCACCACACTTTTTGTTGCAAGAGTAAAGTGAGCATGTTTCATGCAGCCACCGATTGCATATTATGCACTGAATCCAGTCCGCTTTAGACTCTGTTTCTTGATCTGACTCCAAACAATCAGCACATTCAGAGTCATCAAATCCAATTTAATACTGACTTCAGAATTCATAAGAGGAATACTTTCGTCACTGCCGGAAGATGATTCACATTTCAGTTTCTTCCTTAAGTGAGGTGTTTTCAAGTTGATCTTTCCCTTCCTTTTTTTACACATTTTGCTTCCGCCAAGCTGTCGTTCTTTGACGCTTTCTTGCTTCTTTTGCTTTTTATTTCCTTCTTTTTTCTTGTTTAAGAAATCTGTGCTTGTAATATTTGCAGCCTTTTGTTTCTCTTACTTGGCTGTATAAGTATTTTGACCATTGGGATAGGAGACATTTTGTTTAATAATTTAGACGGTGAGAATTGTAAAAGGCCTACGTTTTCCTTATTCATACTTAGTGAACCACCACTGTTGTTGAGAATATTTTGATAAGTAGGAGAATGCGCTAATATACATTCATTTAAATGTAAGTTCTACTTAAACCACAGTGATGAAGTTTATTGAACTGAAAAACAAAAATATATTTTGCGGCATCTGTCCCTCAACCTTGGTGCGGCATCTGCCCCAAAGTGGCGGGTAAGATGCCGCATCGCCATTTTGTGCCATGTGAGCGACGCGAGAGAAAGACAAGCACATGTCTGTATTCTACGAGGATCTAGTCTACAGTTTCAATCGGTTTTGGGATGAAATATCTGTTTATTTTTCTTAAAATATGTTATAAATCTTTATTAGAATAATCTTAGCAACTTTCCATGCAGTTTCGAACCATAAAAACCGGCATAAATATGTAAATACTGACAATTAAGCGGCGGAAACGCACACAACACAGCAGACAGCACTTAGGCACACAGCGAAATTCTTAATTTGGCCTAGGGAGCGCTAGTGTCGCCAATACAATCTCTGCGGCATCTGTCCCACCGCGGCGTCTGTCCTCACTTTACTATACTATTATTAGTACATCAGACCCCAACGTGTTAAAAAATAAACCTCTAATATATATATAAATCAAAATGTGATGAAAAAAAAAATCAAAAGAATTAAATGCCATGCTTAAAATCACGATTAATATTATGATGAAAATTCATGTAGTTCCAAACAAAATTCCATTTCAATAGGTTAAATTTTCGAGAATATTGAAAAATCACCTCTTTCTTTTACGCTTGATAGAAAGAGCAAATAGATGAATTCATTTAAAAATATTTAATTTTTACTATGTTTCTTTTTGAAGATAAAGCGATGGGAAGGTAAAAATATTTAAAATATTTCTTCAATATTTCTAAACTGCTTTCTAAATATATAATCATAATTTAATTAAATTTAAACTATTATATGATAAAAGTTTACTTAAAAATTATTACACCTTTTTATTTGTTTTTATTATTTCTACTTCTTTGTTTTTACCCGACTGCCAGGAAGGGTTATGTGTTTAACGCGTATCTGGGTATGTGGATTTCTTTATACCCTCGAAACATCCCAAAGGCTGGGAGGATTTTAATGAATAAGGTCTTTGTCAATTTGTCTTAACCGTCCGATGGTTATAGGCTAGGTTTTGTTTTTATAAATTAAAAATGTCGGCCATAAAATAAAAAAAAAGAGGTAGACACGAAGAAAAAAATTTACGCACCATATTAAGTAGCATATCATTGGATAGGTCTTTCAAAATGAAGACGATGTTTCATTGACTATTTTATATTAATTCAATGAGACAATGGTAGTTTTTTGTTAATTTTTCATATGAAATTATTTTGACCATTCCGTAAACTCAACAGCGGAGAGTCGCATGTGCTGGAATGACGTGCTACACAATCCAAGATGAGTTTTAGACATAGCTGCATTATTTCGAAGCTTCATACGGTTATTTTACGATGTTTGTGTTTGTTTTCTGTAATCTCTGAATTTATGTTATCAAAAAAGACGAAGGTTACCGTTAAAAAGTTTTGGTACGAGAATCGGAAAATATGCAACTAGTTCGCAAAAATATCTCGACGTGCGGTGCACATGTTTCTAACGCAAGCTGTTCATGAGAAACTAGATTCTACTATTATCTAGGGGTTATTACCGACTCAGTTAATGAATAATTTTATTCAGAGTTGCTTTACTCACATGGCAACTTATAGTAGATGATCTATACTCAAAATTTAGAAAAATAAACTCATCCTACTAATTGATAAACTGATGTAGACATGATGACAGAACACTGCACCCATAAACCAAAAAGTACTAAAATCTATTTTATACCCTCAGCGCATTCAGCAATATAAAATAGTTTCGTGGCAATACAAGTTTAGAATACCTTATAAAGCATGTAATGCTTTAATGTACTTAATACAATAAAGAGCTCTTCATTTAAAAAGGTTTAAAATTTCGCTACAAAATCAAACAGCATTATCCGTCTTCTGAATTACCGAGATAGATATGTCTGTATATGAGCATATTATAAACGTTTATTTAAGCACAATCTTGGAATCGTGAGGGAAAAAAAAACAGCAGTAAAAAAGGATGAGTGAAAATGATTTTAATAGTTGTCAAAACATTGGAACTTTCATGAATTATAATTATTTTGTTTCTAAACAATCGGAATTCCGATGATATGTTATTATATTTATAAATAAACAAACGTTTCGAAGAGTTACATTTCTTTTTACATATAATTATAAAGTGAATATGTAACAAATTGCGTTTTTTATCTTTTATTTTTAACTATTTATTAAATTTTTTAAGAAGTGGAATTCAAATATTGTTATAGTGTACCATAATGTATCTATTTTTCAGAAAAAAAAATGAAATAAATATTTAAATACATATACATGCTTTTGAGAAAGTTATGATCAAGTAGACGTATTCTGTAGATGATTTTTTTAAATTAAGTGTTTATGCTTCTTTATAATTTAATAAAATAAAAAATATAAGCATTAAAATAAATGAAAAATATGCATTTTAAAATGTAAATAAAACCTTTTAAATTTTTCTTGTTTTTTTTTTGTTTTTTTTTTTCTTTTAATGCTTTATTGTATCTGACACAAAAGTGTATTTTTTGTTACAAATTACATGTAAAATAAAAACAAATGCTTTAAATCTATAAATCTATCTATCTATATATATGTATATATACATATATATATATATAAATATATTTTTTACAATATTTACTATGAAATGTTTTACACTTATCATTAATATTTCTTTTATACATTTTTCAAAGTGAATAGTTAACGAGACCAATTCATTTAATGTCCCTTTGAAGAAAATTCTCTCTCTCTCTCTCTCTCTCTCTCTCTCTATATATATATATATATATATAGAGAGAGAGAGAGAGAGAGAGAGAGAGAGAGAGAAGGAGAGAGAGAGGGGGGGGGAAGGGGCGACACTATATCTGATCCATTAGTAAATACTACTTTGGAAAACATTAAATGCATTATTCAAGGATACAGGGCAGCACTATTTCTGTCCTATTAGTAAAAATATTATAATTTTAGTACTTCAAACTGCTGACACTGTATATTTTTGCTCGATGGTATATATTCATAGATTTTTATTTAAATATTTTTGGCAACATGTGAAAATCATTTCTTATACCTTTTATTCTGTTTCATTTATGCCATGGATGGATCTTTAATTATTAATATGCTACTTTTTTAATCCATTTTAATCCATTATGTATATATATATATATATATATATGTATACATATGTTTTTATACTGTTTATATATGAAGCCGGTTTATTGTTGGAAAAAGACTTAAAGACATACAGATATATAGAAGATGTTTTGGTGGTTGAGCTGAATAACAATAAAGAAATTTATCAATTTAAATGTTATCCAGACACTTTGAATTTAAAGAGTGCTTCGGATGATCAGGGCAGTGTCAACTACTTGGACGTTAATTTGGAGATTATAAAAGGAATTTTAGTATATAGTATTTATGATAAAAGAAATTATTTTGATTTTGATACAATAAAAATATTAAACTTTAATAGTAACGTGTATGTTTCAATTTTTAGAAATATATATTTAAATGGTTTAAATCGTATTGCAAATTTGTGTTCAAATGTTAATAAATTGGTTGGTGAAATTTATAACCTTTACATAAACGCCAGTAAACAAAATTACCCAATACATTTTCTGAATGATTTAACTTTCAATTTTATCAAGAAAAAAAGCTATCGAAATAAAATATTAGAATTGTTCGATGATGGCGATTTATCGATACGTGATTCGTATCGAAAATAGCTTAGCGGTGAGGATATTCACAGACTTCATTTGACGGCTTTCGGGTTAGTTTGTGGTTTTCATTTCTTTCAATTTCTATTTGTTTGGTCTCGGCAAGTGAGGGGGAATATTGTGCACGTAAAACATGTTTAACCCCGCAGTACAAGTCATAAGCCTTGACCACTTGTCTTCATGTTTAGTTTTTTCTTAGTTACTCTTGGTTTTGTTAATTATTGTTTTAGTTACAGTTTGTTAGCTGTTTTTTCGTGTAATAAATTATGTGAATTTGGATTTTTCAATATATATATATATATATATATATATTATCTGATGTTATTTTCTGGGGGGGGGGGGGGGTTCTGGATTCATTGTATGCGGAAACCCTTATTCTCCATTTTTTAAAACTTCTTACGGCTAAATGAAAAATGAAACCGCGTTTGTTTTTTATAGTAATGAAGGTAATTTGGGCCTGTTGATTCTGCCTTGGTACCACGAATATTTTCATTTCTCGAACGTTTGCTCTATTATCAATTCTATGTTTCACTTGTTATAAGGATCTATTTCAAAGAATTTTACGCTGGTTTATACATAATTTTTTATTTGAATAAACTTTCTTATAATATATATATTCACATTGTTGATGATAATTTGGTTCATAATGGTTATTGCAGAAACGTCAGTGAAGGCTTACTGTGGAGACCCGAAAAGTTTTTGGTTTCCATCTGTTTGTTAGTTTGTTAGTTAGTTAGTTAGTTAGTCTGTCTGTCTCGCGATAACTGCCATAAAAAGCATCCGATTAGCTTGAAATTAAGGATGCATGTTGGTGAGGTCCCCGGATTTAGCTGTATAGTTTTTGGTTAAATTTGGTTCATTTGTTCGGAATATATAGAACATTTTATTTTGCGCCTAATGTTTTCCTATAGCAATTAAGACGATTTTTCCATTTTTATTTGTTGAAAGGAAATGGCTCATATGATTGAAAGATTTAAATGATAAATTATGGATGATATAATTTCCTAATTGGAACCATACATTATTCATATTAGTTTGAAATTCTGTGTATACATTTGTCAGAGTTTTTAAATTTAATGTATGACTTATGGAGGGATTTTATATATGTGTTCCAATAATATAAAATATTTCCTTTTATAAATTTCGTTTTTTTTTTTTAATGCACATATTTCATTGTCTTAATTTTCTTTTAACTGTCGCCTAGCAACGGAACTACACCTAAAAATATCGGAAATGTGAAAATATGCGTAATTGTTTGAAGTCAAATCAACGTCGAAAGGATGAATTAATGCTTTTGTGTCTTTACACATAGATGGAATTTAACCCCAGAAATAAAGAAAGGCTATGTTCTATTGATTTTGTTCAAATAATTTTCTTTTAAATTAAAAACTTCATTATTTTCATAAGGGATAAATTGACATTTTGCTATAAAATTTAACAATCTTTTTTTTTTTTTTTAACGGTTGCCAAGAAAATCCGATACCGGAATAATAATTTATCCTAAACAGTTAATTTTGATTTGAAAGATTTTTATGTGCAAGATGAAAATGAAATAAAAAAAGCAAATTGATATAAACGTCAAAATTATGCACCACAAATTTATCGCTGTCGAAAATGACGTCATTGTATCGGAAAATAAATATTTTCATTCTTTAAAACCAAATATTAACTAGATTGCCTGAAAAAATATTTTTTGATGTTACTTCTTAATACCGCCTCATTTCAGAAAATATGAATGACAATTATTTTATTTTTAAAAGGAAATTACATTTTCATTCACAAAACCTAACTTTTAATATAATCGCGTCAACGTAAATCCTTTTATGTCTACCAGTATTGAAAAATAAGGCTCGGAAGTGTAAAAAGAAATCTAAGATTTACGATAATCATTAGCGCAATCAATAAAAAGTTACATATGTAAATTAATGAGACCACGGGGCTTTTAGAGGTACGGAGCTCCCCTGAAGACTTTATTATTTAAAAAAATACCAGAATTAGTAGCCCATGAAAATTTCAAAATATCCTTCCATAGCAACGTTTTTTATTTAACGCTTCTACGTCTGCGACTAACTATACTACGTCTTGCTTCTAAAGCTAACGTCTGAAATCTTCGTATTTTTTATTCTTATGAATAATTACATAATTTGAAAACTTTAAATTGCGGTTTGCATGAAATTGAATATTACCAGAGTGTGTCTAATAACAATGACTTGCAGAACTGACGTTGAGGCTCCTGATCTGCAGATTTACTAGTATTAGTATATATATATATATATATAATAAAGATGAAACCACAAAAATATATGAACAAATTGGTAAAGTTCTATATATATATATATATATATATATATGCATCTGCGTGTGTATGTATATGTATTCAAGTATATGTATATCAAGTAATTAATTTAAAACGTATGACGGCTCGTATGAAAGACGTTTTGTTCAGCTAATTATATTTTATACATTCGTCGAAATGTGAAAGAAAGAAAATGATAAAAATGCAATGTTTTCCCTTTATCTCTAAATAATAATTTCCTGTATTTTTTTTCTTCAATAATTCAGATTCCAAGCGGCATTTCAAAATTCGAAATTTATAAGTTTAGAAAACATAATCAAAGACGCGAAAAATCTTTCGTATTCCATTTAGAATCTATTCATCTTTACAGAATTGAAAAAATAATTTGAAAATTGGAAAGCACCCAAAGTGTTAAAGTTTGCTTAACTTTCTTTTAATTATGTTTCTTTTGATTTATTTAACTTTAAAATAAAACTTCAAAACAATTTTCTTTGATCAAAAGTTTTTTTTTTTTTTTTTTTTTTTTTTTTTTTTTTTTTTTTTAATAAAGAAATATCTTTTAAAAGGGTAGTTTATTTTAATTACTACTGAAATGTATTTCATGTCTTTTGAAAATGTACATTATGAAATAAGTGTAAAATGTGTGGTAAAATGTCTGGAGCAGTGGTCTGGAGCAGCAGCTGTACGAATACATTAATTAACTAGTCCGATAATCCAATCCTAAAACTTTCTTCTATCTCATACATGCTAATACTTCAAAATTCGCTATCACACTGCCAAAATTAAACGGCAATGCAGGCCCATCATGGGGATTCTTAAGCTATGAAATTCCGTGCAAATTCTTGAGATATGACTACCGCAGAAATTGTGTAAATCTAGCAAAAAGTAGCCCAGCAGCGCCACATATTTGTTGCTTTATACCAAAAAATATGTTACACCAAAACCACCAAGCAAAAACTTATGTTAACGTCTAACTGAATCAGAAGTTTGGGGAAAATCCGTGCATTAGTTTTTGAGATAGAGATATTGCAAAAATCGTGAACAGTCCAGCATAACAGTGCCATCTGGTGGGCGATTAACACCAAAACCTAATCAGCAACAACTTGTGTCAACGTCTAATTAAATCTGAATTTAGATGAAAATTCGTGCATTAGTTCCTGAGATAGAGCTATTCAGGAAATCGTGAAATATGCAGTATAGCAGCTCCACCTGTTGGGCGATTTACATCAACACGTAATCAGCGTCATGCTATATGATGTACTAACTGAATCTCAAGTTTGATGAAAATTCGTGCATTAGTTCTTGAGATAGAGCTATTCAGGAAATCGTGAAATATGCAGCATAGAAGCGCCACCTGTTGAGCGATTTACACCAAATTGTATAAAACATCAGATCATGTCAGGGACTAAGTGAATCTGAAGTTTGATGGAAATCCGTGCATTAGTTCTGGATATTGAGCTATTATGGAAATCGTGAAAAATGCTGCATAGCATCGCCACCTGTTGAGCGATTTACATCAAAACCTACTCAGCACTAATTTAGATCCAGGACTAATTGAACATAAATTTTTGTTAAATTCCGTTCCCTAGTTCTTGGGATAGAGCGCCCACAAAATTTGTGTCACACACAAACAGACAGACAGACAGACTCATACACAGACACGCAGACAGACATTTTAAAAAAAAACTTGTTTCTTTTTTTTTTTTTTTTTTTTTTTTAATATCTGACACCTAAATCGTGTAAATCCGTCAACAACCGGAATTCAAAAATTTTCATGAATCCAATACTTTCTTCTTGTAAAAATAGAAGAAAGTAAAAATTAATATATATATATTTAAATTTCTTAATTCGTATGAAAACAACCATTATTACTTTGTATTATGGTACGTTTATTACTTTATATAATAAATACTAGATGCAACACGTCAAATCTTGATGGAAAACAGCTTGATGGCACCAAACGAAAAAGTATAACTCTTTAAAATGTTATTTACTGACATAACAACATCAATAATAATTATAAAAAAAAAAAAACCTGTGGCTGTATGAACATGAAGGATCAGGGCCTACGGTGCCCTACTCTGTTTACTTGACACTGGGCCCCGAGGTGCTATGCAGCATGTGCCCTGGCCAAGTGGTCAACCCAACGCGAAACCCTAGGTGTTTATACTCCCTGTAAGAAGAATTGGCTCTTCAAGGACAAACGTCCTCTTTTCATTATCCCTTCGGTGGTCACACCACGGCCCTTAACTTAGGCTAGTAACTATGTTAACGAACGGAAAATGAAAAGAGGACGTTTGTTCTTGAGCAGCCGATTTTTCTTACAGGGAGTATAGTTCCCAAGCAAGCTAGGTACTCGTTTTATCGACCCCGGAAGGATGAAAGGTTGAGTGAACAAAATGCACGAAATGATCTACTGCTACCGAATATAAATAAACAGATATTGTGCAACATGTGTATTCTTTTGCGTAAGAATAGTACGTATATTAATAGAGATATAATGCTTTATTTAAAAAGAAATAAAAAATTCTTGCATGTTTTTTGCTTATAACATGCAGGGTTTTCAACCAAATTTAACGCCGGTTTCAGAAAAATTGACAAAATATAGTAGAAACAATACAGTGTAATTCGAATATAAATATATTAAATATTTTAGGAAATATGAGCAGTTGTATGAAATAATTTTAATCTGCGCATGCGCGAACGATAACAAGGATCATTTTACATAATTTAATAGTCAAATCTATGGAGCAACTTATTAAAAAAAATCTAGTCAAATATCGTAAAAATTCAGAAAGACATCGACATTAGAGTGAGCAAATTTTTAGTTGTTCTCTAAAAGCAGAGGAATGATAAGGGATTTTCCACAAATTGTCATTTTTTGCTAACTGACTTTCAGAAAAAAGTTAGTATTTTGTGAGTATCAACGAGTAGATTTGGAAAACAATTCTTCAATTTTGATACTTCTTTTGATCATGGTATAGGCTCGCTCTGGTGGTTATCCAAGAAGAACTAATCCATCAATAAAAAATGAAAAATAAAAAAAAATAAAAATGACAATTTGTGGAAAATCCCTTATCATTCATCTGCTTTTAGAGAACAACTAAAAATTTGCTCGCTCTAACCTCCGGTATCTTTCTGAATTTTTACGATATTTGACTACATTTTTTTTAATAAGTTGCTCCATACAGTTGACTATTAAATTATGTAAAATGATCATTGTTATCGTTCGCCCATGCGCATATAAAAATTATTTCATACAACTGCTCATATTTCCTAAAATATTTAATATATTTATATCCCAATTGAACTATATTGTTTCTACTACATTTTCTCAATTTTTCTGAAACCGGCGTTAAATTTGATTGAAAACCCTGCATGTTATAAGCAAAAAACGTGCAAGAATTTTTTATGTTTTTTAAATAAATCGCTATATCTCTATTAATATACGTGCTATTCTTACACAAAAGAATACACAGATTGTACAATGTCTGTTTATTTATATGCGATAGATCATTTCGTGCATTTTATTTTACAGGGTGATCCCAAGTATTTATTTCTTTGATTTTTTGTTGGCCCCCTAATTGCCCCCCTTATCAAATCGACGTTGCTAAATATGAGTTCATACCAGTTCTTTTCAATCCTAGAATTTCAGAAGAATCTGTCAAGTATATTTCTAAATATTCGACAAAATTGCTAAAATTGAAAGTTGCCGGTCATTAATGGCAATATAGTGTATATTGGTATCATGCTGATCAATGGAAAAGTGCTTTTAAGTTATTTGCATTGAAGTACATACAGACAGATTTTTACCACAGAAAACAGCGAATGCTTGCATGCATAAATACACATTTTTTTTTAATTACACAATGCAAATCAAATGTCTTTATACTTATTGATGGCAATATTTAATATATATATATATATTTTTTAAATATTTCTTAATTTTATTGTGTTTTTAATTTATTTCCGAGTAATATTGTACTGAGTACTGTTTCAGCCAGCTGTCGTGCACGTTACGAATAAAGAATTAAAAAAAAAATAAAAAATACTGGTGCACACATAAGTGCACTGGCACATTAATGTATAAAATATGAAAATATAAACAATCAGTCAAGAAACTGTACAAAGTCTCTTAATTTTTAATCTGCATTACAACAATTCTTTAGATTAATTATGTTAGCTTACTTATCACAATGTACTTTTTTAAATACATGACTTGATTATTAAAGTGGAATCGCAACAAATCAGATTAAAAAAATAAACAATAAATTAACAAAATACTAATAAGATGTAATCCTAAGAGATTATAAACAGGAGACTGCAAATATGTATTGTTGAGATCAGTGAATATGCGTGACGATATCTGTATACAGACAGGAATGTCACTGAACTCCCATTGGAGCTCAGTCTTAGCACATGCGCTGTTTACGCAGATTAGTCTAATCGGAAGACCTTTCAAGTGGCCGCGCATGCGCATATGTCTCAAAAATGAACTGAAAGTCGGTCTTAATTAAATCGTATTTCGTTTTATTATATAGGATGTTATAATAATGTTATATATTATAGAGTAATTATATAAGTTTTTTAAGTTTTTTAAGTTATGTCGAAATAGTAAATGATGCGATAGGTAACTGAAAATGGGAAATAGTTCTAGTATCAGAGTTTAGAAACTTTATTTTTTTATGTACTTTCTAACGTATTTAACAATTACATTCAATATTTATAAAATATCATTTTTACGTTGTCATTTTCTCTTTTTAATCTGTACTATGGTTTACAGCATTGTATTCTTTCACTTAATATTAAAAAGGTATCATAAATTTCGAAGGCATGTCTCCTATAATTTAAAAATTAATGTTTTCACTGTAACCTCTTACCTATGAGGGTAGTTTGAAAACATTATTTTCAAATTTGATGAGAGGTTTCCGATCCAAATGACCGACTGCTACCACTAAATTTTGATAGTATTTCTTGCCGTATTTAAAGAGAGATTTTCTGGAGCAAAGAATACTATTAAAATTTAGTGGTGAAAATCAAGCATTTGGGTCGGAGCGCTCTCATCCCTGTTATGTTAAAAAAACTAAGTTATATTGCTTATGTAAAAACCATTTTTATTTTTTTATTTCCTAATACATACATTCATTTTAGAGAAATCAAATAATTGACTTACATTAGAAATAGCGGAAGAAATATATTTTTTCTATTACATTTAATTAATGGGAACGTAGACATTTATTTGAGCAAAAATCAAAAGTTATTTTCGTGAGTATTGTAACAAATCCACAAAACGTACCACGTAAAGCAGATTTATGTCGTCTTTTAATTCTACGAATGAAAGTGTTTTACTAAACTTTAAATCTTAAACTTAAATAATACTCACATTAGCACCTTTGTACTCGCATAGTTGTAATATATATTACACAACTGCTACGGTGTTTGTTTGTTCGTTTGTTTTATTGGACACATACATCAGATTTGTGTGCTTGACAACAAGGCCCGCTTAGAAGTCATCGTCGATATAAAGGGACGAGATAGCACAATGAAATTTACAACACAGATTATTTTTACATCCGGGAGCTCCACAAAGATTGTGCAATGGAGCCAGCGGGGGTCGAACCCGACAATCCTCTACGCTCTAAAGCGATTAGCAGCGTGGTACCTTAATCACTCGGCTGCGGAGGCCCCCCTCTTCTACGGTCAGATAACCTCAAAAACTTAGCAATAATAACTCATGAAAAACAAGCTACCAGCCTTTATTTATTTTATTTTATTTTATTTTATTTTATTTTATTTTATTTTATTTTATTTATTTACTTATTTATTTATTTATTTTGGAATCTACAAAAATAGGAAGCTGCAACAGAATACATCAAAAAATGTCCTTTTTTCTCTTTAAACTGATATAATTACATGTGAACGTGCAAAAACAGAATAATAAAAATGTCATTTCAATTCCAATTTTTTCTTACATTTTTTCATTTCTGATCACGTGATTTTGAACAAAAATAAACAATGTCGATTCCGTAAGAAGTATCATTATTCTCCAGATTGTTCTGAGTCATTTGTAAAAACCGCTTTCAGATGCGGTTATTATTTCCAAAGTCACAAGTTGATTTTTGTACACAAATATATTTTCGGCCCTTTAGTATACTTTAAATTTATTTTCCTCAAAACTGATTTTTGATCGTTTTTAGGTTTTTAAAATGCACCATGCGACTTAATTTTTGATCAAAGTTTATGAAATAAATAAGAAAGAATTCTGTTATTTCTTAAAAAGCATGCATTTTAAAATTATACTTCATTAAAATAATTAATTTTGATTTTTAACTTATTAAAAGGCAGAATTTTGATGAAAATCGACATTCTCAAAATCTCTAAAAACTAGATATTCAAGGAATTAAAAAAATCGATGCACAGATTTGTTTGTAATAGAGTTTAAAGTGATTTAAATGCAAAATAGACAAAATACAGGGTGTCCAGCGAATAAGACCCTGATTTCAAAATTAAATATCTCAAAAACAAAGATCAATAGAATTATGCGGTAAACGGTTTGTTTATTAGCTAAGCTGTAAAAATTTTATGCAGAAGTTGCAAAAACCGTTAACAGATGACGCTGTAATCGCAATACTTGTAAACTGCTTGGAAGTCCAGAGCAATGGCGTCTCATTCCTAGATGGCTCCCTACGTAAAAACGAATATTAAGAAAGTCCATTTTTTCATTGGGGTGGTGTGCAGAAGTGGAGACATCTGGTCACAGAATTATTGCATCAGCTTTAATTTTACAAGATTTCAATTACTAGAATTTTCAATAAAAAGTTTAGAAATCATTATAAGAATTTTTTTAAATATTTTATTAAATTCAATCTTTAATGCCATATAATTATTTAAATCAAAATGCATATATTTAGAAAAATAATTTTGTACTTTTTATTTATTTTATATATTTTTAAATCATGGCATAATATTTTGATATAATTGTTTATACCTGAATTATTATAAATAAAAAAGTAATTTTTCACTTTTAATTTATTTTTAAATCACAGCATAATACTTTGGTTTTAGCACAACGCATATATTTATTTTCTTTGTAAACAGAAATTATGCATTAAATCATTTCTTTTTTAAAAGGAATTGATGATAAGTCATATCATCAACGCCAAAGCAAAAGTATTTTGGATGCTGCATTGCTTTCGAACACGTCGGAACCTATCGCTAGAAGCTGCACCATATTTCTGTGCCCAATGATAAAAAAAATGAAAACGAGTTTTTAAAATTAAAATTATTTTTTAACTTAATTAAATTTTTAAAAATAGAAACTTTGTATTTTTTCATTCAAACTATTCTCTACAATTTAAAAAAAAATGATTTATGAATCATTATTATAAATGCTCTATGATTTTTAAAAAAGGGGTTTCTTTTAACTTAATTAAATTTCAAAACCAGAAACTTTAGATTTTTTTATTCAAACTTTTTTCACAGTTTAAATAAATATTAAAAAGTAAAGATTTCCATTTGATTCCACGATCTACCAATTAGGAGAGAAAAGACATACCACAGAGATATTGGTAACCGGGCCGGAGTAGCTTATAACAAAATTTGAAACAAATCTCAATTCTGTCAACACATGGCTCCGCTTCTGCACATTACCCAAATAAAATATTTTTTAAGTTCTTATATAATGATTGCTAAACTTTTTATTGAAAATTCTATTAATGGAAATTCTCTAAATTTGAAGCTGAGGCAATAATTCTGTGACCAGATGCCTCCACTTCTGCACATCACCCCAACGAAAAAGCGGTCTATCAAATTTTCGTTCTTCCATGGGAAGCCATCTAGGATTGAGACGCTAGGGCTCTCGACTTCAAAACACAATTTATAGGCATTGCGATTACAGCGCCATCTGTTAGCGGTTTTTGCAACTAATTTTTGAAACTTCTGTGCAACATTTTTACAGTTAGCTAATAAACAAACCGTTTACCGCATAATTCTATTGATCTTTGTTTTTGAGATATTTAATTTTGAAATCAGGGTCTTATTCGCTGGACACCCTGTATCTTGAAAATTAAGACACGTGTAGCATTTTAAAATATCGTTTTCGTTTTTTTTTTTCCTTTTTCTCATTTTAAAATTATAATAAGATTGGAAATTTCTTTTAAGTTGTTCTCTATACTTATGGGAAAATGTATATTTCCACAAAATTTCATACCTTTATGATGAAAATTAAAAAAACAAATTTTTAGCGTCCACCGTCCCCTTAATATAAAAAGAAATTTCAGAAATACGATAAGTATGTAATTTTGAAATATTGGTTTAAGGATGGCTGTGTAGTGAAATCTCTCAAATTTCCTTCGCTTTAATAAAAACTTTGGACGTGTGATGCATTCGTTATTGTTTAAATATTCACCCAGAAAATCAATATTTTTAACTTCATTTTTTTGCTTACTCCTCATGAAGGGCGATTCTCTTTTCATTAGTTTTAAAAATATTTCTGAAATAATAATAATAAAAAAATATTTTATTTGAAGTATTACACTATTAGGCATTTTTGCTAAGATTTTAATGCGTAAAATAATTTTAGTTTAAGTAAATGTTTTAGAAATATTTTGACAACTAAAAAAAAGTACATCCTTAAAAACTCTACACAGAAACAATTGATATGTAAATTTCCTAAGAAGGTAGTTTAAAAATACGAATGCATCACACGCCTACAGGGAAACTTTAGCGAGTGGAATTTGAGATATAACTGACCAACACACTTAACACTTTTTTTTACCGGCAAAGACATGCAATTATTTTTATATTCAGTTGGACCACAATGTAAACATTTTGTTAAAGATATTTCTCTTGAAATTTCTCTAGTATATGTGTGCATTAAAAATATTTTTAAAAAAGTGGTACCAATTAAAAGTAGCTCACTTGGACGTTTATGTACCTACCCAAAATTTTAAAGGTTAAGAATGATTGATTTCGTTCCAAAATTTGCTAAGGGAAAAAATAATTATAAATGATTTTTTTTTTATAAAATCGTCAGTTATTTATTATTAATAGGAAATCAAATGAAATAGTAAAACAAGGATTCATTGAATTAGGTACACCAAAAAATTCTTTTAATTATTAACATTATGTTTGAATTTCTAATGTGACACGCATTTAAATATGTAAAATCTAGGAGGCGTTGATTTAGCGCTCAATCAGCTAAAACAATAATTAAAAAAACTATGAATATATGATTTCAGAAACAAGGAAACAGCCCAAAGATATAGGAACTTATCAGGTAACCATAACCGTTTAACACACGATATATAACACTACAAAAAAATTAAGAAAATGTTTAACCAACACACAACAAGCAGAGGCAACATGTTTTGTAAAAAGTTTGTTGTTCATCTTCTCTTGTCTGATAGGGCCTTAATGAATTTTCCTACAAAATAAGGAAGAGAGAAATGTTGACTGCAAAAGGCAAAGCAGTGATAAGTTTATTTTTTCCATTTTAATAAAGTCATAAGAGTTAATTTTACTCTGCAATATTCTAAAATATCTTGAAAGAACAGTACAAATTTTGTAACAATTCTTATGTGTATAGATATTCTGATTTTCGTAAACACAATAAGTTCCTTGCTACGCCATCTTGCACAGTCAGTAAAACGAGTTTGTCGCATGACGCGATCAATCTAGCCTTTTACGCGGCACTGTACATCTCGCCTTCTAACTGTGGGTTCTCAATTTCAATTCTTTTCGATCAGTGTTGAATTTAGGGGGACATTCCTCCCGGAGAAATGAGATGTCCCCACGAAACCCACAGAAATCCTTCCCGTAGAAAAATGTCTGTTGTCGACGCACTCGTCACCTGCATTGGTGACCTTGAACCTTGACCTTGACCTTGAGAAGTAACAAGCACATTCACCAATATTTTCATCACCTCTCAACAGCAACAGATGGCAGCACAGAAACTATCCCCCAGCAAGCAAAGCCTGTGAAACCCTCACAGCACCAAAATCTATGACAACTCTAATAGTACAAAGCCCATCGAGGTTTTCCGATTCCGGGAGCACACATGGGCTCGGCAACACGATAGCATCACTCTGGTAACCGCGCCGCCACGCGAGTGCACATCGTTCGTCCAGAGTCAACAAGACGTTCTTCTCACTGGAGGTGGAGTACTGCGGCGATGCCATCTTGCACGGTTATTAAAAAAGTTTCTCCCAGGAAGCGATAGATTTTTAAACCTTTTTTTTATTTTAACCTTTTGCTCGGCACCATAGATCTTGCCTTCTGATCGTGTGCTCTTCGGTTGCATCCTTGTCGGCGCTTACGTCACCTGCAAGTTATATGAATATAGTGCAACTGTATTTTAATACAAATTTTAGTCAGAAATTTCTATTACACTTATAAGTTATCTGACAAAGATAATTGTAATAAAAGTGATCCATTGCACTTAATTTTCGCGAAAAGGATTATTTCTGAATTCCACATGAGAAATGTTTACGGATGTTTATTTTATTTATTGAAATTTTAACGATATTAAGTTAATTGATAACCTTAATTAAATATTTTATGTTATGCTTCTTTTATTACAATCTGTTAATTTGTGTTAGATAAAAAATTATTTTAACTGATGTGGTCTGGAAAATTTTACAGTTTGTTGGTATTTTTATTTCAGCCAATAAGTTCCACATAAGGGATGACTTAGATATAATGTTTACATAATTTTTAAAAGCAGCACAATTGCCTTTTTACTCTTCATCATTCGTTCTACATAAAACACACAATTAATTATATATTGTAATTGTGTCAAAATGTATTCATTTATGTATAAACTGAACGTTATTACATTTATACATAGCATCATGAAATTAGATGATAACATTTCCCAGAAATTGGATGACAGCTGATGGTAAATCAGATGCAGAATTACGGCTACAGCACTAATTAAATAAAACTGATACAAAGCAATTAATATGATTCGTCAAACTTGCTTCATAGTAGAAAGAATGTAATAACGATGTTTATTCATAAATAAATTAGTAATAGCTAATCGTTATAAACCATCACGTGATTTATTGTATATTTTATTCTAAACAACGCAATAAACTGAAAGATATTCTGTATTTCTCATAATTAATTTGACTTATGGAACATTATACTTTAGATTATTGAAAAATCACCCCGAAAATTAAAATTAATTTATGAGATCATTTATAAACATAACATTAAATACTACGTCACATTATTGCAATTCAATGTTTATAACTTGACCATAAGAAAAATTAATTACCTTCAGTTTACGAAAGATGATAGAAACTATAAATTCTGCAAACGTTTGCATGAAATGTATTTGTACATTCATTGCATATTTTAAAAACTTTTCATAATTACTAATAGTTAACAGTAAGCAATAAAGGGTATCTACTGTTTTTTCACTATAAATGATTTTAAAAAGACCTCTTTAAAATTCATTTATATCATTTTGTGTTTTTATAATCATTAGTATGATCAAAGTTCTAAGAACATTAGCATATTTTTTTTAATTCACTCTATTTTTTAATAGACAATATAGTCCAGGCAATAGAGATCGTATAGGGGCTCTACCTAGTAAAATTCATGGTAGTTCTGGAAAAAGGCTTACTATATGTTTTTGGGTAGCTGAATCTGAGTTTTTAACTTCCCCCACAAATTCCCCCCCCCCCTAAATAGTTGTTTTTAACTTATATTTCTTATTGGTTTAGGGGAAAATCATTACGAAATTCAGAAACTAGACAAAATTTGAAACAAATAAGATACATGACATTATGACGTAGGATGAACGGGGAGGGGGAGGTCTGCCTCTGAACATCCACTGCGGCGCTACGTGCACTAAGTTATGAGGTCCAGGCCATAGGGGATTACCAGGAAAAATTAATATTACTTCTGGATTTCGACTCACTTTATGTTTTTGGGTCGCTGAATCCGAATTTCTAACTTCCCACCAAAATTTCATCAGGCAACCCACCAAAAAATTGATTTTTTGAAAAAAATTTCATTTTGAGAAAAGCGCGCGTGGAATGTTCCGATGCGGCCCTCTCTCTCCCCGTTTATCCTATGTCATAATGTCATCTATCCCATTTGTTGCAAATTTAGTCTACTTTCTGAATTTCGTAATATTTTCCCCCTAAAACAATAAGAAATTTAAGTTAATAACAACTATTTTGGGGGGTTTTCGGGGGGGGGGGGGTTGAAATTGTGGGAGTAAGTTAAAAATTCGGATTCAGCGACCCAAAAAACTTAAAGTAAACCTTACAAGAAAAGTTCGGAGGGGAGATGGGAAGGCGAATGTAAACGTGTGAGTGGTTAAGTGGTATTGCGCAACTCAGTCCACGCAGCACCATGAGCATGTTCCGAGGCAGATCCCCCTTCCCCTTCATCCTAAGTCATAATGTCATATGTCTAATTTGTTGCACATTTTGTCTACTTTCTGAATTTCTAGATACTTTTCCCCTAAAACAATAAAATATTTTAATAAACATTGATTTTTTTTAATAAAAACCTTTTTTGGGGGCTTTTTACCAAAATTTGGGGGTGTTGCCGGGGGAAAGTTTGGTGGGAAGTTACAAATTCGGATTCAGCGACCCAAAAAACATAAAGTAAGCCGGTTTCCAGAAGTACCATTAATTTTGCTACACTGTTAAAAATTTGCAGCATTCTGGCAGGTCATTTGACCGTTTATCCCGAAAACGGTTACACAACCGTAATTTTAACACTATTCTGACCATATCATTGGCCATTTTATGGTCAGAATATAGTTAAATTATGGTTATGAAACCGTTTTTTCAAAAAACGGTCGAATGACCTGCCAGAATGCTGCAAAATTTTTAACAGTGTAGGTAAAATTCCCTATTGCCTTGATTAATACATAATGTTAAAATTGTAAAAAATATGGGTGAATTTTCGGATAATTATTTTTTTAAGAAAATAGTTGCTTTTACAGTATTTTTATATATTAAATGACACTTTATTTATTGTTTCTCAAACTAATGACCTTTTTGGGTAACTAGTGCTTACTGTTACAGAGCGCACTTTTAAAAATGTTTAATTCTTTCAGGGACAAAGTACTTGTTTTGCTAATATGCTGAAATGATAAACTGACAACAAGATTTACGAAGAAATATATTTGAAAATAAGTAAAAGTATTTATTCACACACATTATAATGGTGAAATTTTATAAAAAATTCTGGTGCCAGTCCGCAGTTTGGGAATTAAAAATAAGTAGGATATATAATATCACACCACCTTTCAAGAGGCTAACCATAAATTATCTTTTACACATATCTGTTGAATTATAATTTAATTGGAATAATTTACAATATTTTGGCATATTAATATTGCTAAAATGCTGAAATGATTAATTGACCACAAGATTTACGAATTAATTCATTTGAAAATAAGTAAAAGTATGTATTCACTTACATTATAATGGTAAAATTTCATTAAAAAATTCTATTACCATTGCGGAGTTTGGGAATTAAATATAAGTCGGATATATAATACCACACCACCTTTAAAGAGAGTAACCAAGAATTATCATTTACACATATCTGTTGAATTATTTTTAATTTGAATAATTTACAATATTTTGACATATTAATAAATGTTTTTATAAAGAAAAAAATTAATCACTCAAAATTAAAATTATTATGGTAAATTAAAAAAATACATTTTATAAATTAAGAAATATTTTAAACAACTCTTCTCTGACTTGATTTTAAACTTTTTGCAAGAGTTTTCTTTTCAAACATTTTCTGTTTCTTAAATCTGACCATTTATCCATTGTAAACTTTTCGTTGTTATACCGTCGTTTATAGATTTATTGTTGGGATTATAAATCATGGGCGAAATTGTTTGAAATTCCACTCGTAATTTTGAATAAGGGTTTTATCTATTAAATCACAACAGCTTATTCAAATTATTGTGATCAATACAGATCAATGCAATAAGAGGACAATGCCATTTTTAATCAAAAATGACGATGGAAATCTTCAGAACTGCATTGTGAAATAATTGCTATACAAACTCTTCTACAGCCACTGCTTAAATTTATGTACATATTTCATTCTGAAAAGGTGAAATTCATCAACAAACAATATGTTATTGTACAATTATATTAAACACTTATTATACAAACAATTTATTAAAGACTGATTCTATTTTATATCTATAATGTTGTAAATTCGATGTTTTATTTTCTGACCTTTCAAAACATGAAAATTTATAACTTATTTAATTTTAACTTTTTTAACTTAATAAATTTAAAATTTTCTGAAATTTATTATGCTTTAAAAAATTGAAAAGTATAGCCTGGCCTTATTATAGGGAATTACGTCTCCGATCTTCGCGTGAATCCATTTTTTTAATCACAAATTTAACATATTAATTATGATAAATAAAATTTAACTTTATTTTACTGATACATAATTACACTTTTCATATACAGTGGGTTATCGGTTGCCGAACTGTTCGGCTTACGAACAGATCGGTTAACGAACATTTTCCCGTGAGATTTTTACGTTCGGATAACGAACACATCACAAAACAAAGTCACAAAGAAGCAATGCTGTGTTTCAGATTTGCCGAGCAATATTTAATTCCGTCTATTGTCCACTTGAGGACATTTTAACAGTTGTATACGTATAGCCTAATTAATTCATGGACTACCGGAGATTCAGGCAGTACATTTTAGGGCCCCCAAATTAGAATGAACAGATAAGAAGCAATAATTTTTATAGTTTGCATACCTGTTAAAAAGGAAAATTTTAACTTCAAACTAATTATTTTAATTGAAATTTAGTTCACAAATTATAAGCAGGCTCTAGACATCACTTGTGCTTTATCGGACCCTGCAGTAAACACGATCTTTCAGAGAAGTAAAGAGTTTTTCAAAGGTCAAAGTAACAAATTGATACGATTTAATGCGGTAGTCAATTAATGCAATCCTAAGACTTTTTACAAAGATCATATCGTTTAATACATCACGACACAGACAAAGCCATCAAAATACGATATGTTCCTATTAAATAAGGACGTACCCTATTATAAAAGGAAGATTTTTTTATACATATGTATATATCATTTATCTTTTAAGAACGAATGAATTGAATTCCTATACAAATCTACGATCGATTAACGAACAATTCGGTTAGCGATCACTGTTTTGGAACGGATTAAGTTCGTTAACCGATCACCTACTGTATAAGTATTAGAGAGTATATATAGTATACGTTTGAAATATTTAAATTAGACGTAACACAGAGTAGTAAATAAAATATATATTTAAGTGAATTATATTAGTATTAATTTTTAAATATTTCATTATTTATCTACAATTTTTGTTAACAATGCTGTTTAATTACATGCAATTTTTATACATTTTATTGAAATAAAACAATAAAACTTGTATTGAATAGCATTTATTAAAACAGCTAACAAATATTACATTTACTGAATATTCAAATTTAGAACAAAATCAAATATTGTATTCTTTAGACTTCTATAAAAATAAAATATATTACAATATAATAACTCAAGAGCAGTTCATTTTGCTTAAAATATATTTTGGATGCGTATTTTATGTTCAAGTTTTTACTAATTTCTTATTCAAGATATAAAAGTATTCATCATTATATCGCAAAATACAGGTCACATAAATTGCAATTTATGTTCTGTGTTATTGCATGAAAGTTATCTGAATATTTCATTGTCGGATATGCAATTCAACTGTATTTATAAAAAATTTTCATTAACGCATTAATTAAAGATATTTATTGTCAAAAAGGACCTAAGTGATAAATCTTTAAATTTCAATGAAATTACGGAAAAAAACTTTAGATTTTTCAAATCCCTTTTATAATTTATATATAAGTCTTTTGTTCTCGCCATTTTGTTATCAAAAGCAAAGGTATATATTTTTTGTACTTTTCATGGCAAAGCAAACGTTTCAGATTTTTTGAAATATGTCTTAATCTACAAATAAAGAAGTGTACAGAAAGACCTTTCCTTTTCTTTTTCAGCGACGAAACTGAAATTAATAAGAGTACAAAAATTAAATTTTATTTGCATACATCAAGTAATTGGCAATTTAAAAAAAAAAAATCAGAAAATTTAAATAACTCAAATGAAATTATTTACTAAGAATGCTTAAGATTTTTTCTTATTTAAAAAGTCAAGAAAAATAAAGAAAAAAATCACAAATATAAACTAACGGTAAAAAAACAGGTACATAAATTCAACGGTAGTCACGACGAACGTAGAAAGTTTTTAGCACAGTTTTATTAAAATAAATATAAAAGTAAAAATAGTTAAAAAAAAAAAAAAAACACTCTTCTATAGGCATTTAATGTTCATCTTGAAAATCACTCGTGATTTTTTTACTGTGATAGAAAACGAATGCAAGCAGATTTATTTATAATATATACGATTTTTGATATATTTTTACTTTCTATTTTCTAAAAAAGAAAGTAATGTAATTGAGATTTTTTTAAACTTCCGGTTTTCGATGAATTTACACACATTATAAAAGTAAAAATAGTTTTAAAAAATACACTCTCCTATAGGCATTTAATGTTCATCTTGAAAATCACTCGTGATTTTTTTACTGTGATACAAAACGAATTCAAGCAGATTTATTTATAACATACAGTGCTGGAAAAAATTATAAAGCCGATAGAAAAATTTACAAAAGTCAAAAAGTAATGGAATTATTGATATCGCAAATTCGATTTACATTTGCATGATCAACATCGCAATAATACGCATAAACTTTGTTTAGAAAAATCGGAAGGGGGAACATAAATTATGCTGATTTCTTACAGCCAATGAAAAACAAATTAGAAAAAATTATAAAGCCGATCGTTCTAGCCTCATTTGGCATAATGCCAAACTTGAGAAAGCAGGTTGCCAGGAAAGTTTAGATAAATGTAAACGTGTTACGTGCATTCATTTTGTATTTGGTGTGTTTAATACAATGCCAAGAGGAAAAAGGTTATCCGATGGTGAACAAATTAAAATATTAACTTTAAATGAAGCTGGAATGTCTGGTTCTAATATTGCAAGAAAAATAGGAAAGTCCAAGGCTGCAGTAAACAGTTTTCTCAGATCACGGCAGTAAGAAGCGTACAGGAAGACCGAAATCCTTAACTGTAAGGCAATCAAGACAAATCCGGAAGCTAGCTTAAGCAGAAAAAATGTCGTCAGCCCAAATTCAAGAGCAGTTACAATTACCATGTACAAGCCGAACGGTAAGAAATGTTTTAAGTAACAATCCCATTGTTCAATTTAAAAAATTTAAAGAAAAACCTCCTCCTTCTAGGCACCACAAAAATGCTCGCTTAGACTTTGCACGAAAACATTTAACCAAAGGCACAAATTGGAGAGATGTTGTCTTTTCCGATGAAAAGAAATTTAATTTCGAGGGACCCGACGGCTATAAATTCTTTTGGCATGATTTACGGCAGGAATCTCATATTTTTTTCAAAGCGTCAATTTGGAGGTGGCTCAGTAATGGTTTGGGCTGCATTTGCTGCCTGTGGAACCACTCCAATTGTTTTCATGCACAACAAAATGAATTCAGTTATGTATCAAGATATGTTAGGAGATAATTTATTACCCATTGCTCCTCTTATAACTTCGGGAGACTGGACATTTCAGTAGGACAACGCTTCTGTTCATGTTTCGAAGTCAACTAAATCTTGGCTGGAAGCTAATCAGGTGAAATGCCTTCAATGGCTAGCTCGTAGCCCCGATCTGAATATAATAGAAAATCTCTAGGGAATTTTAGTCCGAAATGTTTACAAAAATGGACGACAATTCAATTCAAAGTTAGATTTGATGAATGCTATTAAAAACTGCTGGAACAATATTGATGCAAGTACTTTGTGTGGTCTGATAAATTCAATGAACAAGAGACTAGTCAAAGTCATCGAAAAAAAAGGGTCTCACATCGATTATTGATGAAATACATGTATCGACTTTATAATTGTTTCCAACTTTCTTTGTAGAGAAAATTTTCTTAAGTCTATTAACCTTTTATTAATGTAGTTATTAATAAATTTCTTTTTTTCTTTACTTCCTTGTAGCATGTATATATATGTATGAAATTTCACAAATGTTCCATTTTTTGTTTTTTAATTATATCATATTTTCAAGTGGCTTTATAATTTTTTCCACCACTGTATACGATTTTTGATATATTTTTACTTTCTATTTTCTAAAAAAGAAAGTAATGTAATTGAGATTTTTTTAACTTCCGGTTTTCGATGAATTTACACACTTTAGGGGTACGAAAAACTTGTTTATACAAAATATATGTCTGTCTGTCCGTGTGATCGTATGTCTGTAAATCCGCTTTGTATCGTCGAAAGTATATGAAGTTATGCATAGAATTAAACCATTTTTTATATGTTTTTGGCTATGGCAAACAGGTCCTTCTTTAATTTGGAAGTGTTCCTCCGAAGGGTGTACTGAAATAATGATTTTGTGCCATTTTTATATCATACCATCGAAAACTACAAAACTGTAAAAGTGTAAATTATGCATAGAATTGAACCAAAATTCTTGTATATATTTCGAGCTATGGCAAGCAAGTCCTCCTTGAATTTGGAAATATGTCGCCGGAAGTGGGCGCTCTAATAGTAATTTTTGTGCCATTTCCATTATTGTACCATCAATAAGTGTATGAAATTATGAATAAAATTGAACCAGATTCCATATACAGGGTGTCCGGTTTCAACGGTCTCCAATGGCTAATTCCTAAACTGTTAGTCATAGACATATAGTTCCAATTACAAAAATGTTATAAATCAGATAAAGAAATATTTTAAAACCGATTTGGGCCAATAAAAATATTTCTTAAAAAATTACGAAATTTAAATTCTTATACGGCCTCCCGGTCCTATAAGTTATATTTAGTAAAATTTTCCTATTACACTGACAAGTAAGACAAAAAAAGTCCCATTAATGTAACACTAAAATTGAGCGAATTATGAAACTTTAAAAATGCATGACTTATGCCACTTTAATGCTCTGAAAACAAATAAGTTCGGCTAGGCTTTGAGGGGTCACATATCAAGTGCTTAAAATTTTCGAAGATCTTATTTCATGTGTATCTGCGCTTTGAAAAAAATCGTACAGGTATTACGATTAAGTTAACATTTATTAAGTTTCAGATTGTCTGAAATAACATATGTTTTATTTTGTCAGGATTTGAGACTGTTTCTTTTATGATTTCTTTTAATAAAATTATGTTATTTTTATAAGTTTTTATGTTACTTCAACGATAGTTGTATGTTTTTCTAGTTCAAAATTTGCACTCGAACTTTAACTCACTTTTAAATATCCGATCGAGATTATATTTTTCATACTGGCGCAAATCCAATAACAATTTAATATTATTATGATTTTCGGTGGTTACCATATATACTTATTTTATAGGATAACACAAAAAATGTCGGATAGATTACCGCAAAGAAGTTTAAGGAAAAGTTTTAGATTAGATAATACAAGACTGCGATTGTTTGTTTTTTAACTTTTATGTATTTTTTAGCACTGAATCCGAAAATTACATTAATATTTAACCATCATGTCGGGATATTTCGCAAATCATAAATTTTCAAATTTAAAGAATAACAGAAATCGGATACTATAAAGTAGAGGAGATGGTTGTATTTTTCAACTTTTGATAATTGATTTTTACGTACTTTTTAGCACTGAATCTGAGAAGGACATTCATTTTTAACCATCACGTTAGAATTTTTTTACATAGCGTAAATGTGTAAGTTAAAATATAGCGAAAATCTCATATTATAAAACATATGTAAAACTTTTTTTTTGTTTTATTTTATTTCATTTTAGGGGCTGTTCAAATATTACGTAAGCATATTTTTGGCAATTTTTGACCCCCCCTCCCCCCTTGTCAGCAAAAATAAGCAAATCGCAACCCCCCCCCTTAATAATTACGTAAGAAAATTGCAACCCCCCCCCTCCCCACCTTTTTTTTAACAGTAATAATTTAATTTTAAAAAATTAGGACTTACCGTATTTTATGGAAGAAACGCCGCACCTGTCGTAAACGCTGCACTCCGCAAATTGGTCTGAATATGCTTAAAAATATCGTAATCGTCGCACCCGTTGTAAACGCCGCATCCGTCGGAACACTACTTTTGTCGACAGCGTCACATTGACCTAACTTTAATTAAAGTTTTCTGAACAGTGTAGGATGCCTCATTTTTAATATCTTAAGATGTCTGAAGTTTTATTTAAAATATTTAAATTCTATTTTAAATATTTTTATGAATTTTTAAATTAAGGAAACTCAGTTGATATTTAAAAAAAACGTAAACGCCGCACTTGGAAAAAAATTAACTTTTAAGCTCGTAAATGCCGTGGCGTTTCTTCCATAAAATACGGTAATTCAAAAAAAAAAAAAAAAATCTCTACTCGACTTAAAAAAAATAAAAATAAAAAAAATGCTTGTTTTATTTCCTTACAATTCTATTTAAGAAAATTTCTTGAAGAACTTAGCCGTTTGTAAAATTTAAATTTGAACTCGCCCATATCTATTCCGATGCTGACCACGGTTGCTCAAGCCATTTTTCCATATCTGTTATGATATTGGTTTCCAGTTTTACTTGATTATCTTCATCGCTTACTATTCGGATGCAACCTTGATCAACTTCATCTTCATTGATACACTCAACATCTTCCATATCTTCCACGAATTTTACGACGCACATAAGTTCATTTGCTCGACGAGCAGCAATTCTCTATAGTCGTATAAGGCAGGCCTTCTCGCTTTTTTCACAGTGTTGAATTTTTTTGTGTCTGTTTGCTGACTTTTGAGATGCATGACATTGGCCACAACTTCCACAAGTTCTTGCGAATAATTGCGACTTTATGCAAGGGCAAAAACGCAAAAGGTCTTTAAAAATCCCTTTACTGTAATATTCATATTTAAGGCCAGACGGAGACTTGAATCTATAAATTCCCCCTCCTCATTTGTAATTTAATAATGATGTCATTGTAATGATGATTGTAATGATGTCATTTGGCGATTGTATCATTTTAATTGGAGGAGGAATGAATCGTCCTTTTAATATACGAAATAATCCACTGCGTGCAGGAAAGCAACAATTCTTTTCTTCGCATTTTACAATTTGCAGCAAGTATTGACTTTCTTGTACATGCTTCGAATACCAATCCAAGTTTTAACCAAGAGAGTCTGGTTCGCCTGAATCAACATATGTGGCATTAACAGGATAACCATCAATGTTTAAGATAGTAGTAGAAGTATAAGACACATTGTTTTTAATCCAATTGGATTAGATTTCATTTTTAGTAAGGTACAAAATTTGAAAACAGTTAGAAGATTATCTGCTACAAAACTTACATATTTTTAATTTTTTCCCCCATGGATGCATTAATTTTCGAGTTATTTGAAAAGAAAAAATAAGGTTTAGCTTGGCTACGCCATATGTATTAAAAAGTAATAACTCATTTTTTGACATTTCCTTGGTCTTTATTTATTGCCATACTGACCCTGTTTCGCCAAGGCTACACGGTCATTTTATCTTATATATCTTTTTCCAATTTTTACAAGTAATTATGTAAACTTAAAGTTATGATAAAATATATTTAAAATTTTAAGAATAAATTGATTATAATTACCTTTATAAAATAATCAAGAAAGACTGATTTCTTTTTGGTTGCCTTACGCAGTTCGTCCTCAATTCTTTTTAGCACCAATACCTCTAACTCTTTGTCAGTTTTAGAACACTTTTTGTACTGCCACCACACATCATTAGTGTTAGATTGGATATCCTTCAAAGGTTTATCTGATGCAGAGTTTTTGAAACTTTCAAAAGAAAATTTTATACAAGATTTCTTGAAATGAAGACATATTTCCGATTTCATTTATTTTAAACACCACTACAGTACTGAGAGGTTTTCAAAACTCATGAGACACCAAACAGTAGAGCAGTCGGTCACTATTGTTATGGGGTTCAACCACTTGGCAGAGGATGGGTGGGAGCAAAGAAGATGGAATTTTACTTATGTTTTGGAAACTTTCCCAGAAAACTCGTATTGTCACAATACAATATATCACATCGGCCCATTCAATTCTATTTCTATTCTGTTCTCACAATTGGAAATAGTAGTAAATTCTCAGAGATAATAAGCCCTCATGCATCAAGCATGAATAGTCACCTCTAGATAAAAGAGATCGTTTATGTTTTCCTTGTGCGGTCAAAATAACTGACATCAGAACTTCAAGTTTAATATTCTTTAGCTATTTCTTTTTTTCAATTTGAAATTTTTAATAGTTTTTTTTTTACAAGTTAAGAGATTTTGAAAACGTCTTACGTAAGCATCATTCAAACCCCCTCCTCCCCCTTGTCAGCAAAAATAAGCAAATCGCTAACCCCCTCCCCCCCTCTAGGTGCTTACGTAATATTTGAACGGCCCCATTATTTTATTTTATTCAATAATTTATTCGATATTTTTGCTTATCCTAGGATTCCTAGAAATAAATAGCTGAGTGGTCCGATGAAATAAGGATGGAGATTGAATTTTAACTTTGAACTTTTTAACTTTGAAATTTGCGAAAAATCCTGATTTGATGGTTAAAAATGAAGGTGAATTTTAGATTCAGTGGTACATAATACATAAGAATCAATTATGAAAAGCTAAAAAACATGACATAACCCAACTTTTGCAGGCTAGTGTAATCTAATAATATTTTTTAAATGCGTATCATTTCGTAAAGAATTGAGGCTGTTAATTTAGCATCATTTTATTTAACAAAAATTCTGTTTTTTCTTTCTTCTTAAATGTTTAGTGCAAATTGTATATTTTGTATTAATATATCAGAATGATTAAAAATTTCAAATTTATACTGCAATGTAAATTTTACTCTCAACCAGTTTTTAATATATCTGACAAAACTATATTTCGACTAAATGTGTGAATGACCCCCAATTTGCAGGAAAAAATATGCTCGAATTTTAAACAGCTATTACTCAGTCAATTTTAATCGTAGATTAACGGGACTTTTTGTGTGTTACTTGTCAGTGTAAAAGGAAAATTTTACTAACTATAACTTATAGAACCGGGGGACCATATGAAAATTTAAATTTCGTAATTTAAAAAAAAATGTTTTTATTGACTCAAATCGCTTTTAAAATACTTCTTTACCTGATTTTAAGCATTTTTGTAACTGGAACTATAGGTCTATGACTAACGGTTTAGGAATTAGCCATTGGAAACCGTTGAGACCGGACACCCTGTATATGTTTTCGGATATTGAAAGTACGTCCCAAATAAAATTAGAAATATTCTGTCTGTAGGGGGTGCTATTCAATTTTCTTGATATTTCATAGTTCTGTTGTACATTGACGGCTCGTGCAGCGTCGATAACTTGGCATCCTTTTAAACCGATGATTCGCAAGCAGCTGAAGGAAAACATAATCATGAAAAATATGGATTTTATTAACCCGTTAATAGTCGCGCGTTGGTCTTTTCCCCGCCCGAAATTCGTTATCTTCCTGGAACTCATTTCCCGTTAAAGTTACGATATCCAAATTCCGTGTAGCTGACCTTGAGTGTTCACACTCTTGTGTAGTAAAATTGCAAGTCATTCCTGCTATTTTTTAGCATTTTATCGCATTCTTAAGTTTCAATCGGTCTAAATGACCGCGTTGCGACCACTTGCGTTGGTTGAATTTCCCCCCCTTGTGTTCATCCTTTCCCATTTCCGCGAAATCTGTAGGGGAAAGTTTCTTCGAAGCACGGACTCTCTGCTTGTTGTTATTTCGCCTTTCTTTTTTTTTCGTCTATTTTACTCGTTCATAGAGTACTTTTTTACTTTCAGAATGTGACTTAAAATTGTATTATTATATTAGTTGTGAAGTCAGTTCGCACAAAAAACTGATGGATGGTCACTTGCATTTTTTTTTCATTGTCAAACATTGCGGGAATAAATTCTCACATTGATAATCGTTTAAATATGGAAAAAAAGGGAAATTCATCATTATAATTTGAAAGAAGTTGCTTTCCATTTATTACCAGAACTTATAAATGAAAGAAAACAGATAATAACACTGCCAAACCATAAAAAAAAAGAAGAGAATTTTGTGGGAATCAGTAAAAAAATTGCCGTGTCTCCAAAATCTGAAAAGTATCGTTTTTGTACAATAAAACAAATTTGAAAGATAAAACAATTTTCTCAGAAATGTAGTATGTATATCTGCGAAGAACATACATATAATTTATTTGTACAATAAGAAAAATAATGAGAATTTTATAATGTAGATTAGAAATTACGCAAATAAAAATCTCTTTTGGATAATTCAGTGAATGTTTATACTACGATTTAAAAAAATATTTTAAGTATTTTTCTAAAATTTATCTATTTTTATATTTTCATACTGTAAGTAAAAACACATTTTTTTTTTTTTAACAATGCCGCAGAAAATGTTTTTTTTTTTATTATTATTGAAATCCAATAGAGGCTTGGGGGCGGTTACTAACAAATTTAAATTTGTTGTCCTTCATCAATTGTCCAAACTATTTTTCAGAATAATGTTTTCCAGAATACGAGAGAAAATTCATTTAAATAAAATTATTGCTGCATATTTATAATTTCGGAGAAAATTTTCTTATTGTTTTTATTATTTTAATGAATGTTATTATAAAACAATAAATTATAACATTAATACCTTATTATAAAATGTACAATTGCATATTTATTTAAATTAAATAGTTGCTGTAAAATACACCCCTATTAAGATGACCATTTCAGTGATTCTATTAATTAAAATAATTTATCCATCTTAGGATTTAAATCTACAATTGCAAATGTATTTAAATTAAATATATAATTTCAATAACTTATTATTTACTTTATATAAGGGAAGTTCGTATCTAGAGTTTTTATTCAAGGGCGCTGCTCCCACCTTGAAATAAGTAGAAAAACTACAAATCGTGCATTTTCATTTAAAAAATGGATTTAATCATAAAATCTCGATAGCCATCCCCCCCCCTCATACACGGACAGACACCCCACAAAATAAATAAATAAAACGTAGTTACAATATTTACATTTATAATTTCGAATTAAGTATTTTTTTTAACTTTTTTTTAATTATTATTATATATATATATATATATATAGATATAGATATAGATATATATATAATATGCTGGTGAATTAGTGGTATTGTATTTTATTTTCTGTTACATGTCATAGGCTCCATTTTTATTTTCAGTTTAATTGTTTAATTTAATGCCCGTGTAATATATTGATGCTAAATTTATTAATTTTATTTTATTAAATGGATATAGAGTGCCGGAGTATCATAAAAATCTACCTGACTCTGATTCTATCCTTCCAAAAAAAAAAAAAAAAAAAAAAAAAAACGTATCACGAATTTAGATTCACATTCGTAAATGTTTTCCTACTAATTATTGATTCATAGTAACATCAGAAATTCAATCAGATCATTTACTATTTACTTTTAAGTATTTATGCAAAACGAAGAAAGAGTTATTAAAAACATTTATCTAGATACCAACTGAATATATACTTAAGTGAAATAAATAATTTGCTGTAAAAGGTTGTAAAATGAATTGCTGTAATCTTTTAAAGTTCAGTCAATATTTTCACCCTACGTTATCCGTTTTCGATCATCTGATAACACCGGCAAGTTTCCCCTTCGTTTTCGGCCTGCTGGTAACGGCGGCAAATAGACCGAACGCGACTACTAACGTTCTAAAAAATGTCGCGACTAATCTCGGGTTAAATATTATGTTCAAGCTTAATTTCTTTTTACTCAGATTAGTAAAATGAAGCAGAAAGTTACGATGAAATCAAAGTTGGTGTAGTATTGATGTAATAACACTGAAGGATTGACATGTGTAACAACTTTTTGAAGTATTACCATGTATGAGAAAGAAGAAATTTTAAGGATCGCCACATCCGACTACTTTATAAGATAGGGTAGATTATAAAATCTTTTATTAAGCTTTTATTAGTAGATTAAATAATCTTTTTAGGATATCTAAGTTGATTTTTCAATATATAATTGTAAATCAATGAATATTATATACTGATCAATAGTTTTTTTTTAAATATCATACTCTCATATTTTGTTTCTATTTTATTTTTATTTCTTAGAGGTTAAATGTTTCATTTTTGCAGTTTATGTAAGCCTTTTGGCATATTTTGGAGTGCGTTATTGGCGCATATTTAAATCCATCGTTGTTTCAACCCGCATACAATGTCACGAGAGTATTTGGCGATATATCACAGTAATCGGATAAATACATTATACTTAAAGTATTAATTTATAATTATCTTCTAAAAGTAATGAAACATTATATTGTCATTCTAAACACACCTTTTAAGGTATTATATATGTATACACTGCTCAAAACAATTAGGGGAGCACATGGTTTTAATAAATCTACGCAAATATTTACACCGATAATTAAAGTAAAATAAAACATCCATAATTTAAATCGTAGTAGAAAACAGATAAAAAAAAAACTTTACATGTAAAGTAAAGTTTATGACGTCAAAAAATAGAAAAAAAGATAAGTGTGGAAAGCAGGATTTCATAGAAACGTCTGTTTCACTGTCACAGTTGTGAAATTCAATTGCTCAACTTGTCTTTTGAAAAAAATGTGAGTTGAAAATGTCACAACAATGTGATTTAACGAAATCCATGGCTTGGCGAGTTATCGGGACAGTTGAATCTGGGGAAACACAAATAAGTGTAGCGGACGCTGTTGGGCTCGCAAGAAGTGTCAATGCAAGGCTGTGGAATCAATTCTAGACACATGGAATGGTAGACATCGACAAGGGCAAGGTTGCCCATGTGCTACCACAGAAACTGATGACCTATATATCCTGTTTACAGCTCATTGAGACGGAACGGACAATGCTCTTCCGCTGCAAATACAGTTGTTTTTGGCCACAGGACGAAGGGTGTCCAGCCAAACAGTCCGAAATAGGCTTCATCAGAGTGGTCTCTATACACGCAAGCCAATGATCTGTATTCCGTTGACCTCAAGCCAATGTACGGCCCAAAGAAGATGGGGAACTGAACATCGAGTTTGGAGGCAACGTTGTTGGAGTCAAATTCTGTTTACAGACGAGTCCCGATTCAGTCTGGATGTGACATCTGATGTATTTTGGCATGGAGAGAAAGAGGCACTCAAAATAATCCCACATTCGTAAGTGAGAGATCACATTACATACAAAATGGGTTGATGCTATTGTCTGGAATTAGCATACATGAGCGTATGGGCTTGCATATCATTCGGAATTGCACTTTGACGGTCCAAAATTATACAGACGAGATACTGAGACCTCATATCGTATTTTATGTTGCAGCGATAGTGGTTTCTTTTTTTCCATGCATGATAATGCCAGACTTCTCATACAGTTCGTCTTGTGGAAAACATGCTTAAAGCTAAAATAATACAGCGTATGGAATGACCAGCATGCTCTCCTCACTTAAACTGATCGCGCATGTTTGGGACATACAAAGATGACACATTGCTGCAAGACCAAGTCCTCCTTTCACTGTCCGAGACTTGGAGATTACAATTCTTCAGCAGTGGAACAGTATTCCCCAAATTCTTATCGATAACCTCATCGCATCCATGGAAAACAGGTGTGCAGCGGGCTTAACCCAACCTGCACGATCGTGCGGGTTAGAGATTCATTTAAATGCTTGCTTCTGAGTCGTATACAATAAAAACACGAATCGAATGATCGTTCTGGTTAGCAGATAGAGTAAAGTATAATTTTTTATCAACAGGTAGCGGTTCCAGTCCATGTTTTACTTTCTACAGGCATGACTAGTTTTGTTTACAAATACGTCGGGTCTTAAAGTGTTAGCTGTTCGAGAAGACCGCACCCCATATTAAAAATGTTGAATCATTTCCAAAAAATAATTTTTTTCTTATCATTTACATGAAATCAACTTGTTGTCCCAAACCACCTTATTATGTTCTTTCCATCTTTTCAAAGAATAAAACCTTCCTTAAAAATTTTTTGCGTCTTTTTTTCTGTATTGTGCATTAATACATGTGTACTGTCAATTTTATACCCATACATGGCTGTCTTGCACTGTTCTCTTCACTTTTTTCCTTGCTCCCCTAATTTTTTGAGAAGTGTATATATATTTGTTTATTTATTAATTTATTTTATCATGTAAAGAATTGGATTAAACATCAAATTCAAAATTCCATCTTTTCATGCAAAAACAGTGTTTACTTAACTAAAAAATTATAAAAAATAACATGTTCTTTTCATGAGATGAAAAAAAAATGGTTATTTTATATAAACAATAAGACTACGTCAGATAATTTTTTCTCTTAGAAAAAAAAATCCCTTTTCAACATTTTATTATTAGCGGAGCATTTCGATTCGACGCAACAACAACAACAACAACAAATATCTATTGGCAAATAATTCTTGATAACACATTCTAAATATTTGTTTTTATTTGTAGAGTAATTGCGCTTGCTTTTATATTCAATAATACATTATGCATATTTTTCTACAAATATATATTTATATAATGTGCATACAATTCTAACATAAAAATGAATTAAGATATAAGTGAAATGGCTATAAAATAGCTGTTAATATAAATTCCTTTTCGTTCAATGCCTGTAGTTCAGATAAAACGGAATACTTGCTTCAGAACGCAAAACAAATTTGCTTACAAACTGAAAACAATAAGGACAAAAATGTTATTTTATAAGAATTCCTCTCAGCATTAAAAAAAAAAAAATCAAGTTTACGTTTCCGTAACGTCAAATACGTTTTTATGAATTGTTTACTAATGGTCTAATTTATTCTACCATCAAACTGATTCCATAAAAGTTTATAATGCTCTGATGCGAATAAAATCACTAAAGAATAGTTTTTACACTATGTGGGAAATCTCAGCTACAACATTTTTTTCAGGAAATAAATCCTGCTATTTATTCGGTATTTTTCATGGCAGGAAATATAACAACAAATCTACAGAAACGTAACTTGACACATGCGAAAGTAGTGGAACGTACATGCTTTGTTTTTTTTCTGATTTCTGTAAACAGTAACACAAAAAGTACTTTTTTATGTCTTTATTTCAAAAACTAAAATATGAAGGAAGGCGCAACAAGCATTCTGATAAACAATTCATTTTTCATATGGGAAATTCTATAAACATAAAATAATTATTTGGAAATTAACCTTCGCTTAAAAAATAATACTGAATGTAACATTTAATGATATTCAATAGGAAATAAATTTCATTTATAGAATATCTTACTATACATGCACATATAAAAAAGCTTGTAAGACACCACTATTATTTGAATAACTTATTACGCCCCCCCCCCCCAAAAAAATAAATAAATAAATAAATAAATAAATAAATAAAAAACAGTTGACGAAGTTATGAATATTCGTTTTAATTAAAAATCAATTCAAATATTTGATTCTGTAATTATTTTGTAAAAAAAAAAAAAAAATAAATAAATAAATAATAATAATTAACAAAATTATGATAACTATTGAAAATGCGTAACATTCTAAATATTTAATATTTAATGTTAATGTTATTTAATATTAAATATTTATATTATAAAAATACATTAAGTCTGATAATTAAAAATGACATCACGAATGGAAATTTTGGAAATTTCTATCAACCTTTAAACTTTTTAACTTATTGATGATAGCACGCAAGTAAACCGAAAAATATTCATGTTCAGTGGTGTAACGTTGTTTAGTTCTTCAGAAAATTTCTTTTGTGAGAATCAAGAACGCCTTTTTTCTCAAAACCTTAATGCTTTTCTTTATTCTAGGCTTCTCATGCAAGTGGAAAAACAAAAACAAATCCCTAGACACTTGTAAAAGAAATAAAATGCACATTCATGATATTTTCGATTTTCTGGAGATAGTAAACAAGAAGTCAACAACAGTACATAAATAAACTGTTGTATTCGTTCTACTTGATATTAACCTCCGTGAAGAAAAAAAGTCCTTCCGGCCAGTGCCGGGAGGAAGAGGTAGCTTTCATAATCCTTATTTAAAAAAAGCCAACTTATATCATGCAAACACACGAAGCTCAATTTAGTGGAAACTGAATATAGGAGATTCAATACTAATTTTTATCAATATAATGAATCAGAATTTCGCGAAATTAGTCAGCTTTATCCAAGCTGCTTTTCTTTAAAGTAACTTATATTTGGCTGCCAAATTCGGCAATTTCTTAAAGTGCCTGTCATTTTAAGACAACATGGTGGATGAGGCTAAGCAGTGAACTTGGTCGAGACCTTAGTAATTGCTGTGCACATGCTCACTCACATCGGAATCGGTTAATATATAGGAGTGCTGTCGCATGCAAAAAATCAGATTTTTCAAAATGTCACCCACAATAGAAATTGAAACTGCTATATCTGAGCCATTTTTTACGGTAAAGACAAACAAAAAATGCTCCTGAATCCTTATATCAAGATCAAATACTTCAGAAAGAAACCTTTTTCAATTTCTAATTTTTTTGCACCTCACTTTAAATATATATATATATTTAATTTAATGGCCGCCATTTTGAAACAAGATGGCTGATGAATCTGGCCAGCGAACTTGGTCGAGGTGTTGATGTATACTATCCACATGCCTTCTTACATCGAAATAGGCGAATACGTGTGTTATCGCGTGACAAATACAAGATCGTTTCAAAATGTTAGCCATGCTAGAAATTCAAAGTGCTATAAATCAACCATTTTTTAAGATATCAACAAAAGAACAAATTTTCAGAAACAAAAACTGCTCCGGAATCTTTGTATCAAGGCCAAACACATAAAAAAAATCTTTTTCATTTTCCAATTTTTAATACCTCATTTTGAATTTTAAATTTAATTTTTTTAAATGGCAACCCTTTTGAAACAAGATACCGAATGAAGCTGGCCAACGAACTCGGTCGAGATATTTGTATGTACTATGTACACACCAAGGTACATCCAAGTCGGTTCATAAATACGCCTGTTATTACGTGAGAAAAATCAGGACGTTTCAAAATGTCAGCCACGCTAGAAATTCAAAATGCTATAACTCAGCCATTTCTTAAGATATAGATGAAACAAAAACTGCTCCCGAATCTTTTTATCAAGTCAAACACATAAGAAGAAAATATTTTTTCAATTTTCAATTTTTGGTATCACATTTCAAATTTAAATTTTTCTTAAAAATTTAAATGGCCGCCATTTTTAAACAAGATGGCGGGTGAAGCTGGCCAACGAACCCGGTCGAGACATTGGTATGTACTATGTATAAACGAAGTTACACCCAAATCGGTTCATAAATACGCCTTTTATCGCGTGACAAAATTCAGGACGTTTCAAAATGTCAGCCACGCTAGAAATTCAAAATGCTATAACTCAGCCATTTTTTAAGATATAGACGAAACAAAAACTGCTCCGAAATCTTTGTATAAAGGTCAAATACATAAGAAAAAAATATTTTTCCATTTTCAATTTTTTGGTACCACGTTTCAAATTTTTAATTTTAAAAAAAAATTTTAAATGGCCGCCATTTTGAAACAAAATGGCGGATGAAGCTGGCCAACGAACTCGGTCGAGAGATTGGTATGTACTATGTACATACCGAATTACATCCAAATCGGTTCATAAATACGCCTTTTATCGCGTGACAAAATTCAGGACGTTTCAAAATGTCAGCCACGCTAGAAATTCAAAATGCTATAACTCAGCCATTTTTTAAGATATAGACGAAACAAAAACTGCTCCGGAATCTTTGTATAAAGGTCAAATACATAAGAAAAAAATATTTTTCCATTTTTAATTTTTTGGTACCACATTTCAAGTTTTAATTTTTTTTTTAAATTTTAAATGGCCGCCATTTTGAAACAAAACGGCGGATGAAGCTGGCCAACGAACTCGGTCGATACATTGGTATATACTATGTACACACCGAATTACATCGAAATCGATTCATAATTACGGGAGTTACAGTGTGACATAGGTCAGATATCTATCTATCTATCTATCTATATATATATATATATATCAATTTTGAACGGAGGGTGGTTTCGGGGTCTGGGGGTCATGATCGATGAAAATATACCAAAATTTTTTGAAATCGCTTTCCTCCGAACGGCTGCAATAGGTAGTTTTTTTGTAAAGAAACCTAGCTAAAAGACCATTTACATAGCCTGAAGATTAAATATAAATATATCTTATTTATATATACTTATTAGTGAAACAATATTACGAATAACTAAAAATTGTATTGTGTATAAATATTAAGACACAAATTGTTTTTTTTTTTAATCAATTTAGCACAAAATATTAAATGAAAACATTTACAGAAAATTGTGAATAACACTTAATATGAGAAACTAAATATATATAGGTGAGACCGGGGGAATGGTGACAACTTAAGGAAATTTAAATTATTTCACCTCAAAAAGGTATTTATTTTTTAATAGTAAACCTTCTAAAGCTGTATCATGATCTGTAGTATCTGTACAAATTTAACAGTAATCATAACTGTAAAGTAAGCACACATAAAAAAAAATCTTTCAATCTATATAGTGGCGAGATTACCCAGGATACTGGGGTAATTACGCCACTGAATCGGGGTAATGACGCCACTCTTTAATGACCAAGGAAATACATCACACGGATACTAGGAAACATAACCTACTGAATATATTTAGAAAACAATGCAATTTAGTAGAATAATGAATAATTACAATGCTCCTTAAGCTAGATTTATTAACGTGCTAAGTTTACAATTTAAGTCAAATTGTAAAAGTCATGGTGGCGGCATTACCCCGAGAGGACAATATAGCGGAAATCTCCCAGCAAAGCCGAAAGAAGAACCGAACTTGTTCAAAAATTGCATTGAAATGTCGGCGATTGAATGTAGATTACGGGTAATGTTATCTTAAGTACCTAATATTACAATAAAAAGTGTTTACCTCTACTCATTTGAAGCTCCAAAATAAGAAGTAACTAGATGAAAACTAAATTTTCCACTAGAACAAATGGACGACGTGCAACAAAATCACTCTCACACTAGGCATTGTTTCTTTTGTTGGCCGCTATAGTGCAGGCGTATCCATTACCTCAAACTACCGTTAGTTTGTAAACTAGGCTGAGTTGCGCCATAACCCCTAGTGGCACCATTTCCCCGGTCTCCCCTGCATATATATATAAATTTCGACCATTTGACATTTTACACGACATTAAATAAGATATAAAAATTCCTATTTATTTTTATATTTATAAAGTGATATGTTATATCAATGATTCTTTTTCTGGACATGTATTTGATAAAGTATTACAAACATCGCATCTCACCGAGCATTTAAAGCTTTAAAACTTACTGATGCGGATAAAAACATCAAAGCTTAAATTTAACAAATATTATTTTTTATGCAGATTTTTTTTAATCACATAGCTAAGTCATTTTCCGTCTTCTAAGCTTCCTCTTTACAGAAGAACAAAATAATAATCTCTGTCAAAGTCCCTTGACATTTTTTGAATTAAAGAATCACATATACTTACTTTAATATTTTTGCCCCAGCAAGTAACCCAGAAGTAAGCAGTAAAACCAAATAAGATTCTTTAGTTCTCAGGAAAAAAAAAAAAAACTTGTTAGATGGTGTTAACATTTTGTTTCATTTTACAGTTATGTGAACAAAAAATTAATTATTCATAAAAATAAAGGGCTTTTTAAAGAACATAAAACTTAAAGCTTAGAAGCTTGGAGAAACGAATAAGTTACAAAAAGGAAACAATATATATATAGAAGCTTATTATTAAATTAAATTGTAACCATTTACATTTCTTACTATATACAGGATGTTTCGTAACCGCATGTACAGACGTTGAGGTTTAGTACAGTTCACCAAAACCAAACATTTTTTATATATTATACCTGTGTCGCAATTAATTTTATCAGCCAAAAATACAGAGTGTCTCGAAGAAGTCGAACTCGTGTTTGCCTTCAAAGTGTTAACAATACTGTAGTTATGTTACCGAGATTTTCACCAGATATGCTTTCTTTTCTATTAAATGTGATAACATGCTAGGAATTGTGTGAAATGTCTATAAGGTGCGTCCAAACAACACTAGCCAACTAGCCTATACACTTCTTAATTTGGATCATAGCTCACGGTACATTATTGATCACTGACTTCAGTACAGTGGGCTTGGTGCAATATGTGTTACATTTTGCACAAAAGAAAGTAATTCTGCCGAATACATATGTAAAATATCTTCATTATCGTTAGCGTAACAAACCAAAATTCCGGTTCGAATTCGATCGAGACATACTAATTTTATGACAGTAAAAGTAAATTGCGACCCAGTATTACTATATAAAAATGTCTGTTTTAGTGAGCTGAACTACACTTCAAAGTTTGTACACGCGGTAGCGTATCAAACTGTATATATATATATATATATATATATATATATATATATATATATATATATATACATATATATTATATAAAAATCTAGCCGTAATTTTAGTGAAACAGACTAGACAATTTAAATAAATGTTTGTAATCGTTGTTCTTCGCTTCCAGAGGAAAAAGTGCGCATATTACAAATCTGTTTTTCGAAAATGTTATTTGCATTATTTATTTTAAATCATTTGTATATATGTAGAAGGGAAATTCAATGTTTAACGGAGGCAATTGTTATTTTATTGCAAATGAATAAGCATACAATGGTTATTCATATTTTATAGAAGTGCAAAAAAATGACATTTATGAATCGTTATTAAATTAATGTTCAATAAAAACAAAAACCTTTTAGCTGCTTACGTAGATTATCACTAATATTTTGAAAACTAAATGACTGCTGGAGTTTTAATTTATGTAAAATACAAAACTGAAAATAAACCTGTGTCTTCACGAGCCATGATCAGGGTCTACAATCCTCAACTGTAACTTATCGACCCTGGGCTCCGAGGTCCTATCCGGCATATGCCCCAGTTTGGTGGTCATACTAAAACGGAACGCTCAATGTTTAGTTTCCAAGTTTGATATTCATTTTATCGACATTGAAGGAATGAAAGGTTGAGTGAACATTGACCAGTCGTGAATTGAACTCTCTACCTGTAGTGTGGTAGATAGGCTCAGGAACACTCCCTACTGGTCTTATTTGAAATGCAAGATTATCTATAACTGTCACCAATTATAGTCATGTCCTAAATTCACTCTCTTCCCACCATACGTATTCTAAACTCAGCTATTTCAAATGTTGAAACAGAAATATTGTAATCATAACTATTGCAATACGGCAGTTTGATTCATAGGACAATCTCTTTCTTAATGAACGTGTTTTCTGAAATTGTATAGTTATAACGTATATATCATTTCTTCGTAAGCCATTTATACTTAAAAGAATACAGATACTATAAAATACTGTTTATTTTGCAGGAAGCTCTGGTTTAGGCCGAAGAGGACATCGGATAAACCTTGCTGATATTTTAAGTGAAGAATTTAGGCCCAGAAAATTCAACGGAAGTTGGATAACAGGTATATTGTTTAAAATTTTTATTTATATATAAAGGTACATAAATTATGTATTGTAATAAAATAAGACAATATCATTACTTTCTTAATCAATAATAAATTGAGATTTGAGCTTGTTGCATGCTGAAATTGGTATCTAGAGATAATTGCTATTTAAGGGGAGTCGATACTTTTTGAGCATTTTGTTAATTTCAGTGTTTAATAATAGATTTTAAAAATATTATTAAATGTTTTTGTGGGATAAAATTATTTAATGAATAACAATGCATTTTTGTATTAAAATTTATGCAAATTCAAGTAAAAACATGTCGTTAAATGAGTACAATTCAATCTGCATTGTCTTCAAAATAACTAAGTGCAAAGCTGATTTAAATTATTTGGTATCTAAGATAATACAATAGAAATAATATTTTAAAAATCAATTTCTAAAGTATGACATGAAATATATTATCCATATTTTTTATGCTAAAACCAAAATTTTAAATACTTTTGATTCATTATTACTTGATCCATTAAAATTTCTTATTTATGGCACGTCATGATCACGTAAAATAGATTTTTGGAAAAATTTGGCACGTGGATGTGAAGATTTTCGCCGTCCCTGTATTAGTGTATAACATTATGAATGAAAAATTGATAGGATAATAAGTATTTTATAGCACTGAAATGAATTAAAAAAATAACTTTATAATTATCAACGATGCACTATAAACTTTAAATGTATATTCATATATGTTTCTCCTCAATTCAAATATTAATCAAAATTTTATTGCCGTTTAGAGCAAAACCATCATACCGCTTGATTCATATTACAATATAATAAAGATAACTAGAGGATTCCAAAAATTTTTAAACTATTTTTTAAAATCTAGAAAGTGTAAATCTATGTTATCAATAGTACACTTCATGCTGATAAAAAAATTTAAAGTGATATTGATCTTCAAGTGTTCTTCAATTGTATTGGAAAATTCACCTTTCATAGTTTTTATAACATGTTAAACTATTTACTTAATCTTTGCATTCATATGTAATTACAAGTAACATTTAAAAATTTTTAGAGATGTTTTTATGCATGTATCGTTTTTATTTAACTCCAAAAAGTTATTATTTTCTAATCAAAATTTCACCTTTAAACTAGATATGTGAATGAAACGGGCTAATGTACTATTGGTAGATTAAGAATATCAACATTAAAATTTTGAACGACCATATGAATTTTAGTAATACACATGTTGCAATGGCATGAGCTGGGTGTTGTTTAAAAACGAGTCATAATCTAAATAGAACTTACAAGGTGTATAATATTCTTTAACAGAATATATCACCTTATTTAATCGTAGAAAAAAATTATAAATTCTAGAATTAAATGAGGCAATTAGAAACTATGCGATTTTAATAATAATCAGAAAGAATTGAGAAACTGTTCGGAAATTTAAAACAGGTTACAGATCCAAGGAGATTCCGATAAGTGTCCATGTAGTGTATACATCTTGAAGTTACCAGGTGTCCCAAAAATGACCAATGATTTTAAAATTCAATAACTTGCAAACGGTAACAGATATTTTAAAAAATCTTGCAGGAGGGTTATGTATGATGTCAGGAGTATTTTTACTGTGATTCTTTATTTAAGTTCGTATTTCAAACGATAGATGGCGCTAAGAGCAATAGGTGCTCAGTCCAGACCCAATTTTTGGTACTTCGGGATCCATTCAATACATTTTAATCTCTTTTTTCGCGTGGAAGAAGAGAGAGGCCGAAAAATCGAGACTGTGTTCAGCAGTTATTGTTTGCAGAGCCATCTATCAATGCTATTTGTAACTAAAACTCAGAATCGCAGCATAAAAACTCCTTACATCGTACATAACACTCCTGCAAGCATTTTTAAATATCTGTCACTCTTTACAAGTTATTGAATTTTAAATTCATCGACAATTTTTGGGACCCCCAGTATGTGGTTAAATAAACTTCCATCATTGAAAATTCCTATTTCTCTGATTGCATACCACAACGATTCAGTGATCGATTTCATGCAGTTAACAAGTGTAACGGCGTAATTAGGCTGTGTTTTAGATGGATCTAAATAAGGTCACTTGTTGCATGGATATGATTTGACAATGCATTTTTTAAAGAGATCAATCACCTAAATCCCAATATGCAAAAGAAGGAAATTGATTCAGAAGCAGATGCCAATATAATACGTTTACCTAACATTTGGACTGTTATAAACTTTTTTTAATATTATTAAAATGTGGTTTACTTTTATTTCAAGATTTTAAAAATAATATGAATTTCAAAACGTTTCATTTTGTCAAACATTGAAGATTTAGTCAAAAATTGAAGTCAAACATCTAATCCATCATTGAAGAATTCCATTAACATACATTGTAGAACTCGGATAGTGTTGAAGAAATTTTCTGAAAGAGATATTGGATACTAAAAATCCTTAAATAAGATATATCAAAAGTTCTTAATATATTAATATTTTTGTGTAACGGTTAGGTTTTATTTCGTAAATTTTTATTTCTATGATCTATTATCATTTGTTTAATTTTTATTTAGTTTGTACTTTATTAAATTTATCTGTTTTATCTCAGAGTTCAAGGAAAATGAAGGACATAATTATACAGAAAAATCAGAGTGCATTAACTCTTTAATTATTGATGGCATTAGACTATGTATAATTTATAATCTACATATTTCGATTTCCAATTGAGATATCATCTGCTAGTAGGTCATGTAACTTTTCGCATTGCAGTTTAAATTATGGACAACAAACTAAATAATTTTAAACGCATTATATGTTTCATTATGCATTTATCAATTTTCTATATTTAAGTTGTTCATAGTGATAACTGTTAATATTTTTTAATAGTATTTACACATATTTTGATATTTATGAAACTGGCTCACACATTTTGATTTTAAGTAAACTTATATTAATATTTATGGGCATTATGTGAAAATCAATTCCAATGAATACGGAATCTATGATTTTTATGACAGAATTTTAGAAAAAATAACTAATTAGAAAAAACAATTTATTCTGAAGTGAATTCCTGCATGGCGCTTTTTCTCAATGAATACATGATGTTATTTAAAATTTAAGATAATCTTTTCAGAAAAAAAAAAACACTTTACAAAAAGCAAGTTAAAATATGACAACTTCAATAATTATTAATAAATTTAATATAACAGTTTCAGAGAAAGATAATGAAAATACAATAATTATCGACATCGTCTATCATTGCAAAATGTGTTTGAAAAAATAATATAAATTCAAAATGAATAGTATCTTTCTTTGCATTATTGTTTAAGCATTAATATTTTTTTTACTCGATCATTTAGAATAAACACATACAAAAAATCTGTACAATTAAATAGTAATCCCGCGAGTTTTATTTTATTTATATTTGTCTTATACTCGTATATAGCAATTTTAAATTTAATCTATGCATTAGCAAAGATTTCTGTAGAAAAAAAAATGTAATAAATAGGAAGTACACAAAATATATAGTTTTTACAGTTTTTAATTATAAAATACAAATTTAAAATTTAAACGAAAAAAATATATTTCTAGATTTTAAATAATACCGACACTTAGAAATATTGAAATGTATGCTTCGACTAAATAGATTAAGAAATCTTTCAAAATAAGTTAATTACATAAATATTTAAACATTATTATTAAAACAGAAGGTATTAAGTGTTCTCTTCGCTGTTACAGTTTTCTTCATTTTCTTAACAAATTTTTGAAATGCTATTTAGAGACAGCTTTAAAAAAAGAGTAGAACATATTTGCAAAAGGTGTATATTATAAATTTTAAATCATACTCTGTAGATTTATGTTTTATAAATTTATCGTATTTTTTTTATTAATACCATCTATTGAAATAAAATATAGAATGTTACTCAGTCTTAAAATGTACAGTCGTGGAAAAAAAATAAATAAACACCCCCTACTAACTCCTCAACAAATTACCGTACACGAAAGTTACTGGTACCGAACGATGGGAAATAAAGTCTACTATTAAATGATATAGATAAAATTTGCTTCGGGGGCAATCTACATATTAAAACGAACCATAACATTGTGTTTTTCAATAGCAGTATATAATTCTGACAGCATAAATAAAGTCTACACCATTCAATTAGCCTAAAAACAAATTTTTATGCAATTCGTACCATAAGTTTCTGAGAAATTAATTATTTTAAAACGAGCTTATTTTAAGGGCTGTATCCAAATTGAAGTACGGAAATCGATTGTTAACCGAGAGAGCAACCATCTTGATCAAGGCACCTTAAGAAGTCAATGAAGCTTGCTAGATTACAGGAAAGCAGAAGAAATTTCAAAATATCTAGTCACTTCTATTATAGACGGCCCCTTAAACCATCATTTTGCCGTTTTTTAAGCACAATTTGAAAACTACTTGGAAGAAAAATATAAAATTTTGGATTTCGATAAAGCAGGACTTAATAAATCTAAATCCATCAAAAAATTATAGGTTGCAATTAATATTTTTTTCGAATATTAATTTCATAATTCATATCATAAAGTTATAAAAATTGCAAATTCAGCGTATTTATGTTTGGGCATATTAGTATTATTGTTAAACAAAAAATTAGCACATTAGGAGCATAATTTCTGGAGATATAAATAAAAATATGAAAATGTAATTTAACATTAGAAGCACTAAATTTTGAATGTTTATAATTGAAAAACTTATCATTCAAATGACTTGAAATTTGGTGTCTAGGCATAGTTTGAACCGAAGATTTGAAATATCTCGTTAAAATTAGGTATTGTCATTGGAAAAAAAAGAAGTTTGGATTCGTTTTAATATGTAGATGGCCCCCTAAGAAAATTTTATATACATCATTTAAAATTAGACTTTATTTCCAATCGTTCAGTACTAGTAACTTTCTTCTATGATAAGTTGTTGAGGAGTTAGTAGGGAGTGTATACTTTTTTTTTTCCACGACTATCTTCTACAAATCTTTAAAAGTTTAAGAAAAAACAGGGGCGAGGAAATGGCGACATCAAAATTATCCATACTTTATAAGGATTTTCAAAACCTTTTCACTCTAAACAGCAGTTCCGTTTACTACAATAAGCCTATATACAGTCGGACCCCTATTTAACGAACCCCTATTTAACGAATTTTCCAGTTTTCCCGAGTAAAATGAAGGGAAAACCTCCTATTTAATGAATAATAAACCCCGAATTAACGAATTTTTTCAACAGCCGGATTTTTTTTTTCTTTAGTTTGGTTATGATATATCCATCTTGTCTGGAACAGAAAAAGACTTTGAAGACCCAGTAATTTTCAACGGATGAGGATGCAGCAGCAGACTTCTCAGAAAAGTAGACTCCGAAGCAATTTTTCGCCCGCCAAAATCTAGTCGGAATTTCTCTTCGGATTCCCGTCGAAACTTCGTCGATGTTTCTTTAGAATCGACTGCACTTTTGCTTTAAGTTAAGTGAATGTCATTAGAAAGTTGCCAAGGAAGAGATTACCGTCAAAAGAGACAACCTTTAATGCGCCAAAAAGGACATGATGTTTGCGTCAACTTTCCCTCCAAATAACAATGGGATTTTAGTGAAGTATCTACGGTTCATGATAATGTGATGAGGTGACTATAAATCAAATGGCTATTATGAAAAATAAACTTTATTTAATAAAACATAGTCATTCGCATAGGTCACTGCGAGAATAAATCACACCGCACCAGGGTCGATCCGATGGGATTCCGCAGAAAGGAGGTCTGGTACGCTGTTGGACGAAATGAAAAACGACTCCTTATTTAGGCGAATAGCGTGACGCTTCATCCTTCCCCCGCCTCGCTTCTGAGACCAAGAGATAGTGCAGACCACTAAAGGATCTGCTCCCTAGTCATATTTTCTTTGAGGGTGAGCTCATTATTATTATTCACAGGTGCAGATGAGTCATGAGTGTAATCTGTCATGTGGGTTTCAAGTAAGACAAGAAAACTTTTTAAGATTTTTTATCAATTGTTTTATTTCCTGAGAGGAGTGAGGTGTATTGGACGCTCGATTTTGCATAATATTTAATTTTTGAAACATTGTGAATCATGGCAGCTTGTCGGAAACGAAAACGTTTGTCGTTAAGTGAAAAGCTTAACATTTTATGTGAATTTGACAAGAACGCGTTAGCAGAACGCCTTGAAATCTGAACGTTGACATTAGCAACAATTGTTAAACAGCGAGCAGAAATTGAAAAAGCATCAACAGAATGTGGTAAAAATTCGTCGAAAATAAGAAAGTCATTAAAGCCACTCCTTTTTCTGTTCTTGAATCTGACAAAGTGGAATGGTTCAACATCGTCCGTGCCAAGAAAATAGCCATTGGTGGGTCTCTGATAAAAAAAAAAAAGCTCTTTAACTGGCCGTAAAGCATAATAAGAGATCTTTTTCTACATCCAATGGTTCGACCATAGAGAAGAAATAGGGGTGGAGTGTGCTTTCCGTAGAGAATTCCCTTGAAAAGCGGCATCAACATGACCGGCCCTACCCTAGTAATGGTTTCCAGATTTCGCTCGTTATCGCTTGCTTGGCAATTTGAAAATTATTGCCGGTCGTAAAAAAAAAATATATACTCAGTATCCACATTATGCATGTAAAGTAGTGCAAAAATATAAACGAAGTAAAACAAAGCAACTTAAAATCTGTTTTAAATTAGTAAAAGAAGATTCTCACTTTAATTTAACGATACGGTAATTTGTTTATTTTCCTTTCGCAAACATATGCTAGCCATTGACGGTAAAAGTCACGTGACTATTGTAAACACGTGACTATTATGTTGGTTCCACTTTAGGATTACCAAAGCACTCTCCACCCCTATCTCTTATCTATGGGTTGGACAGACCGTTTTAAGAAGAGATAAACGTAGTCCAAAAGGAGATGTGCGGAAAAAAGGAGGATGCAAATGAAAATGTCGTAAACGACTGGGAAGAAAAGTTGCTCAGCCTGATTGAAGGGTATTCACCACCGGGCACTTACAACGCAGGTGGAACAGGATTGTTTTGTGATTTAAAAACAGAAAAAAATGCTTTGTTATAGTAATGAAAAATGCTTTGGCAGGAAAAAAACAAAAACAAAATGAGGATTACAGTTTTGCTTGAAATTAATGCTGATGGAACAGACAAATTGAAGACATTTGTTATAGAAAGGGCAGCAAAGCCGCTGTGTTCTAGAAACGTAAAGACCTTATCGACATAATATGCAGCAAACCTAAAATCATGGATGTCTTCTTCCATATTTACTGACTTCCTGACGTCTTTAGATAAGTCTATTCAGATACAAAAGAGAAAAATTCTTTTGTTTATTGATAATATCCTGCTCATCCTCCAATTTGAAATTTAAACAATGTCAAAGTTTTGTTTTTTCCTGCAAACTGCACAAGTGAGCTGCAGCCACCGGGCCATGGTATCATTCGTTATGTAAAAGTTAATTACAGAAAGTCGCTTATGAGAAAAAATATAGCAACGAAAATGCGGAGAAAAGATACAAAGTCAATATTTTAGGTGCTCTGTATTTTGTGAGTGTATCTTGGGACCAAGTTTCTAAAAATACGATTGAAAAATGCTTTCAGAAAGCGAGATTCCCAGGCACACAAGTGGATAGTCATGAAAATGATGAAGATATCGTTCCTTCAGAAGAATTTATATGGAAAGAAATCGCTCCTGAGATAGACTTTAACGATTATGTCACAGGTGATGTCGGATTGTCTATCTGTGCAACTGAAGTCAATCAAATACTCAATTTGTCGGAACGAATGATTAGCATGCAGATTGATTCAGATTCATGACACATGATTCAGATGCAGAAATCGATAATGAAATTCCCATTAAAACTGTCACTTTTTCTCATGCTTTATACATGGTTTGGAAACTGTGAAAACATACCTCATGCAGCAGGACATAAATGACTCAATATTTTCTTCTCTCCATAAAGTTGAAAAAGAACTTTTTCGATTCAGGAATCAAAGAAATGCTCCTAAAAAGTCCATTTCTAATTGTGTATATTTTTGTGTAGTGGCTTATTAGAGCTTTTCCATAAGGTAAGTGCAGATGTTTTTTGACCTCGATATTACGAATAACCCCGATTTAACGAATAAAGGTTACGGTCCCGATGAATTCGTTAAATCGGGGTCCGACTGTAATTGTATTTTCTGTTACAAAAAATCGGCTTCGAAAGTATCCATCACTTAAACTACACCATTTCTTGGACGAAGTACCAAGAGTTAAATATATTCATCCAAAGTTGGGATTTTGACTTATTTTATTAACGCTCTATAAAATATCCTAAGTAATAGAAAATGAATTACCTAAATAATGAATTATTGAATATATATATATATATATATATATATATATATATATATATGCATATATACCTTCCAAATTCTAAAATAGTTTCTATTAAACTAATATTTTTCTTCATGATGCTTTATAGGCCATTAAAAAATCTTATCTACATTAGCAATATGAATTAAAGTTTGAAAGAGATTAATGAATTTTGTTATTTATAATTTCAAGATGGATATTTTTTATTGAGTTTGAATAATTAAAAAGAGATTACCTTTTTTTTTCAAAATTCTATTATATCTGTATCCTTATCAGTATAAGCCTTTCATGTTCATTATCATCAAGTGTTGGGACATATACATCTCAGTTGACTATTTTGTGTTATCTAATTTTACCAATTTTTTTTACAATAATCTGTCATACACTAATACAAAACATTTTTAAGGGACATCTATCAGAAAACGAAATTAAAAGAAAACGAAATGTGTGGTAGAATGCAATATAAAAATAATCACCAGTTCTGTCACGTAATCAAATTCTTAAAGAAGATGTGTATTATTATAAAGATATGTATGATAATAAGAAATCTCCTTATGTCAATTCACTAACAGAATATTAGAAAATAAATCAACATAATTAAAATTAAAAACATTATATAACTAGATTCATTGGATTAAATTTTTCTGCCTATTTATCCAGAAATTATACAACTTTAAAACACACCAAAAGACAGTGTAGATTTCCAAAAGTTAAAAAAATACATATTTTAAAAACATAAATAAAAATCTTTCAGATGTAAAAGGATTAAAAAATGTTTTAATACCCCTTTCTGAACTATCTGCTATTAATGTTGCTTTTCGCCTCTAGTTACTAGTCCAGGCAATAGGGAATTTTACCTAGCAAAATTAATGGTAGTTCTGAAAATCGGCTTACTTTATGTTTTTTGGTTCACTGAATCCGAATTTGTAACTTCCCACCAAAATTTCCCCCAGCAACCCCCCCCCCCCAATTTTGGTAAAAAGCCCCCCAAAAAGGTTTTTATTAAAAATCATTTTTTTAATTGTTTTAGTGGAAAAGTATCTAGAAATTCAGAAATTAGACAAAATTTTCAACAAATTAGATATATGTCATTATGACTTACGATGAAGGGGAAGGGGGAACATGCGCGCGATGCTGCGTGGACTAAGTTGCGAAATTCCACTTAACCACTCACACGTTTACATTAATACACAAATAAATAATATTGCTTATAAAAATTATACGTCCTACGTCAGAAATGGAAGCACTGTTTAGAATTTTAACGCATAAATATGTACCAGAGATATGATGATTCGGGCACACTTTTTTAGAGAGTTTTTATAATCTTTCAAATTTACGACAAGAATTCAGGTCTGTAAATAAATTGTGCACAAAGTCATTTATATTCAACTGTTTAAAAAAAGAAAAAAAAGAATTTACTAAAGATTTCTTCATCGTAAATAAATTGCTTATTAGAATGTGAAATTTACTTAAATCACAATTTATTGTATAATATATAAATTTATATTCATAAAATGTTTCATTACAATATAGATATTATAAATGAAAATAGGTTAAGTGGCTAACGAATATCCATTCTGTTAATGAAAAATTTCCTAGTTGTGTTAATTAACATAACGCAATCATTTTGCTTTTCTAATGGATAAAAAGTGAATTTTATTCTAAAGAATATTTTAACTAACGAATAAATACATAAATACATAAAGAAGAAAAGATACAAAAGAAATCTAGAACGAATATTCATCATTAGACGAAGTATCATTCTACATTGAAATTAAGTTATACTCTGAAGGACATGTGTTTTGTATTATCTGAAAATTTCATAATATAATTACAGCATATAATTAATGTTCAATATCTCCGATGCAGTTTCTATCGCGGGTAGCGCAATAATACACTATTTGATCTAATGACACCAGTAAATACTTTATATAATCATCAGTTTGTCGTATGATTACCACTTGACTTCGAAATATTCTTAAGTATTCATTGACGAGATTATCAATAATAATTTAGTGCACTATTGTTTTATGAAATCCTTTATAAGTTTCAATAATTCACGATTCTCTCATGGAATTGAAATAGATTTATAGTGTACATATTATATTCTGTGATTGGTAATTAAGCCTAAGCTAATTAAAAATCATTTAGTAAATAATAAATTCTTAAAAAACTGTTCCACTGAGAAGTTCGATACGCATATTTTATTATCAAATCAAGTTAGACATTTTCATGTCATTAACTGCACATAATAGGCATTGTTTTAATGTTAAGTAACACTGCACTGCGGTCATCTAACTGGAATATATGAATTTTAAAGAAACAACAAGATAATAGACATAAGAAGATTTTTATTTTGTGGTGAATTTTAATATCAATTTTCAGTAATATAATACATTTTACCTTGTAACTAAAACGGTGAGAATTTAATGCTCAACGATTTATTAAATTTGTCATAAATTATAGACTGATTACATCTATAATATAAAATATTTCCTTTAAAGTAGGAAAAATCACTTCAAATAAATTATTGTTAGTTTACTTTTGATTCGTTATAAAATTAAATGTAATCTTTAATTAATCGTTTACTAAGAATATGAGAATTTGTCTTTTGTATGTTATAAAAAAAATGATGTACAATGTAAAACAGCATAACATCACGTAGTATTACAGGTATTGCTTGACCATTTTCCGTTAATGTTGTGATTTTATAATTTCTAATTGAAATGATTTTTTTTTTAATTTTATAGGTTAAAGTGCCCATATTTTGCCCCCCTTCCCGCCCAGTCACTTTTAGGCCATAAATGTTGTAATTTTCAGTGAAAACCTGCCAAATTTGAATGTTACATAGATTAACTACCCACGCGCATAGAAACATAGGCAAATATCGAACAGAAAAATTTAACAATACGATTTTTTTTCAAAAGTATTTAGAAAATGCAAAAGAAAAAGAATGGTCCCAAATTCGTCCCCCCAAAATATCCAATATGCTGAGGCTTAACTTATAAGTAAATCAAAATTTATTTCTAAATGAGTAAGTAATTTAATTTACATTAAAGTAAGGCGCAAAGAAATGTACTAATTATCAGCAGAAGAATAACATAACGAAACATTAGCCATCCAAATATGAGAAAAAAAATTGTCATGAAAAAGGGTTCCTAATTTCGTACCCGGTACGAAAGTAACAACTGAAAGGGGGACAAAATTGGGACCATGCTTCTTCCCAATATGGCGGAGCTTCAGCTCCCGTAAGATGAACTGAGCGTCCCAAAACTCACTGTATGCTACTGTCAGCATCTTATCTACATAAAATACATGCAATGAATAAGAAATAAATACTAACAGTAGAGTAAATAACGTTCTACAAACGACGTAACAAGAACTCATGTCTTCAAAATATAGGAAATTCGGCATCTTTAATTTATGTATGCTTCTTGGTGAAACGAAACTTTCAATACTGACCGTTTTTCCTTCCGTCCCCTGTGCCTTGCGTCATAAGTTGCGCCACTATTGTAGAAGCAGAGAAGTTAAGGAGGACGAAATTAGGAAAGAGGACGAATTATGGGCACAATACCCTAACAATTAACAGTAGACGAACACATGGTTTAAATAATTTCATTATTTAATATAGCCCGCATCATTTATTTTGAGTGTTTCAGTAGGAAAGTTAGCAAGCATATTATTATGTGGCGATATTTTTTCAAGTTACTTGTTAACTTCAAAAATTAGCCTCTTTAAAATTTAGAATGTTAACTTTAAATTTAAAGTTCGGTGCTTGTCTGAAAAGATGTCGGAAAGAAAAAAAAAATCCGCTGCTCCCAATGCCAACGATATGGCCATACAGATAACAACTGTAGATTTGAAGCTGCCTGTGTTATTTGTGTGTATAATCACGCAACAAGAACTTGCCCAAATAAAGAAGATCCTAAGAAAATGTGCTGCATCAATTATCTGAACACAAAACATGATTTCCCACACAGAGCGGATTCAAATAAATGTATATTATTTAAACTTTGATTTCAATCGAGGAAAACCTTCATAAATGTATCTGCTCCACATTCAACTAACTAAACAATACATCTTCTATCTCCAATTCTAACCCTGATATAGTTTTTCTAATCATAATCTGTATTAATTACAGATATAAAGTTTGTCCAAATAAACTTAAATAACTACAAACCAGCCAATGAAGAACTTTTGACTGATATTAATAAAACCAAAATAGATATAGTCCTCGTCGAGGACTATCACAAAACCAAAGGTAACTTACTGGATTCCCAATATACTGGTCTATATATCAATCAAAAAACGAACAGCTGCTATAATAATATGCAATCCAACATTTTATCATCTTCAAACTCATCAACTAGATAATAACTTTTTCATGAATCTAACAATAAATACGAGTACAATAGCACCTAAGAAAGAACAAGAGAATATCACATAGATCAAGATCGGTTCACAGTACTCCAGACCATCAGGAGACCTTTCTAAAGACCTTCAAGATTGGACTGATGTAATCACAAACAGTTGCAAATTTCTCTTTGTAAGGGATTTAATGCTCACCTCCTAGACTGGGGATACTCCAGAAACAATGCGTGGGGTAACTTGCTGCTAGCCTATCTAACATTGAACGAACTCTCCATAATGAACGACCCAAATACAAATTATACCTACAAGCTAGACAAAAGAAAAGGAACTGCCGACCTCACTCTTTGTGGTTTACATACAAGAAAAATCATAAACTTCTGGAAGACAGATGAATCTCATAACTCTCCCAGCGACCATATTTATATTATCTTCTATCTTCACATTTCTCCTCAAATGAAGCAAAATTATAGATATAAAACTAAATATACCAAATTCATAAAATTTAACAATATTTTAAACAATTACTCGACTAATCTACAATCAGCATTAAAGGATATTGAATCCCCTGCACCCTTAGACAAATGGACGGATGATCTGCAGCAGGTCCTCAGTTTCACAATGGAAACATCATTAAAAAAGAAATAAATAAACTATGATATAAAACTGCATTGTTATAATGACAAATTAAGATTCAAAGGAATAAATTGAACGCAAAATATAAAAGATACATCCGAAATCCAGACAACCAGCAATTTAGAAGTGATTACAAAAAGGAGCGAGCAAATTATAAGTTGGCAATTAAAGAGGCAAATTCCTCTGCATGGAGAAATTTCTATACCACTACACAATAAGGATATGGTACAGCTTTTAAATTGATAAAATAAAAATATCTTAAAAAAACAGATTTCATCTCAACAATCTTAGAAACCTCAAATACTACAGACACATTTTACAATATTGATGAACAATTAATGTCTCACCATTTTCAACTGAATCAACCAATTGAACAAGATAATATCCACGAATTTATTAAAGAACAATCTCCAACCGATAATTTCTCAGCAGAAGACAGAATTTCATTTAGAGAACTAAAATTATGTATCCATCAACAAAACAACGGCAAAGCCCCTGGATACGATAATATTGATGCTCGCCTGATCAAAAATCTAATCAAGACATTCACATGCTTAATTATTAATCTATACAATAAATGTTTCGAATTACAACATTTTCCGACTCCGTGGAAAAAAAGCCTAGTAATTTTCTTTAGAAAAAAGAACAAGGACCCTCAACAACTGAAAGCCTACCGCCCCATCACTTTACTGCCTATGTTGGGGAAAGTTCTGGAGAGACTCATAAAGTTGAGAACAATGACTTATTTGGAATCGCGATTTTTTTTCCATCCAGCCCAATTCGGTTTTCGCGAAAAGAGAAGCACAACAGATGCACTAGACAATATTATTAAAAAAGTTGACGAATTATTACAACGTAAAAAATAGTGTTATTTGATATCTTTTAATATCGAATCAGCCTTCGATACCATCAACTGGTTTACTATCCCCCAAATCATAGATAACTCACCACTTCCTCGATATCTTAAAAACTTGCTAGAAAATTATATCTCTAAAGATTCATAGGCCTACTCCACGGAATAATCTTAAAGTGAATCCGAACTTACAGAGGATGTCCGCAGGGGCCATGTCTCGGACCCCTGCTGTGGCTTTTGATTTCTGATTTCTTAATAAAACTTCTCCAGTTCCTGGCTGACGACTTTACGGTTTATGCAGATGACTTTTCAGTTCTTGCATATGGTGAAACCAGGACACAACTTGAAGCAGATGTCAACAACAAAATTAAACAATTTTCAGATATTTGTGAACAATTAGGCCTAATAATCACCCAAGCGAAGACCACAGCAATAATGTTTGGCCGCTTTTTGCTGAAAAACGCCACCCAATTTTCAAACTGCGGGTGCAAACCATATCAATAAAGAAAAATCTCACTTATTTAGGTCTCGTCTTAGATTCAAAGCTCAATTTTAAAGATCATATTATCCATCTACGAACAGAAATCCAACACTTTTGCACTGGTTTCGGCCAATCGCATTTCTTTAAATAAGGGAATAAACCCCTCCATCTTAAAAACTTGGTGAAATACGGTTACCCTTCGTCAACTTCTATATGCAGCATCAATTTGGTTCCCTCGTCTACCATGGTATCCGAAAGGTAAAATCGATACAAAGAATGACACTGCTCGGCATTTTCAATGTCTATCGCAGTATCTCAACTGACGCTCTGTGTGTCCTAACGGGTTGCTTACCTATTCAAATAATTTTGGCAAAAGAACTCTCTTACTAAAATACTTTAAAATGACGCAGAAATAACATCATCCAAGATGCCTGAATAACAAATACATAATTTAATGACGAAGCTTTCTTCCTACAGTTTCCCAGAATATTACAAATTAAACAACTTGCAAATTTTAGAAGATACCTTTTCGGACAATAACCAACTAAATCAAGATTTAACAATTTACACAAACGGCTCCGTCACAGACTCAGGCACTGCTGCAGCCTTCATGGTTGAAAAAGTTACCTCTTTTATCTTTGAAAATTCTTTTCGACTAAATTTAAACTCGATCTACGAAGCAGAACTTTACGCTATATGCCAAGCAATAGACTGGTTTATAACATCATCTTACTCTTCACTACTTCTATTAACGGACAGCGACTCAGCAAAAGATGTCCTTAATCTAGCCTTCCCCCGTAATCAACTTATTCATCAGATATATGTTAAATTACTAGATTATTCATATAAAACAGTCTGCATGAAATGGATCAAAGCACACGCTGGAACCAGAGGTATTGAAAGAGCCGACACCTTAGCAAAATCAACAACAACATCCACCATGTCACCAATCATCCGTTTAGTTTTTCCAGTCTCTGTGATCAAAAAAGCACTCAAGGATAAAATGCTGTCAGACTGGAAACATTATTGGACTTCATCTGAAAAAGGCCGATTTACTTATAAAATCTTGAATAAAGTGGATTCTGATTTTATCTGCAAAAGTCATATTATTCCATATTATGTTAGTGAACACGGCAGTTTTCCCGCCTTTGTTAATTAAATAGGAAAACGAGACTCTCCATCCTGCCCATGTGGCAAGGCGATAGGAGACCCGATCCACACCTTTTCTCAAAATGTTCATTAATTACACATACCTTTGACTTTAAAAGAAACAAAACTGTACGTTTCAACCTTAAAAGGACCCTATTTGATCCAAAAAAATATGCAAAATTAAGAGGGAACTATAATATTTTAAACAAACATTTTTCATTTATAAAAAAAGATTTTAACGCCCATCTGCACGATGAACTTTTTACGTCAAGTCACTTAGTTTAAATATTTTACTTTGTTTCATTACATTTTGTCATTTTGTTTAATAGTCATATATTGATTGTTTTGTCATTTTAATCAAGCTCTGTCATATTATACTACTATTTATCATTTCCCTTAAATAATTCTCCTATCTTAAATTTTAAGTGTAAATACTCACATTTTAAATGTTAAATTACTAAATAATGAGATGTAATTAAGTACCTATATTAACTTAATTTTATAACATAATGTTAACTATTCATCATGAACTATAACTGTAAAATGTCTCGGGTTTGCTCAATAGTGCAACCCATTGTGAACCTGTAATAATCATGTAATTTTCATTAAGGGGACGAGGGACCTTAAAAATAATTTTTTTATTTTTTGTAAATTTCACTTTAAATATTACTAAAAGGTACCTTATAAGCATTATAGCATGCATTTATTACAAAAAAAATATGTTATTTTTGAGAAAAAACAGGAATTTTACACGTCGTCGTAGAAATCTTCGAAATGCCCCCTGCGCATTCCATATCAATGAAAATCCCCAATATTTTTTTATAAAAGTTTGGTTTATATATACATATAAAACTGTGCATCGAATTATATATATTTGAATATAAAGGCTAAAAAAAAAAAAAAAAAAAAAAAAAAAAAGTTTGAAAATTTTCGAAAAAATTTCAAAATTTCAAACATTTTCAATTCTTTTATTTTTTTTATAAATTTCACTTTAAATATTACTTAAAGGTACCTTATAAGCATTATTGCATGCATTTATTACAAAAAAAAATGTTATTTTTGAGAAAAAACAGGAATTTCATGCGTCGTCGTAGAAATCTTCGAAATGCCCCCTGCGCATTCCATATCAATGAAAATCCCCAATATTTTTTTTTATAAAAGTTTGGTTTATATATACATATAAAACTATGCATCGAATTTTATATATTTCAATATAAAAGTAAAAAAAAAAAAAAAAAAAAAAAAAAAAATCGAAAAAATTTTAAAATTTCAAATTTTTTCAATTTTTTTAATTTTTTTTTTAAATTTTACTTTAAATATTACTGAAGGGTACATTATATGCATTATGGCATGCATTTATCACATTTTTTTTTTAATTTTTTTTGGGAAAAAAATGGCATTTTTTGCGTCGTCGTAGAAATCTTCGAAATGCTCCCTGCGCATTCCATATCAATGAAAATCCCCAATATTTTTTATAAAAGTTTTGTGTATATATATAAATAAAACTGTGCATTGAATTTTATATATTTGAACATAAAAGTATGAAAAAAATCAAAATTTTTTGAAATTTTTTCGTAAAAATTTAAAAATTTAATTTTTTTTTAACTTTTATATTCAAACATATAAAGTTCGATGCAAAGTTTTATTTATATATATAAACCAAACTTTTATAAAAATTATTGGGTATTTTCATTGATATGGAACGCGCATGGGCCATTTCGAAGATTTCTAAGACGACGCGTAAAACTTCACTTTTTCTCAAAAAAAAAAAAAAAAAAAAAAAAAAAATAAATAAATATATATATATATATATATATATATATTGTGATAAATGCATTCCATAATGCATATAATGTACCCTTGAATAATATTTAAAGTGAAATTTACAAAAAATAGAGAATTGATTTTTAAGGATTTTTAAGGTCCCTCCTCCCCTTAAGCAGGGTCTTAAGGGGGTCTAAGCAGCCTGCTGGAGCTTCCGGGCTCGTTCGCGAGTACTGGAGTCTCCGCGGGGTAGTATGTGTTTTCACCTCGTGGACTAATGAGCTCCTATACGGAAAGGTTGGCTGTCCACGAGTGGGGGATTAGTGATTAGTGATTAGTGTCTGCTCTTTAAAATTGCAGTTAATGTTTGTTAAAAAACTTAAATAAAAAATTTATAAAAATCAATAAATAAAAATTACGCCTACTAGCCCCGGTCTCCCCTACTAGCAACTATTTGGACAAGTGTTTATTTAATTGTCTTTTATAACCGTCCTTTCTAATCTTGCTAACACCTTCTGTTCTTCAATTGACCTTCTTTTGATAGTGCATTTCCAGTGACAATACAATATTCAGTAAAGCAAATATTTGAAGTTTGCCTCGCCTAACCCTGAGGCGTCAGAAACATTTATCTAGTAACGGTACTTAAATTCCATTTCGTTTGCGATCAGGTAAGTGTCATTGATTGATTCAGAAATAAGATGTTGTGCTTCAAATGAACTGTGACATGTTTGGTAAATTTGCCATTTTTCAGTTCCGCACTGTGAATGAATATTGGTTATATAATCATGAAGAAGTTGATAGATATTTTTTCTCAGAAAGCTTGATTTAAAACTCTATATTCATTTTTTTCTATACAAACTGATAAAAAATCACTCGCATTTTAGTTGATTTCTTTTAAAAACAGTATTTATATCAATCAATTGCCGCTTAATATTTTTTTAATATAAAAAAGACAAGCTTATCTTAATTTTATTTATTTCTTACTCATAATTTATTACATTCAATTGTACTTTGTTAGATTTCTATTGAAAATATCCCAGTTTTATATGTATGACAGAGAATATTTTTCAAAATCATATGCGAATAGAATAAAAATATAGCCTACTGGGACGTATGTGTTCGAACACACAGTCAACTTCTTATCCTTTTCAAAATCAGCAACGTTTATGGAAAGAACCGTTTTAATGGCACATAAAATGTACTTCAATGAATTTCAATCCAGGTTCTATCGTTCTGCCCAACGTCTATTGTAATTGTATTATAGGAGCACTAAGGTTTTTTCATAGGGTATACAGATAAACTGAGAAAAAACACAAACTCATTTGCGAAGAGTGTGCTTTACAAAAATTTTAAACTTTTATCATGTGTTTCGCAAAGTACAATAGTTTTCATAATTTTGTGGAAAGTGCTTAACAGTGTAGAGATGATTCCGGGTTGTCAGCAGCTTTACGCCCTGTCTTCATTTTAATGTTTTATTAATAGTAAGCAGTTGGGAAAGATAATGTCTAATTGTAGTTTATTAACTACATAAATAATTTATAAGAAATTAATGATTAATACTATTTAAAAAGTGGTAGAATAGGAAAATCAGAGAATAATTAAAATTATTAGACTTTAAGTATGGTTAAAATAAAAACTGAATAAAAACTTGATTAAGTGAAATATGTAGTTTAGAAAATATGTAAAACATAGTTAAAAGATATGTTAATCATTGTTCAAAAATATGTAAAGCTCAGTTAAATCTGGGTAAGCGCAGGAAGGTTAAGCATTTGGCAAAATTCACTGGTCTACTAAAAAGAGGCACTTTTCAGAATAATTATTAATTTTTTTTTTTTACACAGTAACAATATATAAATATTATTTTGTCATAAAGTAGCCGTAAATATATTTTTTAAATCATTATATTAAGCAGAAATATATGAAGATAAATTAAGACTTTTGTGGCACAAAATGATTATATAACCAAAAAATCTACTCAAAAACTACTGTTAAAAATAATCGAGTATTCTGATCGTCTTATGCATCAAGTACGCGTGATGCTCGTTGCGAAACACAGACTAGCGAAATAATGAATTAAAATTATAATTTCGAGTCATTAACAAAATATTTTAGGACCATTTAAAATAGCAATGATTTTAACGGCATCCTTCTTATGTAATAAAAATAACGTTAAATGTATTGAAAAAATAAATAATTTAATATTCGTTTTCTGTTCTAAAATTGAAATGGACATAAACCTAACTTAAAAAAGGAGAGAGTGAGAGATTAAGTACACCGATAAATAACAAAATTTATCGGAAGAAAAAACATACCACTTGCTTAATGATACATAAACGGATATTTTTAGATTATTTATCTCAATGCTTTTTCAGAGCTGTGTAAAGTGTACCGGAATAAAATATTTTTATGTTATTAAACGATTTTTCCGTGTTCAATTTTTCAGATGATGAATTGGCTTTCCGTGATAAAGATGGAAATCTCGTCATATACTCAATTCGTCTGAAAACGTCTAAAATTATTGTCCATAATGCAGTTTTCGTAAGTATCTGAATTGAACTTTAAAAGTCATGAGATATTTGTTGTGGATGTCAAAATTAATAAAATGTATTATTGACAGTGAGAGATAACTTATGAAAAAGATATAGATGTTTCCTGATTAGTCCTTAATTTGTAATTTATGTATATTTAATGTTATTATTCAATCACAAAAAGTGATAATTGAAAAATAATACAAAATATTAATCAGTAATTATTTGGCAACCCATAATAGTATATCAAATATTACTATTTAATGTAAAATATTTATCATAAAAAATAAAGCATAAATTCACCATTTACGCTTTTGTGTTTAACATATGTGTTTAATATTTGAAATTAATAACAATAAGTATATCCTTATATATTTAATATTTAAGTATTTAATATTTATATTATAATTAATAAGAATAAAATAATATTCGAAAGGAAATTATTTATAGTGATTTATTACCTGCATTTACTATTGTTTATTAAACGATATTATTAACCCTTTAAGGTCTGGTATACTAATAATGGTACATGTTTTTTCATAGAGTATTATTTTGTCTTAACAATTACTGTAATAACTGTCTACCTATAGAAATGATAGTATATGGCTATGCCTTTATTATTATGACTTCATTTATGACTTGACATTTAGTAATAACAATAATAATAAAAGTTTGCTTAATTCTCTTTGCACCGTTGGCGATTCCTTTATTTTAAAAATATGTTTCAGTCCTTAAATTTAAAATATAGGTTACTTTTCTGAACAAATCATGTGTGATAAAACGCAAAAAGCATTAAAAAGTTGTAATATCTCTTAAACCCTGTTATAATACCATAATTTCCAAACGTCTCCAAAAACTCTGCCTTAACCTATTAAAATATAAATATGAATTGAATAGTACAGAAAATAAGTACATTCGTTAGATTTCAGACAAAGAGATAATCTTTAAACTTCTGCAAATCTATTTGGATAGCAACGATTAACAGTATTAAAGTAAATGTAATTTTGGTCTCAAAATTAAAAAAAAATATCGGACCCGAAAGGATTAAAAAGGAATGTCCAACAAAGATTTATTTATTTTATTTATTTTTTTTTGTTGTTAGCATTTAATCTATATATAATAACATTTAAAAGAATAAAAAAGAAAAGAAAGAAAAATGCTTATAATCAGTTACTATACTGTAAAGGTATATAGTGAAATGTGTTAAGAAATATGCATGGCTAATATAGTACTTCAGGTATTTTCAAAGATTTTCAGACATACCTAAACCTGTACTAATAGTTATATAGAATTTTTATCACAATTTTAGTGTATGATTATTTACTTTTATACTGATTAAAAAATCTTTCATTTACATAAAAAAATTAAAAAACTTCATTAAGTTTCTTACTTAAATGTTTAAGTTTTACTAAACATAAAAATTTTAAATATATATTTTGCTTTGTATCAAATTATAACTCCTATTAGAGAGTGTAAAATTATTATTACATTGGCAGAGATTCGAATACATAGAAATAAATAATTTTTGAAAACGAACGTCCAGAAGAAGGAAATTTCATGTCTAATATTTAACAATTTATAAAACATTATATATTAAAGCATATTAAAATATGTAGATAATTTTATAAATTGAATTTGTTAGCTAATTAGGATATTAAAGTTTTAGTGAATAATTAACTCATTTAATTATGTTTTATTTCAGCGAGAAAACAGTGTAGTCAAGTATAGTATATATGCAGATCGAAAATACGAATCGAAATATTTAACATAAAAAAATTAAAAGTTTACAATTTACTCTTTTACGTTTAAATTATATGTTTAATATTAAAAAAATAGTATCAATAAATATATCCTTACAAATTTAATATTATATTATTTAATAGTTAATGTTATAATTAATAAGAATAAAATAATGTTCGAAATGAAATTATTTGTAATGATTTGTTATCTGAATTTATTATCGTTTATTGCACTATACTATCCAAAAAGGACTATCACATAAAGACGGAAATATTTAAAGTTCTGTTGTTAATGTTTCATTTACATATAATAATTTAAAAAATAATAAGGATTAAATGAAAAAAAAAACTTATAATATCTTACTTTACCGTAAATCGTACAGTAAAAAATGTTAAGAAACTAACATAACAAAACGTTTTTCAGATATATTTAAAGATTTTCAGCGATACATTCACCTCTAATAATAATTGTATAGAATTTAGCGTAAAAAAAAAAAAAAAACTTTAATTTTCTTAAGATCTTAAAATATCTAGCAAAGCTCTGACGTAAATGTTTAAGTTTTACAAAACATAAAAATTTTAAATATATGTTTTGCTTCACTATCAATTTAGAATTCCTACTAAAGAGTATAAAAGTATTGTGATATTGTCAGAGATTCAACTTTCATTAGAAAGAAATAATTTTTGAAAACTAACATCTACAAAAAAGAAGTTTCATGTGCGTTATTTAATAATTTATAATACCATATATATTAATGTATATTAAAATATACAGATAATTTTATCAATTGAAATTAATTAGGGGATTAAAGTTTTAGTGAGTAATTAACTCATTTAATTATGTTTTATTTCAGAGAGAAAACAGAGTAGTCAAGTATAGTATATCTGCAGATCGAAAATACGTATTACTGTTTTATGACGTATCGCAAGTAAGTTTGATGTTTAATTACCTTCAGTGATATTTGTGTTAAAAATGATGTTTCTGTTTTGTAAATATATAGATTATTTCACATTTTAACCCTTAAATGCCTGATTTTTCAAAAATCATTGTAATAATGTTTTTCGGCTTTCATTTTTTAAATAAATTATGGGAAAAATAATTTAAAAAATCATATTTTGTTTTAAGTATAGTTTACGGCTGAAAAACAGTTTGTTACTAATCGGCAATACTGCAGTTTAATTTAAAAAATAATTTCTCTTGATAAAATTCTATAATATTAAACAGACAAGAATTTTAGGAACTATAATAAGAAATAAATTTTACTTGCTCACAGCAGGTCAAAATAGGGTATTTCGCAAGCTTCCAAATAAAACAAAAAGAACAAGTAGCAACAATTGAAAAAATAAATCTATCTTTATTTTTAAACAGCACAAGTGTTGCCATATACATGTTGAAAATCGACTTAATAATAATTTCAGAATGTATTTTATTGGCAACATTAGGCATTATAGCTTCAATATTATTCTAATAACATTTTCGAGCCTAAATTGGGTATGTTGCCAACAGAACACCAGTCATTTAAGTGTTAAGATGAAATTCTCATTTGTAGTAAATATGTAATGCTTTTAAAATATTAAATATGGTTACCGAGCCAGTAGTTGATCAAATAAGGCCAGTGCTATGGGGGTTTTATTATATTTCCTTCCTTTTAAGTTTTAGGAAGTAACTAACATGATTGCTACAGCCCTTAATGAATGTCCTATAGTATACAAAAATGAAATATGCTAAAATTAAATAGCAACAAAATTATAAATAAATAAACTTAAACTTACACTATGTGCAAAGCTACTTAAGATTAGACAATATTTTAAAAAGATGTTAAATTACTTTAATATCTTAGTACTTTCGATTATAAAAACATAGTCTTCATCATAGAAATATAAGAAATAGTACTATTATTAACGTCTAATTTTCAAAATTCACGTAGATGGTGACGAAAAGAGTGAAAGTGGAAGTCAATCTTTACATCCGGAAAACATTGGGAAAAATAAATCATGGATATAGGGAAGTGGAACATTACTCGTTTTATGATTCTTTAAGCAAACTGAGCCAAATTCTGTATATGTTGCAGGATAAAACGTCATTAAAGACAGTATTTTCTTTAGTGATTATTCTATTGATTCGCGGATAACTAAATCATGATAATTTTTTGAGGGATATACAGGGTTGTCATATAGAAACTTTGCCGATATATGGACCTCTAGCGGCCGGTCCTCCCAAAAGATCGATATGAAATTTCAGATATAGTTATTCAAAAATATGAGCTCGGGATTCTGTGAACGGCAACAAAGTGTCGCTCACGGTTACGGTTATAGATACAGAAACTTGAAATTTTCGAATGGCAACGCCCATTTTTTCCCATCGCAAAATGTTCAGAGCAAGCGAAAACCCTAAACAGAGTTGGAACGGTACGTGTATCACAAGAAACGGGCGCGTTATGCACGCACAAAAAATGGCTCTGCGAACGGCCTAAAAAAACACGATCGGGTCGCATGTTGGAAATTTACATATGACAGAGGCGAGACACCAATCACAAAACGCCATTTGACAGATATTCAACGTAGAAAACGGATAAAAAGTGGGGTGGAAATGCTGTCCCCGTGAATGCCCCAATCGTATTTTTTTTTTTTGCTCGTTCGCAGAGCTACTTTTGTGTGTGCATAACGCATCCGTTTTTTGTAATACACGTACCGTTCCAACGCTCTTTAGGGTTTTCACATGCGCTAAACATTTTGCGACGAGAAAAATGGGCGTTGCCATTCGAAAATTTCGAGTTTCTGTACCTATAACCGTGAGCGCCACATTGCTGCCATTCACAGAATCCCAAGCTCATACCTCTGAATAACTATATTTGAAATTTCATCTCGATCAGTTGAACGGAACAGCCGCTAGAGGACCATTTATCGGCAAAGATTTTTATGACCACCCTGCATAATTTTTGAGTCTTCGAAATTAACTTGTATATTCTTCTTCTTGTTAAGTCTTGGCAGGACTGTTATAGGTCGGTTATACTTTAAATCTCTCAAGTGTTCTTTAATACGAGCTTTAAGTTTACGTGAAGTCATTCCTATGTATTCGAGATAAAAATTTTCTGTTTTCAGTGGAATTATATATACTCCAGAAACTTCATCTTTCTGGATCGGGTCTATTTTGGCACTAATTAGATTTCTCAGTTTTGCCGGAGGAGTGGCGATTAAGTTTACGCCAAAGCGAAAAAGTGCATGTCTGAGTTTTTCGAAAAGTCCTGGTATGTACTTCATTTTACAAAATCTCTAAGACATTATATTTCTTTATCTATGACATTATATTCCTTTATCTATATTTCTTATTCTATGTTTTTTATAGTTGAAAGTACTAAGATATTAAAGTAATTTAACATCTTTTTTTTAAATATTATCTCATATTTTAAGTAGTTTTGCACATAGTGTAAGTTTAACTTTTTAAAGATGAATTAAGCATTTCTATTTATTTATTTACTGATATAAATAAATTGTTTCTTTAATTGTCATTTTCCCGGTAGTTGATAAATCGAAGAAATCAGTCGAAAATTAAAGAAATAATCTTTAAAATATTATGCGTGGGCTGTGATTAACAATAATTCATATAATGCTATTATTTGAAAAAAGCAAGATCGGAATGAATTAAGTCACCGTAATTGCCTATAAATAATCAAAAACATTTTTTTTACTTTTTCTAATTTAAAAGAATATCATAAAATGGTTTTTCTTTGAGAAAGGCATATAAAAACAATTCGACAACAGGTGATCCAACATTCAATGCAATATTGAAGAAAAATTGATCACTTACTGGAGGGGTATCAATTACTGGCCTGGTCACTCTATATGAAAAAATCGTATTTTCGGAATTAAACTGAAACTTTTTTTCCTTTACTGTAGTCCAAAGACAAATTGATCACTTACTGGAGGGGTATCAATTACTGGCCTGGTCACTCTATATGAAAAAATTGTATTTTCTGAATTAAACTGAATTTTTTTTTTTCCTTTACTGTAGTCCAATTTTATGTATTTTTTAATACAGTAATTTTATTATTTATAAATTAATTACTATATTTTTTATTCTTTTTCAGATATATAGGTATTCCTTTGAAGCTAGGTATAAAATATACGACATAGAAAAAAAGTGAGCAATATTTTATGTAAAAAAAGCACATTTTAATCTTTTCTATTGTTATCTGCTTAAATAGATTACAAAAATAGATATAATTACTTTTATATAAATACATTTATATAAATAACAAAAAGGAAAAATGTTGAGAGTTATCAATTTAATATTAATAGAAAATTTAAAAATACTGTACAGGTTATCAAAATGGTTCAACTAGTCTATATAGTCTTAATAATTTAGTATTTAGTTCTACTTGTGTTGCATATTAATAAATATGTAAATAATAATGTATAAGCAAAAAAAAAAAAAAAAAAAAAAAAAAAAAAAAAAAAAAAAAAAAAAAAACACCTAATTTTGAATCATATTAGAGTTTTTCTCTACAGAGAAAAATACATGATTTTTTTTTTTTTTTTAGTTTACTTTTTGTAAATACATTCTTGTCAAAACAATAACCCCTTAAATTTTGTAAACTACATGAGTCTTGGGGCAATTATGACAATAGATGGGTGTCTGTACAATTGATGACAATTTTTGACATAAAATGTCCATAGAATTATTAGAGGTATTTTTTTAATAGAAAGTCATCATCCAGTGTTCGGTCGGTAAAAACTTTTTCCAATAATTTTCAAAAAGATCAGGAACACAAGATGAATAAATAATAACACAGGAATGTGTTATTATGTGTTTATGTATTTCTACAAATTCAAGAGAGGATTGACGTAAATGTTAATTCGCAAAACTGCAACATTGAGAACTTATTGAACGTACAGTGAAAATTTATTGTTTCGGGAAACTCTTTTAAATGTATTCATTTTGCAGTCTGATGTATATCTTATGTGAACAACTAATTTGTTTTGCTTATCGAACTCTATGATTAATTTACACAGTGTGTACACGTATAACCTGACCGACCTTTATTTTCTCATCCGTTGGTCCTAGATGCTTACTTCCAATTACAAAAATGGTTTAAATAAGGTAAAGAATTGTTTTTAAAGCGATTTGGGTCAAGAAAAACATTTATTAAAAAAATTACGAAATTTAAATTTTTATACTGTCCCCCGGTCCTATAAGTGATATTTAGTAAAAATTTACTGTGACACTAACAAGTAAGACAGAAAAAGCCCCATTCAGCTAACATTAAAATTGATCGAGTTATGAACCTTTGAAATGCATGACTTATGCTCCTTTTTTACATATCAAAACAGATGATTTCGACCATGCTTTCAGGGGTCGTATATAAAATACTTAAACTTATTTCAAGGTATCTACGGTTTGAAAGAAATCGTACAACTCTAACGATTGAGTTAACTTTATTAGTTAAGTTTCAGATTAGTTAAAATAATTGTATTTTAACATATGTCGTATTTTGTAAGGATTGCAGGCCATGATTTCTTTTAACAAAAATTATGTTATTTTCATAAGATTTTATTTAACTTGCAACGATCGTCTTTCCAGTTTAAAATTTGTACGCGAAATTTAACTTACTTTCAATTGTCCGATCAAAGTTAAAATTTTACATACTGACTTAAATCCGATTACAATGTAATATTATTATAATTTTCGACGCTTACCAACTTATACGAACTTATATTAGAGGATAACACAAAGAAATTCGGATAGATTACCGTCAACAAGTTTAAGAGATGATTTTAGATTAGATAAAATATACCTGCGATGATTGTGTTTTTTAACTTTTATAATTATGTTTTATGTATTTGTTAACGCTAAATAGAAAAACTACCTTCATTTGTAATCATCATGTCAGGATTTTTCGCAAATAGCAAATTTCAAGGTTAAAAAACAGCGAAAAATCTTATACTATAAAATAGATGTAAGACTTTTTTATTCCGTTTAATTTTATTTAATTCAATAATTTATTCAATTTTGTAGCTTATCCTGGGTCTCTTACAGCTAAACAGCTCAGGGGTCCGACGAGGTTGGGAGGGGAGGGGGGATCAATATTAATTTAGAGCTTTTTGACTTTGAAATTTGCAATTTGAGAAAAATCCTGGCGTGATGGTTTAAAATGAAGGTCATTTTCGGATTCAGCGCTAAAAAATACATGTGAATCAATTTTCAAAAGCTAAAAAGCGTGGCACAACCCAAAATTTGAAAGACGGTGTAATCTAACCCCATTTTAAAATATGTATCATTTTTGTAATGAATTGAGGCTGTTGTTTTTCATCCTTTTACTTAACAAAAACCCTGTTATTTTTATGCTCTTATATGTTCAGTACAAATTGTATATTTTGCAGTAATATGTCAGTATGATTAAAGATTTCAAATTTATATTCAAATTCTAATTTTATTCTCAACCATTTCTTTAATATATCTGACGAAATTATATTTCTACTAAATTTGTGAATGACCCCTAATTTGCAGCAAAAAATATGCTCCAACTTTAAACAGCTATTATTCGGTCAATTTTAATCGTAAAATAACGGGACTTTTTTTTGCCTCACTTGTCAGTGTAACCGGAAAATTTTACTAAATATAACTTATAGGACCGAGGGACCGTATAAAAATTTAGATTCTGGAATTCTTCGCTAAATTGCTTTTTCGCTTCAAACTTTTTTTGTCTTAACTCTGCACCTAATTTTAACCACTTTTGTAATTTGAAGTATGCATCTAGGACCAACGGTTACGAAAATAAAGGTCAGTCAGGTTATACGTGGACACACTGTATATTTTTACCATGCAGCATTTTTGATTAGTATTTGATACTCAATGTAATTCTGATGCTATTATCATTTTTTAAAATTATTTACAGCAAATTATAGAACATTTATTCTGAATCATAGTATATATGTCCCATGCAAAATTTTGCTTCTGATATGCGATTTCGATGGATGGTATATATCTTTATATACGTAGATTTAAACAGTCTAACCTTTTAGCTTTAGCCAGTTGAATATGTCATGTTTTAAATTGTTTTTTACTTGTTACGTGAAGAAAAAAATATCTGGAAATAAAATTTCATTAGTTCGCGTTCCCAGTATTTCGGCATAAATATTACAATGCCTAAATTACTCAAATACAAGGATACATGTATTATTTTACAAGAAATTTAAAATGGAAATCTATACGTGTTTCACATTTTTAGGTGCGCTCGTACTTATATAAATATGTAGCACCTAATGCCGTCATTAGACCTGTTCGCCTGACCGTCTGACAGCTTATAACAGCACAAAAACCACTCAACAGAATGGTTTGACATTTAAATTATACAATCGTTGCAGAATTATATTGCGCCATTTCAAATTTTATGACAATCGAATTAAAACTTAAAATGGTATTAATAACAGTTTTCTTCATTCTCTAAAATCCTATCATACGTAACTAATTCGACGATATTTCGTGATAGATAATGATTCTAGGTTGTCATAATGATTATTCTATTAAATCATGCACAATTAATTCAATGATATCCTATGATAGGTAATGATTCTAGGTCGAGATGGTGATTACGTCCTATTAAGTTTTTATCATATTATTTCCGCATTACTGAATTTAATACATATAATCTAAATAAATTTTGTATTCATACATTTTTTCATAAGAGTGTAATAACTATTGCACCAAGATCTGAATATTTATAAAAACTAATTATAACTCGAAGGCACCTCATTTCTCACGTTTCACGTACCATTTCAGACTTGTGTTATTTGAGACAAAAACAGAAAGTTAAACTGTATGTTTATCTGTAGCTATATTTTTGTTTAAAATTTCACAGATTTTTTTTTTAATTTCTTTTTAAGGAAATATAATATGTAGGAACTTTTACTTAATGGAAAAGAAATCATTGATTTTATTTTATGTTTGTCCTTACGCAAAATGTGGTTAAAGAAAACATGCTTTTAATGTTCTACCTTTTTTTTTTCAGAAAATATTACCATTTATGGCCTTTAAACAATCCAGGTGCGAAAATCCAGTATGCTGTTTGGGGAAACAGGGGCAATCAAATGGTATATATTTTGTTATATCTATAATAAAATCAATTTACAACCACTGGTATGTACTTCATTTTAAGTAGTAATATGAGTACTTGTATAGTGTTCAGTTTGGATAGGATTAAATAAAATTCCGAAGACCATGCAATTTTAAAGAATAAAAATTTGTAATAAGAGAAAAGAAATTTTTTTAAATATATTTAAACCAGAAAGATAAGACAAGTTTGGATATACAGAATTCGTATTGGTCTGACAACTAGAAAACCCTTCAACGCTGCTCCACTGTTCGGCACTGTTCTGATACTATATCTTCAGCCTTTAATATATTTAAATATACAACATTTTTCTCTTGACTTGACTTAATTATTTGAACATTTACTTATCAATCTTATTATATTTAATTTATTTACATTTTTAAATTCTTTAAATTTTCTACTTGTATTGTTATTGACTTTTTAAGTATATTATAACTACATCTACTTTATTCCCAATGGCTCACAACATAACATGATGATCAATCTATGGATTGGGAGTTAAGTTGTCTACAAGTAGGAAGACCCTCAACGCTGCTCTAATGTTTAGCACTGTTCAGTGCCTAAATAACAATTAAAGAAATATTTTTCAGTTTTGTTATTATGCACAAAATGTCTCACAAACTAATTTGCATAGTTGTTTAGAATTTTAAATACAAGTTTTTTCATGAATATCTCTTGAATTTTTCTGAATCATTGTAATTAATGGAAAATTAAAATAATTTCTAATTAGAAATAAAGCTCGTAAACTAAAAACAGTAATAATATTTATTTTATATTAAATCTTAAATAAATAAGAATTAATTTTGAAATTATTGTTAAAACATATATAATTGTTTTTTGAATTGGTTGTTTCCGATGTTGCATTCAATTAACGTCAAAGAATTCAGATAGACGGAACTTTGAAAACTACTTCCAAAGTATTCTAAACTAATTCTTTTATCCTAAAACGAATGTGTTATTAGGCAGCTCAATTACAAGAACTAAAAAGATACCATATTGCAGCCATCCAGAGGAAAAAGATTCCGAAAAATTTGGGTATTGTTTCACTTATGACCAAGAGACTCCAAAATCAACATACATTCATATGATGCTTTATATATATATATATATATATATATATATATAAGATAATATCTTAAATAAATAAGCATTAATTTGGAAATTATTGTTAAAACATGTATAATTGTTTTTTGAATTGGTTGTTTCCGACGTATTGCATTCAATTAAAGTCAAAGAATTCAGATAGACGGAACTTTGAAAACTACTTCCAAAGTATTCTAAACTAATTATTTTATCCTAAAACGAATGTGTTATTAGGCAGCTCAATTACAAGAACTAAAAAGATACCATATTGCAGCCATCCAGAGGAAAAAGATTCCGAAAAATTTGGGTATTGTTTCACTTATGACCAAGAGACTCCAAAAACAACATACATTCATATGATGCTTTATATATATATATGAGATAATATCTTAAATAAATAAGCATTAATTTGGAAATTATTGTTAAAACATGTATAAATGTTTTTTGAATTGGTTGTTTCCGATGTATTGCATTCAATTAAAGTCAAAGAATTCAGATAGACGGAACTTTGAAAACTACTTCCAAAGTATTCTAAACTAATTTTTTTATCCTAAAACGAATGTGTTATTAGGCAGCTCAATTACAAGAACTAAAAAGATACCATATTGCAGCCATCCAGAGGAAAAAGTTTCCGAAAATTTTTGGTACTGTTTCACTTATGACCAAGAGACTCCAAAACCAACATACATTCATATGATGCTTTACACACACACACACACACACATATATATATATATATATATATATATATATATATAAGATAATATCTTAAATAAATAAGCATTAATTTGAAAATTATTGTTAAAACATGTATAATTGTTTTTTGAATTGGTTGTTTCCGATATATTGCATTCAATTAAAGTCAAAGAATTCAGATAGACGGAACTTTGAAAACTACTTCCAAAGTATTCTAAACTAATTCTTTTATCCTAAAACGAATATGTTATTAGGCAGCTCTATTACAAGAATTAAAAAGATACCATATTGCAGCTTTCCAGAGGAAAAAGATTCCGAAAAATTTTGGTATTGTTTTACTTATGACCAAGAGATCCCAAAATCAACATACATTCGTATATATATGATTTTTGTCATGCTGTAACACTCCTGTTTATGAACCTTACTAGATTTGTCCTAGTATGTGCATAGTATGTAATGATGTCTTGACAGAGTTCGTTGGCCTACTTCATCCGCTGTTTTATTTCAAATAGCAGCCACATACAAAACAATCAGGAATTATTTTAGGTGTTTTAGTAAACGTGGTTTTTCGAAAATTATCTTTCGTTAATTGAAAGTTATTAACGATGTTGTAACCATTTTCCCAATCATAAAAAAAAAAAAAAAAAAAAAAAAAAACCTATTAAAGCAAAATATAATTTGCAGAAAAAAATAAAAAAATAATAAATGGAAACAAATAAGCATTTGATTGTTGTTAAAAACTTAGATATATTCATATCCATTAGCATCAAATTCTTGCCAGGATCGGAGACACTTTGCGAAATAACACTAAATTTCGCGACAAAAAAAATAAGTAGCCATAAATGAAGCCAACTTGGCTGAAGCTGACTAATTGGGCGAAATTATCATTCAAATTCATCAATGACGAATGGTCTGATATCGAGTTTTTCGCACTTTAGCTTCATATAAAATGTGAGTAAAATTAGTTTCAGTAAAATTTGTAAAATTTTAAAACAAAGAATTAAGGAAGATATCTTTTCTTCCTGGCAAAAACATGAAGTAGCATGTTTCATTGATTCATTAAATACAATTTATTAATTAAGTTATCTTACTTAATCATAATTGAGTACCATTATATTCTTTAAAATTTTATTTTAATGATTAAAAATACTAATTAAAAAAAATAATAAAAAAGGTAATTAAAAGCTGTGTTCATTCATGATAGATTATTTTTACGCTTGTCAGCATAAACTTCATAATCCCTCCTTAATTAACTGCTTAAATTAAGATTGGAAAAATAGAATCCTATCCTTTTAGTATTACTCATGTACAAAATTTCTGATAAAAACAAGAATTAAAAAAAAAAATAAATAAACTCTTCCTATCTATTTTGTTAATTTTAATTTCTATTTCTCTTTTAATGATACGTTGTAATATATTTTATCAAAGAAATAATGCTTAATTAAATAAATTCATTTGACGATATGGTAACGAGGAATAATATTTACTATTGGTATGGGTATGGGTACTAGTAAAATGTGGACTAATTTATTAAACACTACATTATACTACGTTTCCAAAATCACCCAAATTTATGCAAGTATTTATTATAAGAAATATAAGCCATTTCGACAAACGAATGTAACTGTGAGAGTAATAAGGAAACTGTGAGAGCTACTAAAGTTTTGTCTTGTTTACAATGCTTTCGATAAATTGTAGATAAAATGACAGGCTGAATTGTAATCTCGGAGTCGTATTGACTTTAAGATAGGGATGCACAACCTGGGGCCCGCGATAGGTTAGCGTGTAGCCCGCGAATTTCGCAAATGTATAACTGGAAAACAATGCAATTTTTGTCTATAGATCGCAGGAAAAAATCGTGAATTTGCTGCGAGAAAAATTGAAAAGTTAGTCAGCCATTTAAAAAAGGGGACGGAAAATTTGCACATTTCGTTGATCGGCTACGGAAAAATCGTGAATTTCGTCGATAAGCGCGGAAAAATCACGAGTTTTATCGATGAGTTGCGGAAAAATCGCGAATTTTATCGATGAGGCACAGAAAAAAATCGCAAATTTCCCCGATCAGTCATAGAAATTTCGCGAGTTTTCGCGTCGAACAGGATCGGAAAAATCGCGAATTTCGTTACTCGTGCACGGAAAATTCGCAAATTTCTTTGATTGGGCACTGAAAAATCGTAAATTTTGTTGATGACTTGCGGAAAATTTGAAAAATGTATCGATCGGCTGTGGAAAAATCGTGAGTTTCGCCAGTCGGGAGAAAAAAACAGCGAATTTATTCAATTTATAAAGGGAAAAAAATTGCTAATTTAGTCAGTCAGATAAGAATCGCGAATTTAGATGATCGGATGAAGAAAAATAACGAATTTTGTCACTTAGGAGGCGAATAGCCTCAAACTTCGTGTATCGGCTGCGGAAAAAATTGCGTCTAAGTCCGTTAACGGCGAGAAAAAATCGCAAATACCGTCAATTCGCCGCGCGGAAAAATTTCAAATTTCATCAGAGCCAGTTAAGAATCGGGAATTTCGCTTATCAGGAGCGGAAAAATCGCAAACTCCGTCAATCAAGCTCGGAAAAATCGCCGATTGTTCAAGGAAAAATCGCGAGTTTTGTCGTTCGGGCTTCAAAAAATCGCAAAATTCGGTGGTCGGACACGAAAAAATTGCGAATTCTGTCGATCTGGCGCGGAAAAAATCGGAAATTTCGTTGATAAGCAGAAAAGAAATCGTGAGTTTCGTCAGTTTATCACCAGAAAAAAACGCGATTTTGTCAATTTGTGGTTGGTGAAATTTTAAATTTCGTCAATGAGTTAAGAATCGCGAATTTCGTTGATCGGTCTCAGAAAAATCAAAAATTTCGTCGATCAGGGGCGGAAAAATCGCAAATCACATCGATCGGTCTTAACAAAATCCCGAGTTTGGTCGATTGGACTGGGAAAAATTGTCAATTTTGTCGATTGAGCTTGAAAAAATCGCCAGTTTTGTCGATCGGGCTAAGAAAAATCGCGGATTTCGTTGTCAGGCGCGAATTTTGACGATGTAGGGCGGAAAAATAGTGAATTTTGTCGGTCGAGTACGGAGAAATCGCAATTTTTTTCTCGATCTGGTGCGAAAAATTCGCTAATATCGTCGATCAGGGACGGAAAAATCGCGAGTTTTGTCAATAGGGCTCTGAAAAATAAAACATTTCGTCTATCACGAGCGAAAAAATTTCGTTGATTGACTCCTTCTCTCTACTTCTTTCATAAAGTTAATTTTTAGGTAGCTTTCTTTACAAAAAGCTACCTATTGCAGCCGTTCGGAGGAAAGCGATTTCAAAAAATTTTTGTATATTTTCATCGATCATGACCCCCAGACCCCGAAACCACCCTCCTTTCAAAATTGATATATATATATCAATATATATATATATATATATATATATATATATATCTGACCTATGTCACACTGTAACTCTCGTATTTATGAACCGATTTGGATGTATTTCGGTGTGTACATAGTACATACCAATGTCTCGACCGAGTTCGTTGGCCAGCTTCATCCGCCATTTTGTTTCAAAATGGCGGCCATTTAAAATTTTAAAAAAAAATTAAAATTTAAAATGTGGTACCAAAAAATTGAAAATGGAAAAATATTTTTTCCTTATGTATTTGACCTTTATACAAAGACACCGTAGCAGTTTTTGTTTCGTCTATATCTTAAAAAATGGCTGAGTTATAGCATTTTGAATTTCTAGCGAAGCTGACATTTTGAAACGTCCTGAATTTTGTCACGCGATAAAAGGCGTGTTTATGAACCGATTTGGATGTAACTTCGTTTATACATAGTACAGACCAATGTCTCGACCGAGTTCGTTGGCCAGCTTCATCCGCCATTTTGTTTAAAAATGGCGGCCATTTAAAATTTTAAGAAAAATTTAAATTTGAAATGTGGTACCAAAAAATTGAAAATTGAAAAAATATTTTTTTCTTATGTGTTTGACCTTGATAAAAAAATTCGGGAGCAGTTTTTGTTTCGTCTATATCTTAAAAAATGGCTGAGTTATAGCATTTTGAATTTCTAGCGTGGCTGACATTTTGAAACGTCCAGATTTTTGTCACCCGATAACAGGCGTATTTATGAACCGATTTAAATGTAACTTGGTCTGTACATAGTACATACCAATGTTTCGACCGAGTTTGTTGGCCAGCTTCATTCGCCATCTTGTTTCAAAAGGGTTGCCATTTAAAAAAAAAATGTAATTTAAAATTTAAAATGAGGTATTAAAAAATTGGAAAATGAAAAAGATTTTTTATATGTGTTTGGCCTTGATACAAAGATTCTGGAGCAGTTTTTGTTACTGAAAATTTGTTCTTTTGTTTATATCTTAAAAAGTGGTTGAATTATAGCACTTTGAATTTCTATCATGGCTAACACTTTGAAACGATCTTGTATTTGTCTCGCGATACCACACGTATTCGCCTATTTCGATGGAAGAAGGCATGTGGATAATATACATCAATATCTCGACCAAGTTCGCTGGCCAGCTTCATCTGCCATCTTGTTTCAAAATGGCGGCCATTAAATAAAATATATATATATTTAAAGTGAGGTGCAAAAAAATTAGAAATTGAAAAAGTTTTCTTTCTTAAGTATTTGACCTTGATATAAGGATTCAGGAGCATTTTTTGTTTGTCTTTATCTTAAAAAATGGCTCAGATATAGCAGTTTCAATTTCTAACGTGGGTGACATTTTAAAAAATCTCATTTTTTGCCTGCGAGAGCACTCGTATGTATCAACCGATTCCGATGTGAGTGAGCATGTGCACAGCAATTACTAAAGTCTCGACCAAGCTCACTGGTTAGCCTCATCCACCATGTTGTCTTAAAATGGCAGGCACTTTAAGAAATCGCCGAATTTGGCAGCAAAATATAAGTTACTTTAAATAAAAGCAGCTTGGATAAAGCTGACTAATTTTGCGAAATTCTCATTCATAATGATTTAGTATTGATAAAAATTAGTATTGAATCTCCTACATTCGGTTTCCACTTAATTGAGCTTCGTGTGTTTGAATAATATATGTTGGCTTTTTTAAAATAAGGAATATGAAAGCTACCTCTTCCTCCCGGCACTGGCCGGAAGGACTTTTTTTTAGCACTAGCCACTTTCATGCCTATGTTTGTTTTTTATCTCTTTTAATAAAACAAAGTTTGCACTCCCCCCCCCCCCCCCCCCGAATAATTCCAAGGAATATTATCACTGCTTGAAAACAATCCTTGTAATAGCTGTGTTTATATACAAACGTAAACTGTGGATATATCCTTGCCAACTGAATTGGATATGTTGACTGGGTAGGGAGACTTAGAGGTGTAAAACCTCTGAAAACATAACTTTTTATCTGATTATAAAACACAGAATCACCTCCCCCATTCATACCTCCTCGTAATAGAATTCTCTCCATGTTACTAATGTAGCCCTCGATAACCCATATATTTTTGTAAGTGGCCCTTGTCTAAAAAATTTTGTGCACCCCTACTTTAAGACAATAAAATAATAATAAAATATATTATATGTATAAGCATTTCATAGAAGTTTTAACCCTTTATATATATGTTGACTGGGTATATTGTATGTTGACTGGGTGTTATATATATATATATATATATATATATATATATATATATATACTGTGAAAGCTCCCTGTACGACCGCCTCCATTAAGCGACCACCTCCCTGAGCGACTATCATGGAACGAAATTTATTCCCATAGGCTCAATACTAATTTTGCCTCCATTCAGAGACAATCCCAGTTGAACTCCCTCCACGAGCGGCCAATTTCATTGGAGAAAATTAAACAAATTATGTTTCTTCCTGTTCGTTTGAGGAAAATTTTATTAGAAAAATAATTCCGAAGAGCACGTTATTCATCAAACTTCTAAACTAAGTTTAGATATTTTTTTTATTCCCGTAACTTTTAAGTGTTTAAACCCCATTGCGCCTTTTTAGGCAATGAATTTAATTCTGGTGACAAATTAAGAATGACAGTCAATAAACACCCCTGCCCTATTATATTCGTAAACTTTCAAAGAAATAGATAAATTAATGAAATCGTCATTATTTGTTTTCGTCCAAAAAAAAAAAAAAAAAAAAAAAAAAAAATGTATTTATTTACTGAACTTCGAAAGGACTTGGAAATAAAAGTTATAAAAAAAAAAAAAAAAAAAAAAAAAAAAAACACCGTAGAATCAAAGCAAGCGTCAATGTATTCATTTATTCATTTTTTAAACTCTGAAGTAATTGACTTATGTCATTCTTAATTTTCTTATATTTATTCGTAATCAAATTATTTTTTTAATTTTTTTTCCTTTCAAGATGATAATAATTTTTTATTATTATCATCTTGACTTGCATCTTTCTTGCCCTTCTTACTTTTTATTTTTTCCCTTTTCTCCTTTGATTTTAGTAAACTTGATAACATGCCTAACATGGTTAGTCTGTGCAAAAAGAAAAGGAAAAATTAATAACAGTTATTCATCCCGTACAAAGGAAACTGCGGCATGTATACCGGAATTGCAATGCTGCATGTATCCCATTTTGCATGGTGCAGACGTCGGCCATCACAGTTACCTGCCATCGCTAAGGGGAATGGCGTAACCATACACACAGTATTCTATACAAACCCTACACTTAGTTTTGTCTTCGAAATTATGCATGCATTTAGTAATTAGTGTATGAAAAGTATTTAAACATAACGTGTTTATAAGTTTGGACAGTGAAATTAAGTCATCGTCATCTTACGTCAAAATATGGATTGTACTTCTAAAAGTAAACATCGAAATAGGATTCACGCTATTCACTGGTTAAAATAATCTCATTGCGCACCTATACTGTGTGTTTGACGACCATCTATTGATAATTACACGAAATATAAGGGGTGGTGCATTTATCCCAGATGCAGCGACTCTCCCGGAAATACCCTATTGAATTAATCCGGGCATACTCCACTAATCAGATATTTACTGATTCTAAATTTAAATATTTATAAAATCAGATTGTATAAATATTTAAAACAGCAGCGCACAATATTTAAGAGATCGGTAAATCAAAAAATCAGTGTAGTCATTCTAGCCATGTGCCTGATAACATAATTTCAGCATTTGTCGAAATCTTGGTATCCCCCCCCCCCCCTTCTTCCTAAAAAGATCACATAACGGTAGCTCAACTTACTTATTTAATAATTATTACTACAAACAATAGAGCACTCTCAAGTAACGTTTTATGAATATTTTATGAGATGTTAGAGTAAAAATTCTCTAAATCGAACATTAATCTTGCGATACCGCATTTATGATTTAGCAGGAGAAATCACTGGCAAAAAAGTTCGTCTGAGCTAAAGCAGCAAAAAAGTATAGAAAAAACAAACAAACAAACCAAAAAACTATATTTTTATTATTGCAAAGCGAGTTACCAATGATAAACATGGAAAACGCGGATTGATCTGGTCGTTGCGGTTTTCTTTTGGCGTGAAAAACATTCTAAAACGAACCAGAGAGAAACATTCCAAGGGAAAATTAAAAGACAATAGTTTTGAAAGGAATTTGGAGAGGGAAAAGTTGTGACAAATGTCAATATCAGTTTTTTTATTATTATTATTTGTGTCGGTCCATTAATAGTTGGACAGAAGTAGGACATTGTTCAATGGCACAAATTCAAGATGTGCCAGAAACAACATTTATCAATTGTCTTTTAATTATTTACATAGAATTATATTATGTAATAATTAACTTTGTAATTAATTATCAACGTAAAGATCCTGCTCAATTTTACGGTATTTGATTTTTTCTTGTAAAAATGCATGTCAATGGTTTTTAATCTATTTTCCATAAATATTATAGTGAGACCTAAGAATTTTTATTTCAATATCTAAATTCTATTAATTACTAAATATGCTAAAAACTACGAAAAATATATGCTGATGTGTGTTATTTATCTATCTATTTTTTAAAAAAGTTTTGTTGTAAATTATATATGTTTTTTTTTATAAAATATTCCATTAATTTAAATTTTGAAATTATATCTTCAAAAGGAATGGATTTAATATTATTGAAAATTAAATTCACTTACATAAGCTTTTCAAATATAATTAATATCGGATTAAAACTAATCAGATTTGCCACCAAATTTATTAAATTATTAAAAATATCTAACACCTATCTAACACCCATTTAGCCCCGGCTTCATTAATGTTTTGTACTACAGCTGCACCTCAACTTTTTTTTTTTTTTTTTTTAAAGTTTGTAAACACAAAATCGTCTACAAATACTGGACAAACAAAAATAGTTAAATATAAAAGACCTTATCAAATAAAAGAAGACAATATGAAAAAAATATATATATAATCTATGGTAATAAAACGCTTTCAGTAAAACATTGGCTTGCTGAAGTTGTACTAAAATAACTGTTACACAATAATTAAAAATGAACCAACTTAAATGCAATCAAGTTTTAGTTGAACAACTATTTTCAGAAGAAAAAAAATAATTGAATAAACCAGCATTTTTTTCAAAGCAAGAATAAAAATAGCGATAGGTAAGCTGCTTGAAAGTTTATTAATTTATAAAATATCAAAGCATTAAAATAGATTCTGATTAAATAATGGGAAACGATAGCGATTTATTGTATATGGAAATTAGAATAAAATACACTGAAGTGATTTCTGACTTGGTGGTAAAACAAATAAAAAAAAATCTGGTTGTAGGGGGAAAGTTAGTTTAATATTCTAAATCACAAATTCTTAAAAATGAAATGCTTCTTCAGATATAAAAAATATATTAAAGGTACGTAAATTATCACATTGCTAAATGGTCTTAAAACCAAAAGGTAAAGATTGTCCAAGGCGGGAATCTAACCGGATCCTTGAAATCCCTCTCCACTGATCTACCATTTGAGCTACGAGGACGATACTCAGTCTGGCATTTCTCACTCACCTATCTCGATAAGTGTGCAACAGCAGCGTAATATGGAAAAGTCTTAACGACCACACAACACTGTGGTTAAACACGAGACACAAATAAAATCCAGCGTAGGTGAAAAAATATACACATGTGAGTGAGAGATGCCAGGATGGGTAAGTAAGTAAGTAAGTAAGCACCCACCCTGGGAACCCGCTTTTGGCTTATGGTTAGGTGTAACCCCCAAGCCCAGGGCAGGAAAAAGTTTTACTATCGTGTCCGTAACTCAAATGGTAGAGCATTACACCTTAGTTACAAAGATGTAAGTTCGATTCCCCGCTTTCGACATTTTTAACGCTGTTGATTATACGCTTAGATATCAAGTGATAATTCACGTTTTTAACATTCAATAATTTTGGGCGTAATTTCACTGTTGAAAGTTAATTAAAAAAATAATAACGTTTCTAAAAAAACATATGTTTTAATATTTTGCGTCAATTTAAGCTTTTTTATGACATATTATTTATACCGATTAATTTAATTTCTGTACGAAGTAAATTATATAATTTTACTTTTATAATGGAAGTGTAGAAAAGCATTTATATGTGTTCAAACCGATCTGTTCTTAAATTCTGGTAACTGCCAAGTGCTTTAACATATTTGCATAAAAATTACTTTTATCCTCAAAGGTTTAAGAAGAGCTGTATAATCAAAGTGATTCTTTATTTCTTTGTTTGTGACAAAAGTGTACCCGTGGGCTGACAGGCGTCTAATTTCCTTGCAATTGAACTAAAATACTATCAGAGGCAAATCCTTATTCTAGTTCCTTGTTTAAAAAAAAAAAAAAAAAACAAAGCGGTATTCAAAATAGAATTTAGTTTTTTCAACTAATGAAACTTTGTGCCATTATACCAAACAGTTCACCCTATTTTTATCTCAGAAGATACCCTTTACATGAAAAGACTAATGTTTAACAAATGTGTCTTAATATACGCGAACCAAAGATTTTTTTTGTAAAGCATTGATGTAAAAAATTCGATAAATATAAATACAAACATCAATTGCTAAACAACTTGAAAGAAATATACTCAAATGTTTAAAGAAATCCATACAAATATATGTCGAAAGCAATAGTGTATTGTTTGAAAACGAAAATACAAACTCTGTCTGAAATACTCTTTGTTTCTACAATGTTAACAGTAATAGTTGCAATTTCTGAGTACCGTGTTTAACCCTTTGCGCTCCGCGTCTCTTACACAAATTTTATTCGATCGGCACCACTTTTTTAAAAGAAGTTTCCTTCAAGTACACAATTTCAAAAATGCTCCGATTAAATACTATAAAATATATTTTCCTTTATTACTGGTGCCAAAAACAAATTTTGCAAAGAAAGATGACGTCTCCGCAGCGGAGGGTTAATATCCCGATTTCCGATTTGCAAATTTTGTCCCAATTTATTTCAAAATTATTGTCATCTAATAAGTCCAAAGATTGCATTTGGAAAATATAGTACTAAAATTTAAGACCAGTACTAACCCCCTGTATATTCCAACAGAAATATACAAATACACAATATTTTTATTAAATGGGATTAGAGATTATCAAAGCATTGTTCTGCCTACAGTTTGTTCCATACACTGTAAACTGAAATGTCTGAAATTCAGACATTTAAGTGTCTGAAACGCAGTGTTCAATTTTCAGACGTTTTAAAATGTCTTAAATTTTTCAGACACTTCTTGCGTCTGAATTTCAGACACTTAAGTGTGTCACAAGAGTGTTCAAATTTCAGACATTTTAAAACGTCTTAAATTTTTCAGACACTTCTTACGTCTGAATTTCAGACATTTCAAATGTCTTAATTGCGGCCATCTTTGAGCCTTTTTTTTTTGGGGGGGGAGGGGTGCATAAATATGAAGCCATCTTTGACCATTTTTCTTTCTAAGCCATATACGCAGCCATGTTCCACATTGAATCATTTTTTATAAATGGAATAATTTGTTACCATAAAGCAGAGCTGGTTGCAACGTGGGTAAGATGAGGGGTTCATCTTCCGGTCCCAGGCCCTTTTCAGGCCCATTTGTCAACACAAGGAACCACCCGTGAAGCAAGCCCCGCGACGCGTCCCGAAGGTCGCCGCCAGACAAGCTCCAACAGAGCGGAACCCCGCGCCAACTCCGGTCAAACCGACACCGCTGCCCAGCGCACACGGTGACGGCTATTCCCAAGAAGAGACGAACGGCCGCTACGACAGTCCTCACCACCCAGCTAGAAAAACCAAGTGGTCCCTAAACTTGGTTACTCGAGCCGGTAGACCCCGCAAGCCATCGCAGGAACCAGACGCCTATAAAGACGCTGGGCCCACGGACTGAACCGAGGCTTCCCGACCCGAATTTAATTTACGGACAGGCCCCCAAGATCAGACACCATTTTCCGGCAGAGACATTTTTGTGGGCCAGCCGATCGGAAAGTTAGTGAGGAGCCCCTAGCTTGAAAACCAGGGAGGACGGGGAAAATCCCTCCGGCCGTAAAGCGACCCAGCTCCTGGCTTTTCGCCCAGACCACCCGGCTCAACCGACGGAAGCCCTCGCGGATCACGCCGGGAGCCAGTTGGCCCAGACTAGGTGCCGTTAGCGACCCCAGGCGGGCACGGAAAGCTCCACCTAGACGGAATAGACTCCGCCTCGCTAGGGGGTTGGACGGAACGGAGTCCCGCCAGCCCCCACCGACTCGACCCCATCCTAGGACAGAGAAGCCAGCGGAGGCCGACAAAAGCCCGCCCGCCACTACCTTACCTCACGGTCGTCGAGGGTACACAGGCCCAAAGGCCCCCGACCCCGTGCAGTGACCGACCGCTACCTTTGTTAGTGCGTTCGAAAGTTAGGTGGAGACACCTCTAGGTCCTCATCACCAGGCGAGGCAAACTCCGGTACCGCATAGACACGGAGGACCTGGATCGGACCAAGAGTTCACCTGAGGCACGATGAGCCGCCGCGTTACCGGCGAGCCTCCGGCCCGTTTCCCTGCGGGAATAGCGTTCGATGGTGGACCTGCCGGCCGACCCCCTCCCAAGGATCACGGCACGACATGGAGCAACCAGAGCCATACTGGCCTCCCCACGCGACCGCTCCTTGGTCAACGGGGGCACCGCCAAACCCTACCACCCTGAGGGTCGGCTCCCAACTGCTCCAGCTGAGGTCCTCGGAGGGATGAGCCACCCAAGTCATAAAGTAACCTGGGCGCTGTCCGAAACCCTCGCCCTTCGGTTGCTCCGGGAGTCCCTGCATGGCGTTCCCGCGAGCCCCGTCGTCACTAGCGAGCACCGAGGACTTTCCTCTACAAAGCCCTCACTCATACTTCATGCTCCCTCTTAGTCAATAGGTGGATGGGGTCCTATCGCCTTAGCTAGTCTTTGCCCGGCGACACCGTCCGGCCCGTAGACCGGCACCGGGATCGACCTATGGAGCGTCGCTACCCGGCTTGCCCAGAGAACCCGGGTGCCGGAGGTGCGTTCCTCGTTGCGGGTCCCGAAGGACCTACGCACCTATGCACAACGTCCGTTAACCGTGGCCACCGTGCTCAACGCCTGTCGGAGATGAGCCTCTCGAGGAGGTGGCGAATCGTCCCCATCCGGCCCCCTCGCATTCGTACACAACGAACTCTGCCGAGCTTCCGGTCGCCTCCCCCACTCAAGGGGTCGGATCGGAACCACCCGGAGGGGCGGCCACTTGCAACGTGGGTAAACTGGGATGCTTCTCTGCCCTCTGATTTTAGGGTACTCCAGTATATAGTAATTAACTACAATATAAATACTATACTATACTTACTACAATATAAATGCTATTACTATATGAATAGTAATTAACTACATTCATTTCTTTTGACTTTAATTACTAATACACATTTCCAACCCAATTGTAAAAATGAAAAATACTGACAAGACTCAGACAACACCAAGTCCTACAGGATTCTAAACTCAATGGTTGGAGGAAAACACACAACAATTAAATAAGAGATTCTGGTATAATCATATTAGATCGAAAATTAAAGAATATTGTTTTAACAAATTTTTAAAAAACATATGGAAGGTGGGGGGATTTAAAATTTCGAAAAATACATGGTAATTAATACAGAAATAAATTAATAAGAGAGAAAACATGCCTAACAATAGTATAAAAATATATACTCAGATCGAACATAATTATAAAAATATGCTACATTATCATATACAAATTAATCCTAAAAATCCGATTTTTGTTTCCCCCAAATCAGATTTTTTCTTTCTTTCATGGATCACTCTTCTCTCTCCCCATTAAATACATAAAAAGTGACTTGAGAAAGAAATCAAAAACATATTTTCTTTTCTGTTAACATGACGATAAAAATAACTTATAAAAACAAATGATAGTGTTCTGGGATTTTCTCCTTAAACACTGAGTTACCAATACCCTGAATCCTGTATATGACTATACGCTAAATAGTAATTAACTACATTCATTTCTTTTGACTTTAATTACTAATACACATTTCCAACCCAATTGTAAAAATGAAAAATACTGATAAGACTCAGACAACACCACCTAGAAAGTCCTACAGGATTCTAAACTCAATGGTAGGAGGAAAACACACAACAATTAAACAAGAGGTTCTGGTATAATCATATTAGATCGAAAATTAAAGATTATTGTTTTAACAAATTTTTAAAAAACATAGGGAAGGGGGGGGGGGTTAAAATTTCGAAAAATACATGGTAATTAATACAGAAATAAATTAAGACGAGAGAAAACATGCCTAACAGTAGTATAAAAATACATACTCAGATCGAACATAATTATAAAAATATGCTACATTATCATATACAAAATAATCCTAAAAATCCGATTTTTGTTTCCCCCAAATCAGATTTTTTTTTTCTTTCATGGATCACTCTTCTCTCTCCCCATTAAATACATAAAAAATGACTTGAGAAAGAAGTCAAAGCATATTTTCTTTTCTGTTAACATGACGATAAAAATAACTTATAAAAACAAATGATAGTGTTGTGGGATTTTCTCCTTAAACACTGAGTTACCAATACCCTGAAACCTGTATATGACTATACGCTAAATAGTAATTAACTACATTCATTTCTTTTGACTTTAATTACTAATACACATTTCCAACCCAATTGTAAAAATGAAAAATACTGACAAGACTCAGACAATACCACCTAGAAAGTCCTACAGGATTCTAAACTCAATGTTAGGAGGAAAACACACAACAATTAAACAAAAGGTTCTAGTATCATATTAGAACAAAAATTAAAGAATATTGTTTTAACAAATTTTTAAAAACATAGGAAAGGGGGGGGGGTTGTTTAAAATTTCGAAAAATATATGGTAATTAATACAGAAATAAATTAAGAAGAGAGAAAACATGCCTAACAGTAGTATAAAAATATATACTCAGATCGAACATAATTATAAAAATATTTATAACTTCAACCATCATCACCTTCTCAAAATATTAAATATCAGCACTTTTTAATAGGATTTTATGCAGCTTGATTTCTTTAAATAATTTTGAGCACAGTTTAGATTAATTACAACGATTTTTATTCCTTGTTTAAAGTATATTTTCAGGATGTCTCAGTGTCTTGAAAATTAAATATGTTATTGATATGGAACACAGAAAATCAAAGCAGATTTTGTATTTTTGAAACAAGTTTTCAGGAGGACTATTTAAAAAGAAATAAATACTATATAAGTAGGATTTATTTACCATCGGAAAAAATAATTTTTTTTTAAATAAAATATCGAGATATTCACAATAACTTCACTCTGGTGCTTTCACGATTTCTTTTCATGTTCTATATCCGTCATATAAAGCTTGTGCATTTTCAAAAGATTTACCCTATGTAAATTTAAATTTGATAATATTAAAACATTTATTTCGAAAATATACTCTGTAAGAGAATTAAATGAAATAATACTCTTATCATGATGTTGCAAAAAATAAAAATTAATATGTAAAATTATATGATAAATATGAAGTAACTGGAAACTGTAAGGAAAAAACTTAATAATGAAATATCATTAGAAAGATCCTTTTTATTTATATATATAAGCTTTGTTTATATAGGTTAAATGAAAACTGCAATTCGATCGAGCTATTTAGAAATCATTAAATATATATATATATATATATATATATATATATAACAAGCAGGAAAAATTACTTCGAGACTATAAAATATTTATTAATTTATAAAACGGAAGTCTAAAAAGTATTAAACAAATTCATTACATTGAAAGTCATGATTTATTGAAAACACACAAATGAACACACGAGCCTTTTAAAACAAAAAATATTTATTGTATATAAAAAAACTGAAATATGCAAATTATTCTAAAAAAATAATGTAAATGATAAATACCATTACACAAAGTTCACTATTTTACTATAAAATTTCTATTTCAAACTGAGTTCACATAATCATACAAATGCATTATTTCTTACCTTTTAAAGTGTAATCCATTATGATGAATAAACTATTTCACAAAGTACCGGTAAAGCGCTATTTTTGAAAAATGTTGTATGTTTTTTTTTTTATATTCTTGGCACTGCATTCTTCTACCTAATGCACTAATGCATAACAGATATAATGAAAAATATTAATGTGAGTTTCCAAAATCCGTAGGAATTTCTCGATTAGTAATCAATTATTCTTTTTCCATATGCCTAATTTTGAACACACGCCAAACAATAGACAGACTTGCCGTAATAAGAACGTACTATAATGAGTATGAGTTTCCAAATCCAAATAGTCCAAATCCATACAATGCATTTTAATAAGAATATTTCTATTAGCATTTCACAATATTTTAAACTAAAAAAATCAGGAAACCATTCCAAACACACTCGTTGAAAATATCTTCATTTAAAATAATAACGAGGTAACAGGCTTAATGTGTCTTCTCAAAAGATAATTCACCCCTGTCAGCACTTTTTTCCGCTTTCCGTTAGTGACGTAATCATTGACTTTGAGCTCGGACTGGACAGGATTGGAAATACGTTACCAGAGAAGGGAGTTCAAATCATTAGATTTTTATCGCAGGAAGTGAAATGGTGCACGAATATAAACAGATTTTTTTTTTAAATTAATCCTCCTTTAATATTTTGTTTATTCCGTTACAATTACCCACTATAAGATATAATTATTACAATTATGATGCTTTCAGGCGAAGGCAGTAGGATGTTACTTCAGTCAAGTGAAAAGATTCGTTCGCTAATGCTAACCCTATGGAAGAAATTTATAAAGATATCTTGGTTGCATTTTTTTTTTTTTTTTTTTTTTTTTTTTTTTTGTTATTGGATAGCTGAGATCGATCTGTATAACGGCCGTACTTTACTTTTTCGTTTTTCATTGCGTATAATTTTAATGAGGACACTTTTTTTTTCGAAACCGGTTTCGAAACTGAAAGCATCCTCATAAAAAAAAATGTAAAATCAAAATCGTAAATGTAAAAAACCGCCTTCTAACAGATCGAACTCAGCTATCCAATGCAAAAAAAAAGTCATTTAAAAAGAGCGAAATGCAACCGAGATATCTTTATAAATTTTTTCCATAGGATTAGTATTAGCGAACGAATCTTTTCACTTGACTGAGGTGCCTCTTAAATAAAAAGTTTGTCATCACACTTTTAAACAATTTTTATATTTCAAATTTTTGTTTTACATTTAGAAAAGTCCAGGGATTACTTCTATACAGCGATTCCCTTCGTCAAGCCATTAAAAACTCTATAATAGCCCACTACGGTAGGGTCGCACTATTTTAAATTGCTTCTGGTCGGCGAAACCCCTCCTAAGACATTATTAGGATATTGTGTGTTTGTGGAAGGGGGGGGGGGTGGAGAGGGATGGTAGCTGGTAGATTATTTTAATATAATTATTTGGAAAACTTTATATTTTGTGAAAGACAATTCGTTAATTAACTATTGCACTAAAAATAACTTATTTCCAAAACTTAATAAACGGATTTTTATAATTTTGACAGACATAATATGGTCTAATCGCGTTGATTGTTTTATAAAATAATACAAAATTTAGTGCATGGAAAACTATTTTAAACATCTGTCATCCATTCGAAAACGTTTCTTGATTATCCTGGCATATATATTGTAATGCAATTGTATATACGGCCATCATACATATGATACAATTGTATTGCATTCAGACACTTAAGTGTCTGAATTTCCAAGTGTCTTAATGTCAGACGGTTCATCATTATTCAGACATCTCTTTCAGTTCATCCATACCATAATCCCAGTAAGACACATATGTGTCTTAAATTCAGACATCTGTGATGTCTGAAATTTCATATTCAGGCACTTAAGTGTCTGAAATACTTTTTCAGTCACATATGTGTCTGAATTTAAGACGCTTCTATTTGCAGTGTAATTATTTGGAGATTGTTATTTGTAATAATTTATATAAATTGTAGTTAAAATTGCATTTAGGAAATATTTAATAATATTTTATGCAGTATTTCCTTAAACAAAATCTTGAAAAATATTTCCATATGTGTATCTTACTATTTTAAATGTATGCAATAAAGAGCTCTATTAAATTATACAGAAACTACGTTTTTATCTTTTTATAAGGTCTCCTGTTGCTCATTTGAGGATATTTATGGTTATAATCCGAAAAAGTGCTTTTATACAAAATTACATGCTACGCTTAAAAAAAGATCAAGAAGAGATAAGCTATTATAGATAGCGGCTATGATAAATCCCAATACATTAATTTCTTAAATTTACTTAAGCTGCATTTCAATTTTTTTAGTTTAAAATTACTTACATTTTGCATTAATGCACATTTTATGTAATATGTTTTTAATACATTCTAAAAATTATTGAAGTAAATTTGCCTTTATCGCTTAGCTAAGAATATATTTTGAACATAATGATTTTTAAAGTGGATGTGTCAGATTTTATAAGGTAACTATTCCAGTGTTGTATTATTTTAGAGAAAAAATTAATACTAGTCGAATTCTAGATAAGTTGCGTGTTAAGAAATATCGGATTTAGATATTAACATTTCTATTTCAAAACATTCGCATTCATTAGAGCATTTCGTGCAGGCTTGTTTTGCATTTATTGTCTAAAACACTTTAGTGCAAGAATAAAAGTAAAGCGCGGTTAATTAAAAGATAAAAAAGAAATAGTTTAAGTAATTTTCAGAAAACCTCCACATAGTTTTCCAAAATACAAAATGAACTAGACGATATACATAAAAGTTTTTTATATATGCCATCGTTTACATTGAAAATATTTGTAAATGTCTTTCTCTCTCTCTTTCTATATATATATGTGTATTATTATTGTTATTATTATTATTATTATTATTATTGACGGAAGTAGAATTATTATTATAATAGGAAAAGCTTCGCAGCTAAAAAAGATGCTGTAATTTATATCGTGGAAACGAAATCTATTTATATAAAATCGAAGTTTCTGTGTGTCCCTCACAATTCCGGTTGGGCCACTCATTAATCGCGGCCATGTTAGGCTTCCTATGAAGAAATTGGTATGAGCTTTAACAATGAGTAATTATTGAAAAGTACTAATACAGGGTTACTACAATAGCGCCAAATGTTGACCCACTTGGCAAAATATTGCCAAATTTGGCGAAATACCACTAAATTTGGCAAAAAAATAAGTTGCCATATATGAAGCCAACTTGCGATAGTTGGCTAATTTAGCGAAATTCGCATTAAAACCCATTAATAACACAAAAGCATTGGAATGCTTTCGTTAACATTCACAAAAATGTAGAATATATATATATATATATATATATATATATATATATAAATGCACTAAAAAGTAGAAAATAATTTTGGGGCCAGAAAAGAAATTGTTTAATTTTTTTATGTCCAAGAAAAAAATGAAAGCGTGGGTTAAATTGTGTTGGCTCATTTGAAATGAGTGAGTAATGAATGAAAATTGATGAAATGAATTGATATGAATGAAATTTCCAGTTATACTGTCATTTGCAATGACGTTGAATAAGTCACAAGGACAAACATTTTCTCCAGTTGGACTGGATAAAAATTTATGTCGAATAGTTGGATAAAAAATTTATGTCGAAGATACTGAAGAGCAAGGTCAGCAGTTAAATAATGAAAGAATTGTTACAAAAAAAAAAAAAAAAAAAAAAAAAAAAACATCGCATAGCCTGAAGTTTTGTGGTCAAGTATTAATTTATCCTTAAATTGCATTTTTAATGTATTCATTACATACAAAGTTTTTCATAAATGTGTTTCGTTTTTTAAATGTGTTGTTTTCTTCTAATACTGCAAAACAAGCGCTAAAAACACATTATTGCTCATGTGTTGTATTATATATCTTTATATTTCATTTTCCGTCATTTTTAACGGGCTATCTTTCTAGTAATCATATAAATATCATAAGTACAAAGTACATATAAATATCAAAAACCTTTGTTATGTATCCAATTTGAAGCGTAAAAATCTATCATTGTACATTATTAAAAACAATTTTGAAATATAAAAGTACTACATTTCTATATTATTTTACTTGATCTTTATTGTATCATAATAAATTTTCTTTTGTTGTTCTTTTCTTTATAATATAATATATCATGTTGTTACATAAACTTCATGTAAAATAAAAAAATATAATAATTTTTCTAGGCTTATGTATTCCGTAACAATATATACTACATGTCAAGGGTGAATGGAACGCACCATATCGTCACAAACAATGGAGTAGAAGGGACAATTTACAATGGGATTCCTGACTTTCTCTATGAAGGTAACGTGCCATAAATTGCATTTTAAAAATAATTGTATTAAAAAATATATTAAATTTCTACATTACAAATTTGATATTTTTAAAAACATTCGGTACTAGCAACCCATGGCGACCAGTTTGGTCTACCTTAAAATTTGTGTTTTTGAAAACCACGCTAAGAATTTTATCATGTTACTTTTATTCATAATTTAATTTATTTGGGCTCCTTTAAATATAATAAACATAATCCCTTAAGCTAATATTAGTTTTTGTATTAAAATATATCAGTTTGTTGATTTTCAGTAAGTAAGTAAACCCTATTCGTTTTCAATGGAAGTCTATGGGAATTTGGCAAAATATTAGAGGTATCGCGAATTTGGCGTCACTTTTGGAGACTAATTTTGGTCAACAAACTTGACGGCATTTGGGGACAGAACATAGTCCTCCTATTGTAACCCTCCTTATTGGTAGAAAGATGCATTAAATGATGTTCGATCACCAATGAGATGCGTTTCATTCGATCGTTGCCATTAAACAATTAACAAATAATCACGATTTCTGTGCCACATACGAAACCGTAATATATACGCTATATGGCCAAAGGTGGCCGGTCTCTTGCGATTTTAGACGTTTTGTTAAATATCTAGAAAAATACATGAGGAATTAACCTTAAACTGCAAGTGTGTAAAGAGTATAATATAGGTCATATATTTTTGTGAAGATTTTTTCCCGAAACTCCATGGGGGACCGTCAACAAATTAAAAAAAACGAATATCTTTTGGATAACCCTCTAAACACTAAAGTAGCAAAAGCGTTCAAACTCGAGATTATTAATAAGTGGCTTATTGCAATATACTGTGTTCATTTTTATGAGGATAGCTTGTATACACGTAGAAAAATTAAGTTTTTTATCAAAACAGTCCCAAATTTCGCCAAGTTTTTCGCTTATAATTTGCAGAGTTCTTACTATAAGAAAAAAAAGTTCTATTTAGAAAATATGACAAACAACATTATATACAATACTCTGCAATTAGAATTAAAAAATAATAAAAATTGGATGAAAAATGAGCAGGTTTACTAAAAAATGTTTTACTGAGCATGCGCGAATGAATCAAACTATAATGTGCATAAGGTATTAGATAAGAGCAACTTTTGTGGAAGTCACAAAATCATAGCTTGAAAATTCTGAAAATTATCGTCGATAGAATAAGCTCGAAATCCGTTGTTCCCAAAAGGATGCAAAAAGATGAGGGGTTGTATCCAAATATAGTAGTACGTGCAATATTGTGTACGCTATCTTGGCACTAATCAACACATATTTGATACAATCCCCTTCAGTTGTCCTAATTCTGTCTAAGTGGGGCTTGTAGTGCTCAAGCCAATTGGTAGGCCTCCACACCTGGCCGAACCTGTCCTAATTCTTTAGAAGACGTTTAATATGACAAATGTGCTGCAATCACCTGGAAGTCTAAAACACAACGTCTTTAAAAGAAAGATACATTACACATGAGAATATAAGCATGAATAAGAATATTCCACTCAAAGTAATTCTTATTATTCTAAAGTGCAGTTACATACAGTAATAAATTTTGGCTGTTCAAAATGTTGTCTCTCTCAAAAACAAATAATATATCTGTATGGTTTTTATAGCATTATGTACACCCAAAATTATGCTCAAATCATTCTCGTGTTTTTAGCATCATGACAATTTTATTACCCGCTATTATGTTTCCCTTATGTAAAATAATTTTGTCTTTATGCCACCTTTTGACTCACTAGCTGCAGCTTGAGTCCACGAATTAAGTCTGTGGCATATTTTTGAGTTTTAATATCTTATTAAAGTTGATCGGGAGGGACATCGATGCTCTACGGACAAGGTACCCCTCGACAGATCAGTTCATCTTAGGGAATCAAGTGTTATCAATGAGATAATGACGAACCATATTTTCTACTACTAATCCCATAATGAATTTTTACACGAAGAAGAAGAATGAATTAAAATTACAGTATAGGAACGGCTGTACTTTTATTCGGACAAGAAATTATGTAATTCCTCTAAATGTCAAAGTAGCAATCATTCGTCAATATATTATGTTCACGTACATGTATAATAATTCAAAAATTAAAAAGATATGTAGAAATACTAAACATATAAACGTATTTAATAAAGTAATTTTCATTTATCTACCCTATATATATAAATACTAATGAAACGGATATTACGAAACGAGTGAATTGAAAGGAATTTATATAACGATTCTATGAAACGATTGATTAAAAACTGATCATGTTTCACGGCGATTTCTCTTAAAATATGGAATAATTTGCGATTAAATTAACACCAAAAACCACATTGATCCACAGATCTCAAAACTGGTAATAGAATTTTTAAATTCGAATTAGTTTTCGAAATAATAATTTTTTTGTAATTTTATATACTTTTCTCTAATGATGGCAACTCAAATTTTAATCATAACAGATATATTTTTTTTTTCATATTCTAGAAAGGGTTATTATTTTAAATGAATTTGGTGACCAGTTTGGCATCCCTTAAATTTATGCTAAGAAATGTATCATATTACTTTTATTCATAATTCAATTTAGTTGAACAATCTTTCGCCAAATCGAAAGATTCTGATAGAGAAATCAAGAACTCGGTATTTTTATGTTAGCGAGATGCATGTGATAAATCGCAAAACATTTTTCCCGTCGCATTTTTTTATATTTCATTAATTTCATTTAAAATATAATCATTTCATTCATTTTATTTAAAATACAAAACTTTCATTTAAAACTGAAACGGTACTTTTCCGTTATACGGACACCATGCCCGAATGTATGCTAAAGCGCCAATTATTTCAACCCTGATCATGAAAAGGATTTTTAATTTTATGCCACAGTTTAATATGAGTTTTATTTTATTAATTTATTGTATAACAGTTATTTGTTCACTTATTTTAAGTATATATTTGTGGTTTAAAAAATAGTTCAAAAAGTCTGTAATTTTCAAATGTTATATTTTTTAAATGCTCACTTTATTATCGACAAAGTCTTTTCTTTTATTTTTCAAATGTTTAAATTCACGTGATTTTCATTTTGCGCCAACTATTAAACTTGGCGACAACGGTGTCTGTATAACGGAAAAATACCACTAAAACATTTAAAATTGATGGCTTTCACTTCTTTCTTTTTTTTACTACGGGGCTCTGCCTCCTACGAGCTACGCTCTTCAACCCCCGATCAGACACCGCAGACTCTAAAAGCACGCTAATTTGATCGGCTTTAAAAAGATTTCGGAAGATTGAATTATAATTTAAAAAACAGTGGCGATCTCCCAATAAACGGATTTCTATTCACTTCTCTTTGATTGGGGAATTTTAAGAACATATCAGCTGCGGTACTACTGGATTATCCCGTCGACCAATTTCGCCAAATTATATAAATCGCCAAACCACTCGCCAAATTATACAAATTGACATAATTTTTATTTTAAATAAAGAAAGAACAAATAAAATAGTATAACATTAATAAAAATACAAATAAAACGTCGAAATGAAAATAACTTGATGACGTAGACACGTGTAACTTGCTTAAAGTCAAGTTAATGTGACATTTACGATCAAACATTATTGGCATTTAATCTTATAGTTTGGCGATAGATTTTTGATCGACGGGATAACTAAGTAGTACCAAAGATACAGTCGCTGTTTTCGTCTTTGATTAAGTAAAATCAGTTAAACATTTCAAAATAAGCTAATATAAAAGGCATTAAGTAAACAGAGTCTTTGTCTCCCGGTATTTTTTAACAAAGCGAAAAGAAAGTTCTTTTGAATAAGACATTTTAATTTAATCGTTTTTAATCTGACGTAATTTTGACCAAACTATTCTTTCTCTTTTTAATATTCACGTGAAAATACTTTTGTTAGAAATGAAATATTATTTGCGCTGTCCTAACAAAAATAGTTGAAAAGATCCTCTCAAAATATCAAATTAATGTCTAGAGTAATTTCTAAATTTGAACTGTTTTGCAATATTTTATGTTCATTTTATGTAATAACTGTAATGTGACGTAAATGTGACGTAATTTCTCCTATTTAAGACTTCTAACGCATGTTAATGAATTTATTATTTTAATATATCCTTTCTCTTTTAAAATTCACGTGCAAATATAGTTTTTATGACGTAATTTTTAATATGTTCCTGCTCTATATACATAATTATTTAATTATAATTCCAAATGTTTTTTTTTCTGTTTATAATAGTCACGTGTAAATAAATTTTTAATTTAAAGCAAACATTATTGTTTGCGCTATTTATACAGTTGGCAACAGTTTAAATTAATACCACTTTCTAAAATATGTATAAAATATTTCTCGAAATGCTGAAAATTTGAATTTAAAATAGAAATAAAACCTCAAAAAATGAGTCAAATATTTAAAAAAAAAAAAAATACAGTGTGCACACCGGGAACTTCAAACGTATAAAATGATTTAAAAATGATTAAATTCCCATGTATAGTTTTTGCTACTATAAAACATTTTTAGTGGAACGATTTTGTCCAACTTTAGCATTAAATATCTCTTAAAATATTTCTTCGATTTGAAAATTGTCTTAATATGTCTGAAAATATACGCACCGGGGTACTTAATTGGCGCCAAAATGGCATTATTTTGATTGACATGGTAACCTGGCTATTGTTGTTTATTTAATAATAAATATTTATTTACTTTTATATCTTTTTTTTTAATTATATGAATTATTTTGTTCTATCAATTATTTTTTTTTGTTATTTCCTTTTGAAAATAATAGAAAATAATTAAAAAAATGCGGTACTACTTAATTATTCCGTCGACCAATTTCGCCGAATTATATAAATCGAAAAAACCACTCGCCAGATTATACAAATTGGCATAATTTTTATTTTAAATAACGAAAGAACAAATAAATTAGTATAACATTAATAAATCTATATTAATAAGGAAACAAGTTTGTGTGTGAGTGAGTGTGTCGACGGTGTTCTGAAAAGACCACTGTACGTAGAGCTACAAAATTTGGGGAAGAAGTACGTCTATATATGAAGTTTTGCACCTCGAAGCCCGATTTTTTTATTAGATTTTTTTAATTTAATTTTTTATGAGATCTTTAGCACATTTTTAAGCGATTTTTCCATCTAAGTGAGAAGAATATGGTTTCTTTCTTTTAACCCAAAATAGTAAATTTTGTTCTCTTTTCAAAAAAGTTTATTCGGAATTCGTGCAACGATTCATGAAATTTTAGATATTTTTTTATGCAATTATTGAACATCATTTAATGCATTTCCATACCTATAAGGAGGTTACCGTAGAGCGACACAGTTCTGTCGCCAAATGCCGCCAAGTTTGTCGCCAACTTGGCGGTATATCGCCAAATTTGGCCACCAAAATGAGTTGCCAAAAGTGACACCAACTTGGCGATATCTCTAATATTTCGCCAAATTCTCATAGACTTCCACTGTAAAACAATAGGGTTTACTTGCTTACAGAAAATCAACAAATTGAGATATTTTATTGCAACAAAAACTAATATTAAATATTGAGATATTTAATGCAACAAAAACTAATATTAACTTAAGGGATTATATTAATTATATTTAAGGGAGTCCAAGTAAATTAATTACCAATAAAAGTAACATGATCTAATGGTTAGCATGATTTCCAAAACATAAAGTTTAAGAGAGCCCACAGATCAAAGGAATTAGATTTGAAACTTTTATCCAATTATAGTAAATTTTGACTTTCGTGATTTTTGAACTTTTCGTGATTTTTAATGCGATTTTTACGTTTCTTCGCCATGTGCTGCAATTTTTTGACATTCCATTTTTGACCTAAAGCACATTCTGCCTTCATTTCAATAAAGTTTATTCAGATTTCGTATAGCAATTTTCGAATTTTTCGGTAATTTTGTATGTGATTTTTAGTGTATTTTAGCGATTTGCTACTATTTTTCCACATTAGTGAAAGGAATCAACTTGCAATCTTCGAACACAATATATAATTTTTTTTTCTCTTTTCAAAATTTGAGAAGCGATTTAAATTTTTTTCGCGATATCTTATTGTGATTTTCAGAGCTTTTTCGTAATTCCTGCTGTTTTTTGACGTACCCGGGCAATGGCGGGCAAGTTCGCTAGTATTTATATAAGATTTCGATATAATTTATTTAGATATACATATTTGTATTTTTTATATTACAAATTGTCAAAATGATTCATACAAATTCTTTATCTATTCTCTTACAGAAGAAATACTAAAATCAAATAGAGCACTTTGGTGGTCTCCTGATGGAAATATGTTATGCTTTGCAACTTTTAACGATTCCAAAGTCGGAACCTATTTTTATAACTGGTATGGTAGCCACAATGATACTAACAATGTAATGGCACAGTTGAGATCTGTACGATATCCAAAGGTAATATCAACGTTTCTAATTTTTTATGGTTTGAATTCTTAATATTAAATAAAACACCCAGGAAAATTTTTAGCTATAATCTAAAAAAATAGTAATGTCATCTTTGTTCTAAATAATAACATTATTAAAACACAATTCATAAGATTTAAATTAACTGAAATAAGATCTCATTAAACCTGCCATTAAAATTAAAAATTATTTCATTGAAAAATAAATATTAAAATGTCAGTAGAATATTTAAATATTGAACTACTTTTTTGCTATTCATTCCATAAAAGGTAAAAAAAACAACAAACATGAATACAGTTTTCAGGTTCAAAAGAATTAAATTATTTTGTAGCTTAACGCTCTTGTAAATGTATAATCAGAATATGATTCAGCGTTTCGTCCGTCATGCCTAATAGAAATACTTCTATAATTTTAAAGTCTTTAGAATATCCATTTATTTATAAATATTATATTTTAGGGACTCTTTCTGCTATATGAATTTTTTCTTGCTTAATCTAGAGTGTATAAACGATACATTTTTCTTATTAAGTGGTAACAAATTTTTGAAATTGGAAATTTGTAGCGAGCATTTTTATTAAAAGTGTTGCTTATTATTTTCGTCATATGACTCCTAGATTTTGGACTATTTTTATCTAATTATTATGTAATCAGAGATTGAAGTTTGAAGAAATATATTTTTTAATAAGATTTTAATCCTATGAATCGTATGGAACGGATAGGGGAGGTAGGGAAGGTTTGATACATAGGGAGGTTTGATACATTGACAATTTTTCTCAAGAAATGGCATTAACAGCCATTCTAACACATGTGAAGGCTTCTTTTATTTGCTTAAGCCATCATTAGCTGAACTAATCAGTAAAGACCAAACAACTTTTCTTTTCTTTTAATTTTGAAGGTTTTTGGAATGTCAATTTAAATTTTTTCTTTGACTGATTTTTTTTCATAACTCTTATCATTGTAAAGATAATATCTTGTAATTTTCTTTTTATTTATAAAGCACATTGTTAGGATTAGTTTCACTAGAAAGTAGATTACAATTTTGCTACTGCATTTGTACAAAGTGATTGAAAATACAATAAGGCATAATAGGGAGAAATTATACACTTGTATATTAAAATTTAATAGTTTTTTTTAAGTTTTCAAACTAATATAGGACTGTAATATTCATTATTGTTTTACAGCAAGAGCTACTGAAATTGTTAAGGAAGAACAAAGAGACTATTCATAGACATTATGTAGGTTACATAGAAAAGCAGTGCGATGATAGATGGTTAGTTCGCTTTGCTCGTCATGTAGAAGGGAAAAAGTTTAAATGGTCTGAAAGGGAAAATGTTTTTATAATTTACGAAGGGCAAACTGAAAAAACGTTAAAGCTACCCGATTTTACTTATCAAAATGATAGAGTTATTAGTTTTTCTTTTAACCATTTCAGGGGTGGTGGTATGTTTATGAAACCACTTAATTTCAATTCCCAAACGCCACATTGGAACCAGCATTTTGTTAAATATTTTCCTTTTTGTACGAAAGTGAAATATATCCCTTTTCTTATTTCAAATTAAATTTGCTGGTAAATTCCGGTGCCATTCATTTATTCAACACTTTAGCTTTGAAAATGCTTTACCCCTGAAAGGATTAAAGGAATCTTAAATGTGCTAAATTTATGTTAAATTGTTTGCAAATCAGCAATGTTCACTTCATTTTTCCTTGCAGCTAGATCTCTAGGTTTTTTTTTTATTATTATTTATTTTTTTTTTAAGTGTGTTAATAGGATTGTTTAAATAATAGCAATTGTTTAAATATTTTTGTAAAAAACATTTCTGAAACAAAAATATGTCAATGTCATTTCGTTTCAAATTTTACTTAAATATTTCAAGATTTATCATAAAAATTGTATGACGCATAAATTGAATTGTCTGCATTTTTTTTTTTTCAATTTACATAACAATGTTTCAAAACTCCCTTGCTAGTGTATCAATCCTCCCCAGTAATGGAGAGATTTGATACAGTAGTAGCCATTCAAAGTAAATGGGATATATTTTTTGAATGACTATTTTTTAAATTCACAATATTTTTAATAAATGAATTAAAGGTCACTTTATAAGAAAACAGGAAAAATTTATTTAAAAATTGCTCTCTAAAGGTTGTAAAAAATTAGTAAAAAAAAAGTGCATCATACCTCCCCTACCTCCTCTTACTACTTTTTCTAGAAGTCTACTAATTTAAGTGGATAGATTGCTGGACGTAAGATGAAAAGCTTATGCCTACGTTCCAGGATTCGAAATTAGCGCGGCCTTGTCGGAGCGATTACATAAGGTTTAAAGGATATTTCTTGTACTAGAATGGTAACTGGGGTCATTTTCCTTACAAAAGTCCTTTTTTGAGGAATCTCTTATTTTAATATCGTAAAAACTGTCAGCTGTGTAACAAAAACACTACTCAACATTTTTTAAAATACTATTTTATATTTAAAAAAAATAAAATGTGTTAAACATCTCTTTTTTTTTCCTTTTTTAAAATTAATCTCTTATTGATATTATTACAGTTATCTATAAAAACGATGTAAGAATTTTGTCAGCGTTTCGTCCGTCATGCCTAAAATATGATAATTATACTTTTTAACATCCACAGCAGTTTATGAGTTGAAATAAATAAATAAATAAATGTAATGCACAGATTGTAAATTAAGACAAATTAATTTACTTTAATTATTCCTTCAATTTATCATCTTACCTGTGTAGATGTTACACAGGCAGATGATTACATCTCTTGCTTTAGTACATAATAAGATTGTTTTTTTATTAAATATTGTTTTTGAAATGAAAATGTCTTATATATATATATATCCATTAATTAAACATTACCGAAAAATCATCAAAAACCGCAATATTGTGAATGAAATGACAATAAAAATGAATACCACAAACATATAATATACAACTGTATGTATAAAATAAAGTGCTTTATACTTAATTACAAGAATTAATATGGAAGAAAAAAAGAAGAATATGGATACCGAAAAAAAATAATTGAAAAACTTATATATTGAATTGCGTTTTTAAGAGTACAGAATCCAATGATATAAGCAAATCGGTTGTTTTCTGTGAGAAAAAAGCTAAAAGCTGATTTTTTTTCTCCTGTACTCAAACAACCAATATGACCAAGAGAATAGTTTCAAGATGAAAACAGAATAATATCAAATGTCATGAAATGGAAAAAACAATACAACCTTTTAAATATTTAATTTATAGCATAAAAAATAGAAATATTACACAACATACCGACTAAAATCCCAGTTGTTTTCAAAATATCCTTCTGCACATGGTATCCAAAAGCACGACAAGATTAAGGTGAATTAAACAGTTAAGTTAACACAAAAATTAAAACCTATGGATTCAGTTAATTCATTTTGAAATACCGCGATAAATTCAATTAATATAATATAAATAGAAAATAATTACATTATTAAAATACCTAAACACATTTAAATTGATTAATTTCTATTTTACAATATTGCCAATATTCAGCATTCAATACCACCTGGTGTACAAAATTAAAATTATTTCTCTAATAGAAGCATTAAAAGAAAACATTTTGGTGCTGCCATATATTATGTTATTTTAAAACACTTATTATTATTCAAATGTCACAAGATGAACCTAATAAAAACTAATGAATTTAAAATATATCAACTGCATTACCACACAAATCCTAACTTATAAATAATACCATACTATATATCATTATTATAAAAAATTAAATAAATTAAAAGTTAATAAAATACTTTCAATATATTCTATTACCTTAGCAATTTAATCTACACTGAGAAATTAAATAATTTTATAACACTGATATATATATATAAATGTTTTGACCATTGTTTTTGAAACCATTTCATTTCTTTTACCTGTACATAAATACATGTAAGTATTGAATACTTTATAAGTATTGAATTCCTTGTCTCTTCTAAAAATATCGTATTAACACGCTTATGAATTTTCATAAAGTGAATTTAATAATGTGGCATTTGCATCAAAGTACGAATAATTTTCAGCATATCTAAGAAACTATTGTATGTTTCTTTGTATACCGTACTATTGTAAACTATTGTATATCGTACACTGTTCTCTAATTTTATTATGCCGTGTGATGTATATTTGCATACAAAATAAACTTCAAAATATATTTTTTTTTCACATGTACAGAAATTATATTTACTTGGAATCATAAATATAAAACTTTAACATGAAGAACTATCTAAATATTTATTTGCAAATATTTTTATGTTTCAATATAATATTTTAAAGAAGCAATTAAAGTATTGAAACAATTAAATATTTCTTAAAACAAATAAAAAATTACCTAAACATATTTTCTTTGATTTTTACACAATTTATGAATTTTCTAAAGTAGTAATTCCAAAAACATCGGACGTAAATATTTTTTTTTTTTTCATCAACGGAAAAATTTACTATTTTTATTCTTAAATTTGAGTTTCTTAAAAATAATTAATTTTGTTCGTTTTATTTCAGCCAAGCTTAGAAAATCCTACAGCTGTACTTTGGGTGATCGATGTGAGAAATCCTAAACTGATAACACAGAGAGATGTAAAACCGCCACGGGAAATCCAAGACCAAATTGTTAACGTGTGGTTTGTAATTATTATTTTCCAAATAATTGTTTTGTGGCATTGGAATTACTATGTTTATTAAAAATTATAAAATGAAATTTTTAATAACTATATCGAAATGTAATCCTCGTTTATGGGAATTCCTCCTCAATAAACTTTTTACAGTTTTTCATAACAGCTTTATTGGTATAATCTTGAAAGACTTTATGAAGCAAAATGATTTAATCAAGAAAGGTTTTAATTGTATAATTTGATAAATTTAACTAGAAAAAAAAATGCAATCTTAAAGCCGCAATTCTGAAATCAGAAATGTTGAAACTATTTGTTTTACATGCTTTTCTTAAAACTATGTTCTACAACTACAGGGATATGAATTTAAAAGGTTAACCTCTTCATGCTCTCCTCTCCGAATAACCTCTAATGCATGACCATGGCAGTTAAGATCCACTTCTCCCCCCTTCACCCCCAAAAAGTAAAACGCAGTGGCATGTAAAAATACAGTAAAAAAGACTTTATTTTAGATTTTGTTATAAAAAAAATATTTATATTATTATTATGCGTGACCAAATATGGCGAGAGAAATTAAGACGAGATTTTGTTAAGATTTCTGGTTCGAAAATTCCATATCAATCAAATATAACTTTTTGAAATTATAATATATGCCATTTTAATTAAAAATAGAAATTTTAAACTAAATTTTAAACTAAAAACTATCATATGACAGGAAATTACTCAAATGAAATATTTTTTAAATAACAGATCAAAAGTAAACTTTAATTAACATTATTCTTTGAAGGAAAGAAGCTTTTAATTAAAATATAGGATAATTATTTATTTTTCATTTAACGCTGAATCAGTTTGTTTAATCTGCCCGAAATTTAATAACAGAATATTATTATTTTTCAGTAAGATACAAATAATTTAAATTCTAAATTTAAATTGAACTCACTTCATATTAATAAAGATAAATAAATATCAGTGAATATTATTAAATTTCACGTTATTAGAAAAATATTGTTGTTTTACCTTCTGATGGTAAGCACTGATCGTAATTAAGTAAATGAAATGAATTTAATGTGAAATTGAGAAGAAAAAATTTGCAGTGCACATTTATAACTGATATTTATTGTAATAATCTTATTTTATGTACTATTTTGGTTATTTCTCCAAAAAGACTTTTTATAAGTAAAGTTGAAATATCTCGAATTATTATTATTATTATTATTATTTTTTTTTATTTTATTTTTTTTTTGCGAAACTTTTTTAGTCTCTCTATTTCGAAAAGAGGGCGCGAGTTATATTTACTTATTTATACTGTGGCGACGGTATAGTTTAAAAAACACTTAATTTTTTACTAGGTATATACACATCATTTATATATTATCATTTTTTAAAAATATATTTATGTATTAATTTAACTATGGAAGGAGGCAGATTTAATATATTTCGGAAAAAGTTTCTTTGAACAACGAGTTGGAATTCTTAATTATAAATAACATATTATGTACATATTTTTAAATTGATGTGAATCATATTGAATTATTTTTTTAATATTCAATTTATATTTTTTAGGTCTTTCGTCTTTGATATATCTTTTAGAGATTTTTATTTTAGTGACAGATAAAATTTATAATGTATAAAACATCAGGATAGAGTGCGTTAGATAAACATCGAATGTCATTATATTGTAATTAAATTTATTTAGTATGTGATAAACATACTTAGATAGGGGTAATAAAGAGATTTATACTATGTATTGTATGTGAAACTTCGTATGCATAAAACTGACAAATTGGTCTAAATTTTGACCACGAATTCATTATGGTTTTCCATGACTTTTCTTTTGTCATATTAAAATTTGATTTTTTATGCTTTTTGTACTATGTTTATCATTATTTACATATATTATGGTTTTTCTATTATATGGTTTATTATATACATTGATATACATTATTATACATTATTATTTTTATATACATACACACACACGCACACAAACACATATATATATATAACCATTAAATACTATTACAATTTATCACCTTTTTAAATTAAAAATTAATAAATTGAGTAGCAATGCATTACACAGACATTATGCATAACAAATCTGGATCAACTATTATTAAATTAACAAATCATCAATGATTTTTTTTAAAACTATATCCCAATGACCAATATATGAAGTGTTAAAGAATAAAACATTCAAAATTAGCGAAGGAAAATCAACTGGAAGACGAATGCATAAAAAGAATAAATAAATAAAGATATATACAGGGTGATTCAGCTCGTCGGTGACAAACTTTAAGGATCGATAGAGCACACCTAGACGAACATTTTTGAATAGGGAATGTAGGGTCCCTGACGCGATGGTAAGGCGCTAGGCGCTTTCGAAAATTTGGGTGCCGAAATTCGAAACGTCATAAAAACTAGGGAAATGGTTAGATTTTCTTGCTTGTTGCGTCGAAATGATTCTGTTTGTTTAGACTTTCTTCAGTACCAATTTGATAAGCGTATCTCTTAAAACATGGATAGGGGGCGCTGCAGACTTTGGAGAGCTAGACAACAACTTTAAGCCCGTTATTTTGATAATTTAACACATGCTCGCCAAAGTTTATACTCTAACTTAAAGTTTGAACCCAAAAGTAGAGCCCTGCAAAAAGCGTAAGAGCCGGAATAAAATGTCAAAGTACAGGGTGGTCGAAACTCGAAGGCTCCTAAGAGATAAACAAACAGATTTCTTGACTTATGGCATGCATTTTCATGATTCTGTTTGCTGGGGCTCTCTGAAACTCAGTTGAACGGTACAAAAAGAAACATCGATAGGGGGCGCTTTGGGCAAAAAACATAATTCGTTGACATTTCGGACGCTAACTGGAAACGGGGCGCTACGATCAGTTAGAAACAAAACAAGAGAGTAATTTACTTATCATAAGAAGCTATTAAAACTGCAGTTTGTTTGTTTTTTTTAACAAACATAGCTGGTTTCAATCATGCACAATGCGCGCAATAAAATTTACATAAGGTGCTTTTTGCTGATTTATGCAAAAGATATCGTACCATATCGATATGCAAAAGATACGTAATGCGTAGACGACAACGCGAGATGACGTAGTTGTATGCGCAGACACGTCTTTTGAACGTGCGGTACCTACTTAAGCTTCGGGTTACTTGTCTGCAGATCGGTAGTAGGATGGAACGGTACACAAACTCTGAATTGGCTGACATGCATTTGGCGTATGGCGCTGCTGGTTGTAATGGACGAGCCGCTCAGCGGTTGTACGCCGAGCGTTACCCCAACAGGAAAATCCCCTGCCATGCCTTCTTCGCTCGAGTACACCAGAGGTTGTCCACAACGGGATCTTTCGACGGAGGCAGGCCTGAACGGGAGCGATCAGTGAGCACCCCCGACAACGAAGAGGCTGTGCTTAACCTGGTTGAGGACAACCCAGGTCTTAGCACGAGAGATATCGCCAGACATGTTGGCATTTCGCAAGCAACTGCGTGGCGCATCTTACGTTCCCGGAATCTGCACCCCTACCACATCCAGCGGGTGCAGTTGCTCAGAGAGCAGGATTTTGGCCCTCGAGTGGAATTCTCAAGATGGTACTTGGCGATGAGATCCAGGGATCCCCGTTTTGTAAACAGCATTTTGTTTACGGACGAGTCCACCTTCAGCCGGGAGGGAATGTGGAACGCCCACAACAGTCATGTGTGGTGTGATGAAAATCCACATGAAACCAGAAGCCGAGCAGCCCAGGAGCGTTTCTCAGTAAATGTGTGGGCCGGCATTCTGGGGGATTGCCTCATTGGCCCTTATTTGTTACCTGAACGGCTGACAGGTGGAAATTACCTGATTTTCCTGGATCAAGTGCTGCCGCAGCTTCTGGATGAGGCGCACGTACCCGAAGGTTCGCGTCGCCAGATGTGGTTCCAGCACGATGGAGCTCCGGCCCATTACACGAACGACGTCGTCTCCATCTAAACGCAAGGTATGGCCAGCGGTGGATCGGGCGTGGGGGTCCAGTTCACTGGCCTGCCCGATCACCAGACCTCACCTGCTTGGATTTCTTCCTTTGGGGTTACCTGAAGGCCGAGGTATACCATACACCTGTCAGCAGTGCTGAAGAACTTGTGGCGCGCATTGTGGCAGCTGCAGGGCAGATCAGAGATACTCCTGGCATTGTTGGAAACACACACTCCTCAATGCGACGGATGTGCGAAGCCTGCATCATGGCCCAAGGTCGAAATTTCGAGCATCTTCTGTAGTGTTATTTTTTGTAAATAAATTTCCAGTATCATTGATGTTTTTGGTCTAAATTTATTCAGAAGTGTTGAGCAGAGGTAGAAAATGTGTTTTCATTATTACTAACTGATCGTAGCGCCCCGTTTCCAGTTAGCGTCCGAAATGTCAACGAATTATGTTTTTTGCCCAAAGCGCCCCCTATCGATGTTTCTTTTTGTACCGTTCAACTGAGTTTCAGAGAGCCCCAGCAAACAGAATCATGAAAATGCATGCCATAAGTCAAGAAATCTGTTTGTTTATCTCTTAGGAGCCTTCGAGTTTCGACCACCCTGTACTTTGACATTTTATTCCGGCTCTTACGCTTTTTGCAGGGCTCTACTTTTGGGTTCAAACTTTAAGTTAGAGTATAAACTTTGGCGAGCATGTGTTAAATTATCAAAATAACGGGCTTAAAGTTGTTGTCTAGCTCTCCAAAGTCTGCAGCGCCCCCTATCCATGTTTTAAGAGATACGCTTATCAAATTGGTACTGAAGAAAGTCTAAACAAACAGAATCATTTCGACGCAACAAGCAAGAAAATCTAACCATTTCCCTAGTTTTTATGACGTTTCGAATTTCGGCACCCAAATTTTCGAAAGCGCCTAGCGCCTTACCATCGCGTCAGGGACCCTACATTCCCTATTCAAAAATGTTCGTCTAGGTGTGCTCTATCGATCCTTAAAGTTTGTCACCGACGAGCTGAATCACCCTGTATATGCAGGAAATCATAAATATATGAAACATTTTGTAAAGCTACTTGTAACTAAAACAATTTAACCAATGAAAAAAGACCAGAAATAATGAATCGTCAACAAATCCTTTGCTTGAATTGTATGATCTTAAAAGTGAAAATTCATCACTTTAAAAAGCAAAACTACAAAATAAACTTGAAATGAGAGGGCAATTACATGCACACACACACACACACACATATATATATATATATATTAGGGCGTATCGAAAATATCGAAATTTCTCAAATATTTTAGCGGTAGTGCGGAAAATTTGTGAACTCCCTTCATTAAAAATTTTGCGGAATCTTAAAGGACTGGGTTGATATCTTCTGTCGCGTCATTGGGCCGAAAGTTCCGAAAATTGGACTGAAAATGATTAAAATACTAAAATTAATAAATTATCACAGACTTGGATGATCGGTTTAGGGTAGTGCTTGAAAGGTGCTATTTTTGAACAACAACAACCAAATTTTTTTTTTAGAATTATAGGTTAATATCTTCACCCGCCTCATCGGCATCGAATTTTTGAAGTTTTGACGCATTTTGGTACTTTTCTGCATAACGGTTTACTGCTTGCTCAATGCACAATCCAGACATACTGGGTTTGGCACTCTGCCAAAAAAGGTAAAGACCCCTATTTTTATGCCGAGAAACAAATCAGAGCGACCAGTAAATCACTTGACCACTCTCTTTCGTTCGGCTAAGCGCTGTAGGCAGGCGCTACCATGTTTTTCATTTATTTCAGAAATTGTTGGTTTGAAGATGGAAAATTTATACATCGATACATCCATTGCTTCAGTTTTACATAAACGTGTTAGTGATATGATACGCGCATACCATGGAAAATGTCGACCAATTATGGAAAATATAAAACGTCTTGGAAAAAGCAAAACTACTCTCGGGAATATTGAAAATTTTTAAAATGAAAGCAAAAACATCTTTTGACATATCTGCCTGTAAATGAGCTATTTTTAAGGAGTGTATCTCTTCGAAAGAAAGAAAAGTTTCTGCAAAAGAACAGGGGATCCTCATTGACAATTAACAGAAAAAAAAATGTTCGTTGGAAATGTTAATGTTCCAGAAACAATACGGCTCTAAAAACGTCAAATTTTAAAGGAACAGTATACTATTCGATCTGCAAAACAGGCGTCTCTTGCTTCTGCTTTAAGCTATTCAGTGGAGAATGAAAGGGAAAATAAAATAGAAGATATATGATGGAGGTGAAGATAGGGGGGAAATGGGCACACAGGTCCTATACAACGTCTCTTAAGCAGTCAACTGGGAGCGTTCAAATGCGTTTAAAACTGAATAACTTGTCGGTTGATGGTTCTTGTCGGTAAAAGATATGGTGCATCCAACAGAGTCACAGCTGCTATTGCATCGAGTTTTGTGCAAGATTTGGGTTTAATATCGGAATCATATATGAGCCTCGTCACAGACAAAAATATAACATGAAGGGGAAAATCGAGAATTTACAAAATATTGGTCTGAAAATAAAATGCAAATTGTTTCACTCTATCTGGTCTTTCTTTTGATGGACGGCATGGCAAAACTTTAGCATCAGAAACAATCGAGGGCAAACAATTCCAAAGAACAAGTGTAGAAGCGCATTACTGTATTGCATCGGAACCTGGTTCTACGTACATGGGACATATTACATCTGAAAGTGGATGTAGTCTTGATATATCTAATAGTACTTACAAATACGTAAAGGGTGCTTTATTGGATGATTTTAGCAACCTTATTGTTCTCGGGTGTAACGGCACTGTAGTGAACACAGGTGTGTCTAATGGTGTAATTCGCAGGCTTGAACTGAAACTTCAGAGACCAATCCAATGGATTATCTGTTTATTTCTGCTTATATCAAATATTTACCCATATCTCATCTTAGAAAATAAAGACAAAATTTAAAAAAAAAAAAAAAAAAAAAAAAAAAAAAAAAAAAAAAAAAAAAAAAAAACACAAATTCCATTTAAAACAATTGCAGTGCAAGCAATTATAAACACCGCACACTAATTAAAAGTATACTGCTTTAAACGAGTTAAAATCGGTTGCTACTCGCAGATGCCTACTGCGCTTAGCCGGACGAAAGAGAATGGTCAGGTGATTTACTGGTCGATCTGATTTGTACCTGGGCATGAAAATAGGGGTCTTCCACTTTTTTGGCAGAGTGCCAAACCCAGTCTGTCTGGATTGTGCATTAAGCAAGCAGTAAACCGTTATGCAGAAAGATTACCAAAATGTGTCAAAATTTCCAAAATTCGATGCCGATGAGGCACCAGAAGATATTAACCTATAATTCTAAAAAATATTTGGTTGTTGTTGTTCAAACATAGTACCTTTTAAGCACTACCTGAAACCGATCAATGAAATCTCTGATCATTTATTCATTTTTGTATTTTAATCATTTTTAGTCCAATTTTCGGAACTTTCGGCCCAATGAGGCGACAGAAGATATCAACCCACGACTTTAAGATTCCGCAAAATTTTTAATGAAGGGAGTTCACAAATTTTCCGCACTAACGCTAAAAGATTTGAGAAATTTCGATGTTTTCGATACGCTCTAATATATATATATATATATATATATATATATATATATATATATATATATATATGTATATATATGTGACATTTTGACGGCAAGTAGTTGGTATTGTCGAAAAAAAATGAGGGTTTGCATTCCTACACTACACAGGTGGCAGCCGACTGGGTTTAAAATAATAAAGAAAAATGAAGAATTAACATAAGGCAGTCGCTTGGAACATTATTCACTTTATTTCCACACTCTCGATTAAATCTAGGGAAGATGCTCTCTCCTTCCATGGTAAAAAGAATAAAGTCTATTCTTCCTGTCACAATTAGTTTAAAAACACTCCATCTCTTAACTGCTTTCTAGTCTTTAATCCGTTAATATCTAACATCTATCACCCATTACGATACCGTTGCTTCCTCATTCTACTCACATAATAAACAGTATTCATCCAACATTTTACTACCTCCATCGAGCAATCACATTGAATATCCAGTTTGCTACGACTGCAATCCACCACGTTCACCTCTACATGCTAAAAACTAAAAAGCTTCTAAACTCACAGCTCCTCTACTATATGCTATATGCTTCTCTCTGGTTCCCGCCATCCGTATTTATACTCTGCTGAAAAGATTGTTCTAGAAAATTCTTATATCCTCGCCCCAGCTATCTAAAGCATAAACAAATGTTAAAATCTGTAGTCGAGATTATGCAAAAATAACCCTTTTTTCCCTCTTCAGACGATAAAAGAAATGAATTTATGTCTGCGAAGTTTTAATCTTTGAAATATTTTAATTACACCTGGATATTTTAAATAAAAGAATAAATTGAAATAAGTAGGTTTTTTCTTTAAGACAGAATAATATTTTAGCAGTTAAATAAAGATTTAAGGGGAATATGATATACCGGGATTTAATAGCGGAATTTAATAGGAATTTAAACAATAAAAGTTTTATTAAAGAAATATAAATGAGCCATTTTTAGATTTACACAATTTGGAATAAATATGAATTGAGATCTTAGAGATTAATAGACTAGGGTTTTAATTTAATAAGCCGGTATAATATACGGAATATTACTGAAAAAGGAAAATTTACATAAAATACTTTAAACTTGGCGCAAAAATTTAAATTTTGTAATATATATAATGCAAAATGTTAATATAAAATGAACAGTGTTTTTCTTTTCCTCGTGCTAAAGCTTTAACAAAATAATTTATCTATTTTCACTCATACTTTTTTTACAAAATATTTCAAAAATGTTAATATCTGTGTAATATCCTCAATTGTTTCAGTTTCTTTGTAACTTAATTGTTACCGTGTATTCATTTCCATTTTTGAAACAGTCATAATAAATTCATATAAAATAACTTATTACGAACTATACAATATTTAACTTTTTATAATATATATATATTCTTTTTTATTCATTTAGAATGTTCACCTCTGAAACATAAAACTCTTTAAGATTAACTAATTGTTTCTACATAAAATATTATTTTAAGTAAAATTATGTTAAAAATACTTTTTATGTAAATAATTCTGTTTTACAATAAAGTATATGTATTAATATATTTTAAGTTACATGTCTAAAATGCAAAATATGATTCAATTTTAACTTTTTGAAAAGAATTGCTTTATTGTAATAAATAAATAAATAAATAAAAATAATAATACTATTGATAGCAGTCATCTTGGACCTTATCCCCTATTAACCTTTAACTGATGTCACGCGGTCTCCTAGACCCCGCGACTCTCAGCTGTAAACACTTTTACAACTTTTTACTTTTCTGTACTGAAGTTAAATAATATGAATAAAATACTTTTTCATGCAATTTAATTCACATGTTCCTAAGAGAAGTACAACGATATTGTTAGGCCAAAATTTAAGTAAATTCAACCATTTGAGTTATTTTTTTTATTCATTTTATTCGAGAAGTCTGAGAGACCGGATCACATCAGTTGTGTGACAAATTTTAGTCACATCAGTTAAAGGTTAAATATAGAAAGAAAATACGTATACATTTTTTTGAGTTATACATACATCATTTTCTTTGTTTTATGTAGCATAAAACTTACTGTAAAATGTAGGGTAATAAACTGCTGTTTCTCAGATGCTTTAACGTTACGTGTAATAAATCGTGGAGTCAGAAAATTTATATTATTTAAATTTTGTGGATGCGATTTCAATAGAAAATAGTTCAAACTTTTACCAAAAGTCGGCATTTTTCAGAATGTGGAATTGGAATTTCATCACGGATTTGATAAATTAAATTTACTCATTTACTTTTAGAAAATTCTAGAATTACACTTTTGACTTTTATTGTCTTTTATGGTTGTTTACATTTCCCTCCAAATCCCTCTGATCAAATTCTGCTAAAATTGCAACCAAGCTGAAATCTATTATAAAAGACATATTATGGACATATTTTAAAGATTTGATCTTTTTAAATTTTACTCTAATGTTGATATTTTTATTTCACAGGGACTATTATTTTATATCCGTGCAATGGGTGGACACAATGAGTTTATCTGTTGTTTGGATGGCAAGGTCTCAAAACTATTCAGTTGTCTCACAGTGCACCGGTAATCTTTGGTATTGTGCTGTGGTAAGTAAACGTTTTTTTTTTTTTTTTTTTTTTTTTTTTCCTATTAAAGCCAACTACACCGATGATTATGAGATGCACTTTCAGAAAGATGCTAAGCATTAATATTTAGTCATATTTTTTTCTTTGCTTTTCTTTATTTTATAAATATATATTCATACTAGTATATGTAGTATTAAAAAATCAATGTACACTGTAAAAAAAAATAATGCCAGTTTTCCGGTAGGAATCGGAAAAATAGTTGCCCTTATCGTACCGGAATAATTTCCAACCCATCTCGGATTAAAATCCGTAAAATACCTTTTTACTGACTAGTTCCTTATTTTTACGGATTTTATCACGAGCTGGGTCGGAAATTATTCCGGTACGATAAGGGCAACTATTTTTCCGATTCCTACCGGAAAACAGTCAGTATTTTTTTTTTACAGTGTACAGTCGTGGATTTAAAAAAAAAAAGAAAAATCCCCTACGAACTCTGAAACTAATTATAATAGAAGAATTGACTGGTTCCAATCGGTTGGAAATAAAATCTACTTTTAAATAATGTATATAAGATTTGCTTAGGAGGGCATCTACAAATCAAAACCACACCAAACTTTGTTTTTACAATATCAACACCCAGGTTTGACACAACATTTGAAATCAGCGGTTCAAACTATGCCTAGAAATGAAATTTCTATCATTTGAATGATAAGTTTTTGAATAATAAACAGTCAAGATTTAGTACTTACAATTTTAAATTACGTTTTCATATTCTTATAAATAACGCCTAAAACTATAAACCTAATGTGATAATTTTGTGTGTGGTTACAGTACTAAAAAACTCAAACATATATAGATTGAATTTGTAATAAAAACTTATAATATGAATTGTGAGTTAATAGATTAATATTCGAAAAAATTTGACTTGCAACATACAATTTTTTCAAAGATTTATATTTATTTTGCTCTTTTTTATGCGAATTCTCAATTTCAAAAATTTCTTTTAAGTGCCTTTCGAATTATTGTTAAAAAATGCCAAAATGATGGTTTAATGGGTAATGTATGATGTTCATAAAAGCATAATTTGAAAACATATATATTACTTATTTTACTGAAATATTTGGGCTGGTAGTAATCGAAACATATTAAGCAAGTGAAATGGCCATATTGGCTAGAAATAATACATTATTAGAATTGACATTGTCATTCTGTAGCATTTTAACAATCGTGTACTGAATTTAAATTTGGATATAGCCCCTAAAATATCACTATTTAAAAATAAAAATTCTCGGAATCTAATTGAACGCATTTCATGAAAATTTGTATTTAGGATGATTGTAGATTGTAAAATGTATTTATGGTGTCAAACTTGGGTATTGCAATTGAAAAAAACAAAGTTTGAGTTCGTTTTGATATGTAAATGGCCCCCTAAGAAAATTTTATATACATCGTTTAAATGTAAGCGTTATTTCTAATCGTTTGGTACCTGCAACTTTCTTCTACGATAATTTGTTGCAGTGTTAGCAATGGGTGTTTGCTTTTTTTCCCCCACGACTCTAACTGTCAAAATAACTTGCTAACGTCTCAGGAATGTTTTACATTTTAATTAGCGCGTTCTTGATTCGACAGATTAACTATGGTCTTATATTACCACGAGAGGCTCTAAAATATATTTGATAAGGATAAAGTAACATTTAAATTTTTTACAATGACAAAAACAAAAAAAAAGTACGATTTTTTTTTTTTTTTTTTTTTTTTTTTTTTTCAAATTCAAAAAGATTTTTCTAACTTGTTTACTTTTATATCTTGTTTTGTCTTGAAACCGCAACTTAAAAAATGAATGACATGTTTAAAATTTTTATCCTTATCCTATATGTTGGTATATAAGGTGTTTAATGAGCTATTTTATTTTATTGTTTAACGTTGCTATAAAAATAGTACGACGATGGTTAATGTAAATAGAATCACTTTAAATGTTACATGCATTTTTCATTAATTCTATATATATTTTTATATGAAGTGTAATTAAATATAAAATATATATATATTACTTATACGACCCTAATCCATGTAAGCGTAAGATTAGTTTGTTTTTTTTTTTCAACATTTTTTGCACATGCTTTATGCTTCAGAAGGTCTGAAATTGGGAATACGTTTAATTTTCTTAACATGCGTTATACAATAATGGATTCAGCATATTTATTTGCCACGCATAGAATTTTATGATGCTCTTTTCCAAATTTATCATTTATGATTTATTGAAATAATTAAAATATTTGTTTACTGTGGCTGTAAATAAGTTATTCAAGCATGACTTATTTTATAAAAGTGAAAAAAAAAATAAACACATGTCTTGTAAAGTATAAAGGAAAAGAAAATAAACACATGTCTTTCAAAGTAAGAAATGAAAAGAAAAAATTTAGTAGAAATTCCACTGTGTTATAACAGTTTGAAACGGCTTTCCGCATGACAATCTAGAGAAAGTAACATTTGTACGTGTTTATGCTCTCATATCTTTCAGCAAACATTGAATACTATGTTTACAGGATTTTATTCAGCTTTATGTTGTTTTAAATAGCATAAAATGTGTAGATTTACCAATGAAATAAAGATGTCCATGCACAATGGTGCCCATGTTTTGAGATCTAGGGACAACATTATTTGAAAAGTCTTTCCATTATTACAAAACTTATTCATATCCGCTATATAGAAAATTTACATGTGGAACAAGTGCCAAAAATCTGGAAAGCTAAACAAGTTTTTTTTGTTATTGTTGTTGTTGTAGTAGGTTCCCAGTCGGTAACTGAAGGAAGGAACTTAAGATTTTGCTCATAGTACTTACTAACGTTTTTACGTTAGCGAGTACTTGTGTAGTACAAGGGACTAACGACTACATGTACTACTGCTACCATGGGCGCTCACATGGAGACTTATTAATTTGCATTTCCTGTTGCCCAATAAACGTGCTTACTTTTCAGATCATTAGCGGCGGAACCGACTGCAGATACTTTGTGAGAAAGACCTGTCGGGTAGAGGGGTGGCGCGGAATCAGAAGTCTCTTTCTTCAGTAACTGATCCGAAACCTGCAACGGAAAAACTTAGTTAGTTTTCCAAAAAAATTTTGCCACCTGTTCAGCATGTCTATCTAAATATTGACTATCTAAACATGTCTGAATAAATATTGTAATATGGCAAAGTTTTTTTTGGAGACCCTTTAACTTCATTAGGCAAATATAAAATTTTAAGCAGACATTTACGAAATTTCACATTGCTTGTTGATTTTAGAAAAACCAATGTCATTTGCGGAAGATGGCTGAATAAATTTAATGTAATAGAGAGAAATAGTTTGGGGAATAAGTTTAGATTAAAATGTAATTCAATATAGTTCTACAAGTTTAGTATTTAAAAATAAGATAGAGAAACTTAAAAATTATAAACAAGTACATCTAACATGAAAACAGTAGCTTAAATTTGAAGTGAGAGAAAAACGTACAAATAGATGCTTATAAAATTATTAGTGGAAAAAGTTCGAAAAGATTACCGATCGTAAACGGATATCTCATATAATTCTAAAATATAGCTTTATGCCATGTTTTTTATCACATATAAAACATTTTTTATTGTAGAGTTAATATGTACAACAGTTATGTAATCACTTCTTCATATTAATATAAGTTCAAATCTAGAATATATCGTAAACTGGAACTTTCAAATTTAGGTGTAAGAAAAATAATTATTTGATAAACATTTCTTAAAATGTTAAAGAATTTATTTTAAACACGTAAAAAAAAGTTTTTCATTTCCTTTTTTTTTTCTTTTTTATTCATTGCTTACACTTTATAATCATATAAATTCTATTTTAGCGAAAAAATGCCCGTCTTTAATCTGACATGCTTTAGAAAAATAATAATGAAACAGCTTTCTGCAAATATTTTTAAAAGGCAAATAAATTGTTTCGAGAGTATGCATTACATTTCGTTCTCTAATATACTTGAAATTATTTAAATTTCATATTTATATGAAAATACCTATTTGTATATGCTGATAAATCAATTAAAGCATCAAAATTAGTTTTTCACACACGAAACTATTATTGGTTTGACATCACTGTTTTACACAATTCATCTTTATATATATATATATATATATATAGCATTTTGCTATCGACTTTCAGACATTTCGGCGACTCTAGTACATCTCAAAATAAAGCGTAGTAGAGCAATCAAGACCAACCATCCGTTATCATGAAAATAGCGGATTGCAGTCAGGGTGGCGAGTATAAGGCAAGCTTCTAAAAAATTGAGACATTTCCCATCACGTAATGAATGCAGTCATCGTCAATTTAAACTGGATTATTTGACAAAAAACATATCAAACATCTCCAGTAGCTGTTTCATCAACTCTCAATAATCGATCATTCACTTCATAAAACTTTAGATGTTACAAGATTAGGATCTACACATTTGAACGTTCACTCCAAGCGACGCAGCTTAATTAAACAACCGGAAAAACGTAAAATCTTCTGCTCCTCGCCGATGTAACGATATATGTACTACAAGCAGCAGAACGCGGACGGATACAGAAAAATGGAAAAACAATGCCAGCAGAGAGATGGGGAAGGACGGAACAAAAAAAAAATGCTACGATTCGATGGGAACGGAATGACGTCGATAATGAACTCTTTATACGGCGTCAGAATTAAAGCGCCATTAATCCTGGCGGCGCATGGAATTGTGGGTATAGAACAACCAAAGAACAAATGATATTAAAAAAAAAATTCGAAAGAAAAAGAATTTAGTTTTAGAAGAAAATGAAAAAGTAATTTAATAGGTTTTATAAGATTAGATGAATGGATTAAGGTTTTTAGAATAATAATAAAATGTACAACTTTAAATGCATGAAATAAAAGACAAAAGATATTAAGATATTATTAAAGATAGGTAAAAAAGGGAAAAATATTAAGAATTTGGAGTTGTTTTACTAAGAAAAAGGGGCGAAAATTTTTATTATTACATATATATATGAATACATATGAACTAAATATAAATTTGTATATGAATATAAATATATACACCCATATCTGTATGTTAATATGCCTGCCTATCCCCCCTCACTTTTTCTGTATACTTACGAACAGACAGTTTTTATAACTATACTGAGTTATTCAAAACAGAGGTTATGGCGATTATAAAAAATATTCGATGTTGATAGAAACATGTTCAATGAAATATGATTTTTTTTTCTTTCCCTGGGCCATTCACGTTATATTAAGAACTGACAAGTTAAACAATAAAAAAATTCATAATTAAACGAACAAAACACACAATAAAAATATATATATATTTTCGATAGCTATATAGCCAAATAAAAAAATATTGAAATATCTAATACTTTTATATATTTTTTTAATTTCAAAACATGTTTCTGTCTTAAGCAGATTCAAAGAAAATTTAAAAATAAACAAACAAAAATAATACTTTCCAATTTAATAAAACAGCATTTTCTGATTCATTTAAACAAATGTGCAATTTTTTTAGAGTATTAAAAACATATATTTACATGTAAACTGTATTCTAAACGAACACTATTAAAAATATATATAATAGCTCAATCAAGTTAAAATAAAACGCTTTTCTTTTCAAAAAAACAAACACTTCTTTCTCGAATTTAATTCAAAATATAAATTTCATATTTTAAATCTAGCAATCAAATTATGTCTTGTTAAAAATATGTATAATATGTAATCATTTTTATCCTCTATTTTTCTACAAAACACTAACTATTATTTCATAACGACGAAATGTCCCTGCAATTTAGTTTAAAGTTCCGAGCTTTCTCAACAAGAAATTTAATAACCCTTACTATTCCCCCATTTGAAGAACACCTGTATATCTTCATTTTAACACCCCCCTCCTAGAAAGTGATCTCTGGCCGAATGGTTAAGATGCTCGATTCGAAACTACCTGTTCCAGGTTCAAAACCAAGTGGATCTACGGAAGAACGGGAGACGTTTTTTTTTTTTTTTTTTTTTTTAAACTCCCTTTTTCAGATTACGGAAATTTTCTGTCCTGGAACAGAAAAAGAAGAATTTAGATTTCTTCAATTCTCGGATATATACCGGTAGCAGTGCTGCCAGGAATATTTGCGTGAATTGACGAAAATAGTTCTTAGCATGTATCCTAATAGGCCTGCCTGTCCGCCCCCCTCTCTTTCTCTGTATACTTGCGAACAGAAATTTTTTATAGATATACAGCACAAAATCTAAAGTTCGGACACCCAAAGTTAGGAATTGTCCAAAATTCGGACTTTCCAGCGGCAATATTCAAGAAAGTAGGGAAAAAGCGAAACTGTTGAAACATACAAACAAACAAAAAAGGTGTAGAGCAAAGAAGCTTTATTACTGAATCAAAACTCATGTCTACGTACAGTATGAAAGAAAAACTTCTTAATCGCTTGAGGGGAGGTGGTATTTATTTTATCCCACCTACTATTAATGAATAATTTATTTGCACCAGAAAAAAAAAAATAAATTTTACTTTTCCAGCTTTGGTGGAAATAAGTTGCAAAGTTGCTTACCCTTATTTTGCAATAAATTTTTTTAAAGATTCCGGTGTGAAATTGACATTACAGAAACACAATTACTTGCCTCTCAAAGGGTTAATGAGAATTTTAAATTAATAAAACAGCACACATTAGCTGAAATGTTCAATAGTTACGCAAGTTACAAAAGTTGGAAAATTGGAAGTCGCAAAATTGCTTATCCTTATTTTGCAATAATTTTTTTTTAAAGATTCTGGTGCGAAATTGACATTACAGAAACACAATTACTTGCCTTTCAAAGGGATAATGAGTATCTTAAATTAATAAAACAGCACACATTAGCTTAAATGTTCAATAGTTATGTAAGTTACAATTTGTTCTTAAATTGTATGTTCCCTTACATAAATGTTTTTATTTAACTTTTTATTTTGTTTCGATTTATTTGATGAAAATGGTCGTTTAATTTAATATTAATTTAGCTTTTATATGCAATTTTAAATATATGAACGTCAAATTTTGTATTTTTAAATAATAAAATTTATTTTTACTTTTTAATAGAAAAGCAATATTTATGATGACCCAAAATACGGAAAAATCCAAAGTTCGGACTTCGTAAAGTCCCGAGGATTCCGCACTTTAGACTTTGTACTGTACTGAGTTATTCAAAATAGAGGTTATGGCAAATATAAACAAATTCATTGGTGATAGAAACACGTAAATTGAAATATGTTTTTTTTTCCGTGGGTTATACATGTTTTATTAAGAAATATTTTAACAGTGTCTGACAAATTAAACAATAAAAAAAATCATTATTAAACGACCAAAACTCATCACATTACGATGCATTCAATTTCATAAAATGCTAGAGTTCTGAGGCATTAAAAACAAACATAACATTTTTTTTTTTTTTTTTTAAGTTTTATCACTCGGTGAGTTTTCGTCGTAGAAGAATGGACTTTTACTATTTTAAGTGTCAGACCGTGGTTAAAATATTTATAAATATAATTCATACCTCCCGGGGATTCTATAAAAAACATAATATATATATATATTTTCGTCTATTCAGCCACCTTCAAAATAATTGAAATACGTAAAATCTGTACATTTTTTAATTTCAAATCATGTTTCTGTCTTAAGCAGTTTCAGAGATAATCGCAATAAATTCTATTTTAAATCACCTTGTATGTATAAGCAATACAGGAGAAAATAAGGCTTTTTGTTAAAAAAAAAAAGTTTTATTCAAACATTTTATTACTTTTTTTAATATCATTATGGTAAACGTTTCTCAGTGTTCTTCTTTCAGTCAAGAAAATGTGCCAAAAATGTTTTATTATTATATTTATTTTCTTTCTTCTATTTCTTTTTCAATATCTGCCAAATATAAAAGCCAAGACAGAATGGAAAAAATGGAAAAAAATATTTTCAGGCAAATTTTTCATTAACCTGAAATTAGAATTCGCTTTGAGGAAAGTTTTCTATACCGCTTAATATTCAAAAATTTGATCGGATATCACGCACATTTACATACTGCCTGTTTTCCCACTGCCATGTCAAAAGGAGAGAGGTTGGCAAAGTTATGAACAAATACCTGTACCAGCGAGATAACCTGGTATTTCCCACGACTGAAGTTTAAAGAACTTTTTGAAGGAAAAGTTTGAAATTAATTCAAACATACTGAATTTTTAAGTAAATTTCCAAGTATTGTATTTTAAAGCATTATTTAAGATGACAGTGAAACATGGTTTTTAAAAATATATATAAATTGATTGCATGATGTATATTAATATATTGCGGTTTTTGATGAAAATTATGAAATTAAAAATAGCATTTCAATTATAATTTTGGCTTTAATTAAATTAATTCATCATCTAATTTAAAAATTCTCCAGATTAAAAAATGTTTAATTCAGACCATTATTTCTTTTTTATAAGTTAGCGCTATATAATTGTCGGTACCTATATTAACTTATAATTATATTCATAAAACGTAAACGCAGGCAATTTTTAGGAAAAAAGTACCAAAAGTGTGATTCCATATTGTTCACACAACGCAAGATTTGAATACAAAAACATTGGATACATTTGAATACATAATAATTATCCGCAAACTGCATGTCTCTCCAAACCACAAATCTTTTTTTTTTTTTTTTTTTTTTTTTTTTTTATCGCGGTTTACTTTTGCACCAAACTTCCGAAACACCTGGTTTATATATAACCATTGTAAACCAATACAAATTATCATCAATAAATGTGAATACATAAATTTTAAATTAATATATTCTTTTTAAATTTATGTTTAATCCATTATAAAAATCTTTGAAAAAGATACTTATGTATATATTTAAGTTTTGAATTATGCAAATTTAGAAATATTGTTAAAAATACACATGTAATAATCTTACATAATTTGTATTTTAATCCGTGTGTATATATTTTTATTAACATACATACGATTAATTGCATACATACATAAAAATATTATATTACTAACACCAAGCACATTTTCATTACTTAAGTTAGTACAAATTGCACTGATTTTTGATTTTTTAGTAGGTTTTAACTTTGAATATAACAAAGGATAAAATTATGAAACATATTCAATTAACGACCCATATGTATGTGGCTTTTGCTTTTGATTTTTTATATTGTGGCTTTCATTCCAGATTGGCCAAAACCCAGAGAATGTTTCACAGAAAACACCAGTATTTTCTTTTTGAAAAATTCATCTTATTTATTTGCGCAATTAATTATAGTGAATTTTCTATTTAAAAAAATATATATATATATATATTTTCCCTGAAATTATCAAACCCCTTAGTCGGTGACCCTTGGCTAATCTGTATTTCGAAAAACAAAAATTCGAATGTTACATTATTCTGTTTTGCTGTTAAACGAAGATGCTTTAAAAATTACACCTATATACACTTGGTTAACCTTTGAAAATCATGATGTCAACGTTCGACACTTGTATAGAAAAACCATGTCAAAAGGCTCTCCTTATCTTCAGAACGTCTCTAAAAATTGTCTAACTGTTAAAAACATAAATAAAATGCGATGATCTTCAAAATATTACATTCATTTGTTTAGATAATGGTTGAAACATATTTTTTCGCTGAAATTTCTTATTACAAGGTTGCTATTGGCGACTAGAAATTCGAGGCTTTAGAAATCACTGTACGTAACTACGGTATAGTTTTCAAAATTTGATGCAACATTTTACCTACTCTCTGTAAGAACATATAATTACAGTTCTCCAAATATTCCTCTTTTTCTTACTTTTCTACAGAAAAAAAGCATTTCTCACTACTTATCTTCTACTTTAGCTCATTATTATCTAAAATCATGTGATTCTAACCGAGTGTGTCTATGTCTAAGTACATTAGAAGACTTTTTTTAGTGTAAAATTGTATTTTAACTGCTTTCCTTTAGCTTTCCATATTGCAATATTTCTGTACATTTAATTATTTCATTTTATTTTTATTTTTGGTTTGCAATGTAATGTAATTATACATCATCATTTTCATCATGATTAACTTCATTATTTTTATTAATAATGGGTTTTTATATTTAGAAAACATTATTTAAATATGACTTATAAGTAAATCGCCATAAGTACATATCTAGATAAATAAATAAATAACAATAAAAAAATAATAAATGAATAAATAAAAGATTAATAAGAAAATTAATAAGATTAAGAATGAATGAATAAATAAAAGAGAATGATTTTTAAATGGCATAAAACTATCTCGACCAAAATGTTAGTTTACCGACTGATTCTAGATTTGAAATCTCGCTCCCATACTTAGAATAACGAATTTATTTTATATTTATTAGTCTCAATAATTTATTTCTAAAAAAATTAAACTAAACCTGTAAAACGCTACAACTAAAACCTGTAAAACGCTATAACTAAAACCTGTAATCACTGCAATTGTATAAAATCTTGCCCTAGAGTTCCCAGTTTGGTTTCTAGATCATGTGTCAGGACATGCTATACAGTGTACGCTACGGCAGTTGCTCAGCATAACGCGGGACGAGACCGGAATCGAAGTATGCACATGCATCGCGGTAGAATAATTTATATCAGTATTTTAAACCTTATTTCAAGAATCCAACGATTTCTTATTTTAGATTCTACTATAGAAATGAATGTCGTCAAGGCCTATCAGAAGTTTTTAACAATTTGAATTCCAATTTAAAATCTTATTTCATTTCTTTTTTAAAATAGTCATTTAAATGCCTTATTAATTTAGGTCTGGTTCTGTCAAACAGGTGTATGCAAAATTAAAATACCACCATTTTATTTTCTAAATGCATTCTAAATAAAATATCTTACTCGGTTGAGCAAAAAGTTCTGGGAAATTTGTGAAAGTTGCGTTGTTATGCGCAAAATAACAAAAGCAATAAGGACTATTCTTTAAAGTAGAGACCACCATAGTGCACAAATTTCTGCCATCGTTCTGCCAGATTCCGGATATGCTGGAAGTACCATGGCGGCTCCTTGGAATGAAAGAAACTTGACATGCTTCTTCAGTTTCATTAAAGGATTCAAATCGACGGCCCTTGAAAAAATGTTGCATTGATACGATATATTGTCTACGAACAATATTGAGTTATACGATACTGAGTACGATAATGATATTGCATATATACGATACAAATTCTGGTAACTGTCAGAATAAAAATTTCCTACAACTTTTTGCTCAACCTAATAATACAAAACGTAAAAAAAAAAAAAAAAAAAAAAAAAAAAAAAAAAAAAAAAAAAAAAAGACAAATTGTTATGATTTTTTTCTGTAATTTCACCCTCATTGCAAAGTAATGTTTTAAGATAAAATAATTAAAATAAATGGAAAACAAAATTAAATTTTGTTTAAAATAAAAACAACATGTATTATTCGTAAAATAACATGCAATTTGCTTTTAGAATTATGATTTTTCTGTTTTATTCAGCGTAAATTTTAGATTCATTATTACTAATTCTACCGAATAATTTTGTAACTTATCAGTATATATTAAATATTTTTGACATTTTATAGCTTTTTTATTATGTATTATTTTTATTTAGAAATTTAAATTAAATTTAGGTAAGTACATTTTAGCTTACAAAAATATGCGAGCTTTATATTCATTTTTTTTAATTCTAAAATTGCGCTATTTTGTTTTTAAACACTGTTTTTACCTAACTATTGCTCTCTATAATTTTTTAATATTATACTCTTTAGGTTTATGAACATAGGCCGCCTAGCCGTAGAGGTTGGGTGGATTTGTATGACCCGGTGATCTTCGGAAAAAATGGGAGAAACTGGTTTTTAAAATTACCGTTACAGGTGGACCATTATGGGCACTATCGGCACGTGGCCATTGCACATAACGACGTAAGTTTATAATACATATTTTTTTTTTCAGAAAAAAGTATTTCTGCATGATTATAAAAAATGTCTACATATTTGTTTTTTCATATTTATTTTTATTTTTATATTTTTTATATGGATGTCTATAGATATGTTTTCCGTATATATGAATGTGTACACACACGTATAAAAATGCATATAAATAATACATACATTTATAATACATAAAATAACACATTTATAAATACATGTTAAGGAATATCATGGAGCAGGAGTTGGTGAAAAGCGAAAAGTTGTATTCTGAAGCAACTAACAGTCGATGGTGATCAAATATTAGCTTTACACTAGGTGCACAACCTGTGCACCGCAGGCCAAAAGTGGCCCGCGAATTCCTTCAATTTTTCACGGCAAAAAATTACAATTTTGGTCCATAGATCTCCGGAAAGAATCGTGGATTTCGTCAATTTACCACGAGAAAAATTGAAAATTTCGCCAGTCAGCTAAGAATCGCGAATTTCATTGATCGGGCACGGAAAAATCAAAAATTTCTTTGATCGCGTGAGAAAAATGGCAAATTTCTTCGGTGAGTCTATGAAAAATCGCGAATTTTGTTGATCGGACACGGAAAAATCGCGAATTTTCTCTATCAGGCGTGGAAAAATCGAAAATTTCGTTGATCAGGCACAGAAAAGTCGCGAATTTTGTCGACGAGGCGTGGAAAAAATAGCACATTGCACCGATCGGGCACGGAAAAATCGAGAGTTTTGTCGATTGGGCTAGGAAGAATAGCGAATTTTGTTGGTAGGGCACGAAAAAATCGTCAATTTTGTGACGACGCAGGGAAAATTGCAAATTTTGTTGATTGGTTGCGGAAAAATTGTGAGTTTCAGCAGTCACGCGAAAAAATCCCAAATTTCGCCAATTTTCCTCTGCAAAAATTGCAAATTTCGTCAGCCAGTTAGGATTCGCGAATTTTGACGATTGGATGCAGAAAAATCGAGAATTTTGTCGAGTAGGAGCGAAAAAATCTCAAATTTTGATGATAGACTGCGGAAAAATTGCGTGTTTTGTATGTTTATCGCAAATTTCATCTATTTGACTCGAAGAAAATTGTAAATTTCAACAGAGTCAATTAAGAATTGCGAATTGATTTGATCGGGCGCGGAAAAATCGCGAGTTTCGTCTATCAAGGACGGAAAAATTGCAAATTTCGCCGGTTGGGCAAAAAAAATCGCGAGTCTTGTCAATCGGACCCCGAAAAATCGCGAATTTCGTTGGTCTTGCACGAAAAAAATGCGAATTCTGTTCGTCGGATACGAAAAAATCGCGAATCTATTTGGTCGGTTCGAAAAAATCGCGAATTCAGTTGATCGGACACGAAAAAATCGCGAATTTTTTAAATCAGGCTCGGAAAAATAGAAAATTTCGTCGATCAGGCGCGAAAGATAGCTAATTTCGTCGATCCTGTGCGGAAAAATCGCAAATTTTGTCAATTATACGTGGAAAAATCGCGAATTTTGACGATCAAGCGTGGAAATATCGCAAATGTCGTTGATCTGCTCCTCCTCCACCCTTAGTTCATAAATTTCACATTTTCTTCGGCACTAGCTACTTTCATGCCTATGTTTATTTTTTAGCCCTTTTAATAAAACAAAATTTACTGTCCGAATAAAATCAAGGAATATTATCACTCCTTTAAAATAATTCTTGCTATATATCCGTAATTGGAAACTGTTAATATATCCTTGCCAGCTGAATTCGATATGTTGACTGGGTAGGGGAACCTAGAGGGGTAACACTCCCCCCACCCCCTGAAGCCTGAAACCATATTTTTTTCTGATTATAGGCCACAGATCACCTCCCCAAAATAGAATTTTGCCCGTGTTACTGATGTGGCCCTCGAGAACCGAGACATTTTTGTAACTGGCCCTTCTCTTAAAAAGGTTGTGCACCCCTACACCTTTGCAAACATCTAAATTCCGCATTTACTGACCATAATTAATGACTAAGAAATTTTTACAATAAGTAAGATGAATAACTTCTGTCAAAATTTGATATTATTACTACTCCAAAATTTATTTCATACTGTATATTCTCATTTTAATTTCAATATAATAATTTTAAGTACAGTCGTGGGAAAAAAAAAAGTAAACACCTCCTTACTAACTCTACAACATATTATTGTAGAAGAATGTTACTGGCACCAAACGATTGAAAACAAAGTCTACTTTTAAATTATATATATAATTGGCTTAGTGAGACATCTAAATATCAAGATGAACCCAAAGTCTGAATTCTTTAAATAGCAATACCAAAGTTTGACACCATAAACATATTCTACACCTTCAATTAGCCTAAATAAAACTGTTTATAAAATTCGTACGATTAATTTCAACGAAATTATTTTAAAATGAACTATTTTAGGGGCTGCATCCAAATTGAAGTTTGATAATCGATCCTTGAAAAGCTACAGAATGACTATGCCACTTTTATTAATGCGTTATATCTTGCCAATATGATCCTTTCACTCGCTTAACATGTTTCGACTATTGCTAGCCAAACTGCTTCAATAAATTGAGTAATATATATTTATTTCAAATTATGCTTTTCTGATTATTATAGACAGACGTCCGCTTAAACCAGCATTTTTAAGTTTTTTAATCAGTACTCGAAAACTACTTGGAAGAAAAATTTAAAAATAAAAATTCGCATAAAACAGGACTTAAACTGTTACCCGTGACGTCGTTCACGTAACATAAAAAGAAGAAGAAATTAATTAATTCAGCAAAGCATTTTCCTAATTAAAAACCGATAATTAAAAACATATATAATAAACCAATTCTTTATCACATTTTATAGTAGACAATCTATTTATATATTACGGTATCGTACGTGGCACAGAAGTCGCAATTATTTGTTAATTGTTTAATGGCAAAGCCCAAATGAAACGCATCTCATTGGTTATTGAACATTGGTTACTGATTGATTATTATTGGTTATTTAACGCACCCTCATACCTATAAGGGGGTTACCATAGGGTGACCCTGTTCTGTCGCCAAATGTCGCTAAGTTTGTTCCCAAAAGGGACGCCAACTTGGCGATATCTCTAATATTTCGCCAACTTCAAATAGACTTCCATTGTAAACCAATAGGGTTTACATGAATACAGAAAATCAACAAATTGATTTATTTTAATGCAACAAAAAGAAATGTTAGCTTAAGAGATTATATTAATTATATTTAACCCACTCACTGCGTAATTTTTTTTAATCAAAATAGTTTCAAAAATTGCACATTTTTTATTACATATTTCAAATCTATATATATTTTAGAGTTTACATATGTAAACATTTTTTGTAAAAGAGTTCAGGATCTCAGATGGGATATGATATTAGAAATTAGGCGAAACCAGGGCTGTCACTGGAGACTATTTTTATAGTCTCGCACCACTATTGTAAGAAAATCAGTTTTGCAGTCTATTTCTCTTGCAGATGTTTTTAAAGTCTGGATGGAATTTTTCGTTTTTAAAAAGTAGTCCGAGTTGAATTAAAAAATAGTCGCCAGTGGAAAAAAATGAATCCCGAGGAAACTTCGGATTTCGCAAATTTTGCTACTTTTACGTTTCCCGAGGAAATCTCGGGTTGCGCAGCGAGAGGGTTAAGGGAGTCCAAGTAAATTAAATTATGAATAAAAGTAACATGATACAATGCTTAGCATGCTTTCCCAAACACAAATTTTAGGGGAGACCAAACTGGTAGTCAAGGGCGGCTAGTATGAGTAATTTAAGGTATTTTATAATTATAGGGTCGTTGACATAACTCAAGTTTATACGCTGAAACAGGATGTCTGTTTATATCAAGAAGTAATAAGAAAATGGCACAGATGTCATATACGCACTGGGGTACCTAATTGTTGCCAAGATAGATTATTTTCCTTGACATGGGAACAACGGCTATTCTTGTTTATTTATTAATAAATTGTTTATTTACTTTCATTTTCTCTTAAAATTATATAAATTGCTTTATTCTATAGTTTTTAATGAAACTTTTTTTCATTTATTGTTGTTTCCTTTTTTTAGTAATAGAACATATTTTAAAAATATATACATGTAATTGGTAATCGAAAGCGATGTTTTCGCCAAATTGGCGTCAAACGCAGATCGCGCCAAACCAGGTGCGTATATAGCATGTGTGCCAAGAAAATTATAGGATGATACTTCTTTGTATGTTTTACAGTCACACTTGGCATCAAAAGTAGACAAAGAAATGATCTTCTAGAATATTATTAAATCTTTACCACTCAAAAAACAAACCAGTTTACAAAATGTATTTACTTTTGCACCAAATTTCTTTCTCTAAAAAAAGCAAATTGACTACGAACCCGATTACAGAACATAACCTTTCTATCCTCAGCTATGATTTACCCGCATATGAAAAAATTTCAACTATATGAACTGCGCTTTTCTGTTTATAATTTTAGAAATTTTATTATTACGAAGAAAATCCCAAGAAAGGTAATTTTATGAAATAGAATCGACAGCCAATACTGGCATCAAACCTGTGTGATAATAGCAGCAATCTGGTTTCAAACATATGAAGGTTACAATTGCGCATTATTTTCATTCTGGCGAAAACCACCTTAAATTCTCTGACGTAGTTTTGTGTGATAATATCAAAACGCGTAAACAAATTTACGATATTACTTAATAGTAAGGTAAGATATAAAATAATTTTCTAAAAAAGGTTTTATAAATAATAATGTTAATAACAATGATAATATGTCAAACTTGTACATACAATAATAACACAGAACGTTACATTAAATATGTAGCAATAATAATATTATTAACAAGAATAATAAAAGTCAGACATGACAGAATAATATAGCAAAAAGTGAAGCAGATCATTTTGTGATAACACTTAAGTTGAACCTAAAAGTTGTTTTTTAATCATTTTTCTGAAATCTGCCAAACAAATAATTATTATAACACATCCTTATATATTATGTTTCTTGACTTTGCATTTTCAGCAAATACATGTAGATTGTATGATGATGAAACGCGGGAGGAAGCAAAGTAGAGTTGGCCATGAGAAAAGCAAGGTGATCCTAAATGCAAACCTAAAAAATGATCCTAAACGCAATCATATTAAACATTTATGTTCTCTGACCGAAAATGAAAATTTCTTTTAAAAATAAAGTAATTTTTATTTAAATTTCCTGAAATGAACGGCTTTAAGAATTAACACTCGCAAAAAATTGGTAACCTAATTGGTAACTAAAATTCAGGTAACCTAGTTAATTTTTTACTTTTTAAGAATGAAAATATATATTTCCTGCTGATCATTACGTCCTTTTCGACATTGATAATTTTACTGTGCATACTATTGACATTTGCTATCCATTTGCTCTTCAAAAGTTTTTTTTTTTAATTTCAAATTAAAATTAAAATTTTTAAGTTAACCGTGCGCAGACGATAAACCGTAAGCATTGATAAAAATTTTCTTTAAATAATAAGAATTAATACCATAACACAATCTCATTTTATTTCAACATCAAAGTATATTCGTTTTATTTTCCATCTATGACGTCACATTTGCCTTCTTTCCGCCTTTTACTCAAAATCCAAGCACCTTGTATTATTAAAAATACTTGAAACTTTCCGTTTTAATCTTTCAATTGGAAATTAAATTATTATTCTTGGTTTTTACTTTTTTGGCAACGAAAAAAGGAAGATGGTTAAATTTTATCGGAAAAATGTCAATACATTGTGTGTGAAGCATAATGAAATTTTGGATTATTAAGCAAAATATTTGAATAAAATAAATTAAACATAGTCTATGTTCATTTCCGGGTTGTAATCCATCTATATCCAAAAATACAAAACCATTAATTCATCCGTTTAGACGCTGAATTCTTTCAAACTTTCGGACACACATTGACATTTATAATATTAGTAGCAAACAGCGCGGTTTTGCTCGCGTAATATTTGAAGTATGCCAAGTGATATTTATATGTCTAATTTTTATTAAAAGGTACTAACTAAATGTTTATTTTATTAAAAGGTAATATTTTATTTTATTAAAAGGTTTTTTTTTATTAAAAAGGTACTTATTACTTTTAGGAATACTTCAAACATTACTATTTAAATCACCGTTTGATTAAAATCATTATTACACTGCATTAGGCAGAAATGAGGCTTAAATTACAGTCGAACCTCTATTTAACGCAGTCGCTAAATCCCGGAAAAAAGTTCGTTATATGGAAAATTCGTTAAATAGAGATTCACCTTTTAAAATACTTTAAACAACATAAAATAGATTTTAAATTCATAAACACTAAATATTTTTACTAAAAGTAATTAATCACATTTTTTTTTTATAAATTATATCGATTTGTTTTATTTATTTTATCCACCAATATCCCTTATCAATTCATTTTTTTCTATGTGTTTAAATCTTTGAAATCTGCAAGGAAAACAAAACATTGTCCGAGAATACACTGTATTTCCTGTTTAAGGTAAATAGTTTTACATTAAAATTAACGAATTTTAATGAAATTATCATATTTATTATTATTATAACAAATAATTTTAACTATGCATTAACATATGCGTCCTTAAATTTAATTTCTGAAAAACTCTGTTAATTTTGCCTGAGTTTTATTTATTTTTTTTTTTTTAAGTGCTTTCTGTCATAATACGTCTCGCATCGTTGCAATGAACCAAAACCCCCTTCATGCGTATTTTCTTCTAACTATAATCCGCGTCGGATTCTTTCAAATAATTTTAGCATTTCATCATTCGAAATTTTGTTAATTCCTGCATCATGTTCATTTCCATCATCATCATATTCGTCTCCATCGCAATTCATTGCTGTATTGTTTTTATTTTTCACATTGTCGAAAATATCCAATTTGGATAGTGTTTCCGAGATCTCAGTTTCAGAATTAAGTGAAATACAATCATCAATCAGCACATCATGGTTAATTTCTTCTTTTTTTCTCATCTGTATCCACATTTTTTTTTTAAGTTAAAGGGATTATCGTCTTCGTCTTCCGTACTTACCGAATCCTCACTGCTGACAAAGAAGGTACCTGGTAAAACCAGTTCAATGCCATTGAACATCATAAAATGTGTTTAAACAAAGAATAAGTTTGAAATGTCCAGAAAAATTTTGAGAAATGGGGAGAAAAAGAATTTAGATCACAAGAAAAAGTTCGTTAAATAGAGAATGCACTTCGCTATTTGGAGGTTATTTTACGAAGAAATTCGCAAAATGTTCTTGGTTCCAAGGACAAGTTCGCAAAATAGAGAAATTCGTAAAATAGAGGTTCGTTAAATAGGGGTCCGACAGTAATAAAACAAAATAAAACAAAATAAATGATAATTTAGAAAATATTTTGAAACTTTTATGCTCAATTAATACCCTCATTTCAGTATTCATTTGAAGTTTTGAATTTTTTAGAAACCATCTTCTTACATCTTAAAATTAACTATCATGTCAAATTCCAAGTCCTACCACCTCTCTCAACATAAAGGGCTATGTTGAAATAGGTACTGTCACCATTAATTTGGCAACATTAATTTTGAAATCGTTTTGTTATTGCCTAATATTCCACAGAAACGTAATTTAGAAAGCTTTTAAAGGCCTTTTTTAGAACTTTGTTGTTCCTGTGAACCCCAGGTGGTATAATCATCTGCATAAAATATAGCCTGTGTAGGATCAGAGACTGTTACCATTAATTCGCAACTATTACTTTTATAATCGGTTTATATTCCCTGAAATTGCATAGAAATCGTAATTTAGGACGCCTCACCCCTGTTTAATTGGAATTGATTTTCGACAGTCCTTCGAGGGCATTTATATTTTATAAGTAACTACCATGCCATATTTAAAGTTTCTAGCCTTTTCAGAATCACAGAAATCGCAATTTAGAAAGTTTTCAACTCCTGGGACAATCTGGTGGTAGTGGCACAGACATAAAATATAGCTTATGTTTGAGCAGGTTCTATCACCAACAATTTATCATCATTATTTCTTTAATATGTTTGGTATTGGATAAGATTGCAAAAAAAAAATGTAATTTATAACGCTTTTCGCTCACTTCATCTTTTTAAATTTGGAATTTTCTTTCGACTGTTCTTAGAAAGCAGTTGCATCTTGTACGTAAATACCATGCCATATTTCAAAGTGTTAGACCCCTCAGTTGTGCAAAAAACGCAAATTAGAACATGTTTTGCTTTTGCAACCCTCAGATTGTAGTGACAGCAACATAAAATATAACTTATGTTATAGCAGGGACTGTCACCATTGCTTTGCAACCATTACTTTTGAAATAGCTTTGTTATTTCCAGAGATTGAGTAGAAATCCCAATTTAGACCGTTTTTCGCGCATTTTCACCCCTTTTTAAATTTCCAATTTTTTCGAAACTGTTCTTAAAGATCACTTATGTCTAATAAGTGTGTACCTTGCCTAATTTCAATTTGCTAGCCCCTACCGATCATAAAAATAGAAATTTAGAACTTTTTTTTTTTATCCTGCAACCTCTAGGTGATAGTGATACCGACATGAAATAGCGCCTATGTTAGAGCAGAGGCTGTCAGCATCAATTTTCTTACTTTTGAAATCAGTTTGATTATTCCTGATATATTGCTGACAAATCGGCATTTTGAACGTCTTTAGAACTCTTTTCGCGCATTTTCACCAATTTTTAAATTTCCATTTTTTTAAACTGTTCTTAAAGATCATTTATATCTAATAAATATGTACCTTGCCTAATTTTAAGTTGCTAGCCCCTACTGATCAGAAAAATTGAAATTTAGAACGATTTTTACTCTTGCAACGTCTAGGTGATAGTGATACCGACATAAAATAGCGTCTATGTTAGGGCAGAGGCTGTCAGCATCAATTTCCTACCATTACTTTTGAAATCTGTTTGATTCTACCTGGGATATTGCTGACAAATCGGCATTTAGAACGCTTTTAGAACGCTTTTCGCGCATTTTGCTGATGCATCTCCTCTGGGGTAGTGGAAATAGATCTAAAATATAGCCTATCTTGGATAAAGATCTGTCACCATCATTTTTACACCGTTATATTTGAAATCGGTTCAGTACTTCCTGAGATTGCATAGAAATCTCAATTTAGAGCGTTTTTTAAAACGCTTTTTGCACATTTTGACCCTCTTTTTAAATTTTGATTTTTTTAGGAAATGTCCTTAGAGATTATTGATATCTTATAACTACCATTCCAAATTTCACGATTCTAGGCCCTTCCGTAACGCAAAAACCGCAATTTAGAACGCTTTTCTCCTGCACCCCCTTTAGGGTAGTGGCACCGACATAAAACATAGCCTATGTTGGAGCAAGGGCTATCACCATCATTTTGATGCCTATTTTTTAAATCGGTTTGGTATTTCCTGAGATTGCATTCCTGAGATTTTTTTTAGTATTATAATCCCATAAAAAATTATCACATTAGGTTTGTAATTTCAGGAGATATTAATAAAAATTTGGAAATGTAATTTAACGTTAGAAGCTCTACATTTTTAATGTTTATAATTCAAAAACTAATCATCCAAATCACGTGACATTTTATCTCTAGGCATGATGCGACCTTAAGTTTTAAAATATATTCTAAAAATTAGGCGTTGCCATTGAAAAAATAATTTTTGTCTGGTTTTGATCAGTAGATGGCCCCATAATCAAATTATATATACATATATATCATTTAAAAGTAGACTTGGTACCAGTAACATTCTTCTATTATAACTAGTTACACAGTTAGTAGGGGCTGTTTACTTTTTCTTTTGCACAACTTCCTAGCATATTTCTGTCTGATGAGTCTAGAGTTTTGATCGAGTTATATAGAAAATAATATATTATGTGAAATGAAACATTACGATTTTGCAATTTATAGTTGTCGATAACATAGTACACATAACACAAAAATGTAATATTATATATAGAGGGAAAGAGTTAAGAAACCACTCACATAGAATGCAGATATATCTAAAAATGCATTAAACGACATTAATCGATAATTCCGTCTGAAATTCAAATAAAACGAAATGGGTTTTCACACTATTTATGTAAAAGATATCCTTGTAGAAAAGCATTAAGCAAAAAGAAACATCAGACAGCAGTTTCAGATTTATGTTTCGTTATAATGTCCCGTAAGGCATGGTGACGGCACGGCGACGTCGTTGTGAAGTCACACTGTGATTTTGTGACCGTCGATGTGACGTCACGTGACGTCAATGTGACGTCACAGTGACTAGAATGCGAGGTCGTTATGGCCGTTTTAGAGGTCGTTTGTGACGTCACATTGTGACCACTCTGTGAAGTCACGGTGTGACAAATTTGTGAAAAATGTGTCATTTGTGACTATTTTGGCATTAACTTTGTGACGAACCTGTGACGAAAGCGACAATGCTTTGACGTCACACTGTGGCCAATTTGTGAAATATGGGTCATTTGTGACGAACTTGTCATAAACACTGTGATTTCAAATGAAAATCAAATTTCAAATTAATTGCATAAAAGACGCAAATAGTGAAAAAGATTCCATGCTGGGACTCGAACCCGGGCCATTAGTACAGCGCACTGACATTCTACCGACTAAATCACATGGAACGATACCCAGGCTGGAAAATTTCTCACTATTACATGATGGCGAGGCTACAAACTCAGCACAAGATGGAATATTTAGCGTGAGCCACCAACATGATGCAAACACGAAACTTAATTAAATCCAGTATCAATTGAAATTATATTAATACTTGGAAATTTTTCCAGAAAGAACCATTCGCCTTGCATACAATATTTCAAATGAAAATCAAATTTCAAATTAATTGCTTAAAAGGCAATTTTAATTTGAAATGTTGTATGGAAGGCGAATGTTTCTCCCTGGAAAAATTTCCAATTATTAATATAGTTTCGATGCTGGATTTCATTAAGTTTCGTGTTTACCGCATGTCGGTGGCTCACGATAAATATTCCATCTTGTGCTGCGTTTGTAGCCTTGCCAACCTGTAATAGTGAAAAATTTTACAGACTGGGCGTCGTTCCATGTGGTTTAGTCGGTAGAATATCAGTGTGCTATACTGATGGCCCGGGTTCGAGTCCCGGCTTGGAATCTTTTTCACTATTTGCGTCTTTTAAGCAATTAATTTGATATTTGATTTTCATTTGAAATATTGTATATAAGGCGAAGGATTCTCTCTGGAAAAATTTCTAAGTATTAATACAGCGATGAATTTTGAAATAACCTTTTGCTGTAAATATAAAATCTTATCTTTTTACCGTACTTTATAGCAAAATATCGCTATTTTGGAGTCCTATTCTTCTAAATCATTTTAAATTTTTCCACTTAAAAAACAATGCTTATCAACTGACATATTTTTTTATTCAGTTCTATGCTTGATATTAAGTTCTATGCTTGATATTGAGTTCAAGCTTGATATTTAGAATGTGTAATTTTTTTAATTTGTTGTGATTTGTCATTGCTTTATTAAATACGAACATGGAGACTCACGGATATTAATACAACTATTATTTATAGAGCGGCATGATAAGCGATATTTATTTAAATTTTTTATTCCCGTGTATATTGTATTTTGGGAATATGAGCTAAATAGATTTGGTATGTTTTATAGGAAAAGACTGATCTGGGAAATAGAAAAAAAACGAGTAAGAAAAATCATGCGTTAATCATAGATTATAAAATACTTTCCAACACTTTCTGAATGCTTTAACAAGACATCGTAATTTAGGGAAATGACGTAAATAAGATAACTAAGTAAACATTTGAAAAATTGATTTCAGCAGTTACCGTCCATAGCCAAATATGTTTTCCAATTCTTTTGAACAACCCTGTATTTGATCTGTAGGTTGATACACTGAGAAAAATGAAGTACTCAAAAATAAGTAAACCGACGTACTCATATCGAATTGAATATTTTTGGATCAAAAATGAACCCATGCTTTCTCTATTTTGAAACATCACATGTTATCAAACCCAAACAAACGAATAGTTTTGTACCCTGTAATGGTTCATTTCATTTATGGCGGCATAAATTATGTTTATTAATGTAAATATTAAATTATGCACAGCATTTTAAAAATAATTTAAAAGTGCTTGGAAATAATGCTCTTGTCATAAAAATATTCGATTTGAGTATCTTGTTAAGAATTTTGCTATTTTTCTTAATAAATAATCAATTAAACATTTCTTGTTAAGAACTTTGAACGGGAAATAAATGTCAGTACATTTTTACTTTAAATTTTAGGTTTTTCTTTTTTTTGGGGGGGAGGGGGGCAGTACATAATGATTCATATTTGATCACAACCAATGAATAAAAAATGAGTACATGTGTTTCTCAACTTTGAGTACATTTGGATCGGAGCTATTTTGAGTATGTGACGCATTTAAATTTGAGTACTTTTTACTCAATTTTGACTTCCCATTTTTTTAAGTGCATATATACTATATAATGGGAAAATTTAGTTTAGCAAGAAAACGCCTAACAGGTTGAAATTCTTTTTCAGCAATTTATACTAATGTATGGAAACATACTTGAATACTTTTGTACAACCCTGTAGTTTACCTAGAATCTTTATTACACGCCACTATTTAGTTAAAATTTAATTCAAACTAAGACACTCTTAAAACTGCTGAAATCACATTTCCAGAAATTATAATTTATAGACGGTCATGTATCCAATTCTTTACGTGATCCTGTATATCGTTTTATCTATATTCTACAAACATTTTTTGGTAAATTAAATGCAGTTCAGCAAAAAAGAGCATAACTCATTTAAAAACCACCTTTAAGCAACTTGCGCCCATACCCAGTAATCCTTACGAATACTTTTGTGTAGCCTTGTATAGGAATTATAGCATTTATATACACCATATACTATGCATAAGTATAGTGAATCATAAAAGCGCATATCATAATTAAAAATACATTTCCAGCAATCATCGCTAATGAACAGTACTTCGGATACAATATAGTATCCGAAATATTTTGTGTGTCCCTGTAAATGCTATATACGTATTATTCGTATTATACATGAAATAATTTATAGTATGTAAACCTCAGCGACATATATCAATTTCATTATATATGAAATAGATTAACATAATTAAAGTATGCCGCAAACAATTCCCTCCACCCCTATATCATTATGTATTTGAATTCCTTTTTTAGCCCTGTAAATGAACAATAACTATTCTTTGCATCGCATAGTCAACAGAATGCATATTTTAGTGCACTTCATAAATGCATATAAATTTTTTTCTGTTTGAAAGCGTGCGTAAAATCATAAAAAATCATTTGAAACGATTTTTTTCCATAGGCTGTAATGTAACGGAAAACTTTTGGCTGTCCCTGTAAATGAACAAAGCATGCTACAAACTTCATTACAAATAGGTACCGTGCTATGGTAAACGTCAATAACATCCAAAAATTTCAGGGCAATCCGAGTATATTTTCGAGAGTTAGAGTGCGGACAGACTGCTAGACGGACAGACAAACCGAAGTCATAAGCACTTTTCAACTTGTGTCCTATAATATGTATCCTGTATTATATGAACTTTTAAAAATATATACTAAAGCAGTTTAATCTATAACTTCCCATCAGGCATGAAAAACACTTTGTTTCAATGCTTAAGTATCATATTTTACTTTTTAGTGCCAATAATTACGCGTATCATAAACGTAGAAAATGAATTTACAATAGAAGAAAATTTAATAACCGATTCAGAATGTCTATAATTAAATGTTTGATTAAAATCACAAACAGAAAAGAAAAAAATGCTTACATACAATTTAAAAAAATAAATATACCAATTTGAAAAATACTAAAAATAATAATTAGGATTTATAATTGTACTATTAAACAACAGCAAACTCAATAGATAAATTAAATGCCTTATTAGATTTAACAATATCTCAAAAATATTTCGATATGGTATAAGGAATTCCTATTATTTTATAATTTCGGCAAATGTTAAATCTGAAAACATTGGTTTGAAGATTTAGGATTTTGAAAGATAATTTAAAATATTATTAGCACTAAAAGAAAATTCTTTCAAATGTTTCACTACTGTAATATGTAAAGATACATTTTCCCAGTATAATGTTAATTTCTAATCTGAAACAGTTTCGTAATCTTATGATAATCGAACATCATATTTAACCCCAAAATAATAATAACTATAAGTGTTAGTAATCAAAAAATAGTAAGAAGCCGATAAAATAATTCCAAATCATTGTCGTTCCATACATTTTCAATCTCAAGTAAGAGTAAATTAATGTTTATATTAATTCCAGTATGAATGTATGCATGCACAGTCTCTGCGCAGTTTTTTTTTTCAAGCGATGGCAGATTAAGATATTTTTCTTTACAGTTATCGAATTTTAAAATATCGCTTCTAACAGTTTAAAGATCAGTCTCTTACAAATATAACATAAAACTATTTAACTCATATGTACAAATCAGGAATAAAATATTTAAATTAAATAAAACTTACATATACGTTCTATTAATATCCGTGTATCCAAAAATGGTCATTTCCTTATCTTAAAGTGTTGTAGACGTGGTGAAGGTGATGTTCTAAAAACAGTGAACTATTTATTTCCCGCGTCTTTTCATGTTTATTTTTTTGTGGGCAGACGATTTTCAAGCAGATGGCCTGGTACAGATTATTTGTTTTTGCATGCAAGAGATATGAAACTTGAATGCGCAGTAATTTTCTGAAAGTATGGTTAATTAAAATTTTGTATTTGAAGAAATGTCCAATGTATTTAACCTTTTCTTTTTATCCGTACCAAATAATACAAGTTAAAATGTATTGTAAAGTTCATTTTTTCTAAATAATTATAATAATAATATTCATAATTAGAGTTTATTAGATATACCATTGTTTAAATTTTCAAAAGGTGTAAAAATAAATTTAATGGTAATAACGAGCTCCCCCCCCCCCTTTTTTTTCTTTTTTTTTTTTTTTTTCTTTTAAAGTAAAGTTTGTTTTGCACAAATTTTGTATATTTCTTTTATTTTCGGAAAATGCTAATTTTATTTAAAAAGTCTGAAAGAAGTAGAATTTATGACTTGAATACAAATTATAAAAATATTCTAAAGCAATAAATGCATAGATGACTAAACTCTGAAGACTCTTTCTACGTGCTCATTAAAAGGTGCAGATTTAACTGTAATAGAAAATTTTTATTTTGAAACCACAGAAGTGTTTCGAATAATCCTGGTCGGTAAAAAAAGAAATAAATAAATTTCCTCCCAGCAAACTAAATATGTAAAGTGTATAAATTTAATATTCCTAATTCTAATTATATTATCCAAATGCTAGATAAAATTTAAATCATGAAAAAGTATACATTCACTATCTTAGATATCAAATTGATAAAATATAGCCTGAAAATTTAGTTTATTAATGATTGTATCGTGCACTTTATTTATTATGCCCCCCCCCCCTCTCCCCTTTAGTGAGAGAATTTACCATTTGCTATCCACTAATATATTTTATTCCTTATGCCATGTAACTCGTGACTGTTTAAAATATTTCTCTTCATTTTCAAAGATTTTTGAAGTTCATATTTTTGTCACAGTGTGACTTACAATATGGTGGTTTTTTTGTCACATATGTGACGTGACGTACGTTACATAGCAGTGATATAACAGTGACCTCACAATTTTTTTTTAATTGCCAGGAAAACATAATTTTACAGTAAATAACATGTTTTAAAGAATTTTCGTAATTTTTTAAAGTTTTCTAAGAAGTTCACATCTCAGTCACAATGTGACATCACTGAGGGGTGGCATTTTGGTCACAGATGTGACGTGACCACAGTGACTTACAGTGACGTCACAACGACGTCACTGTGACCATGCATGCTATGAGGGGTGTGTCTGTTTGGAGGCTAAAGAATATTTTTGTAGATATAAAATGCAGGGTAAATACGTATTTATCATGCTTCAATTAACATCTTAGTTACAATAATTTTAGATATGAAATGAGCTGCATCTATATTAATAAAATTATTTTGTATTTCACAACTCCTCGTCCTAGAATATGGATCACAACATGATATACAGATGGGTGACAAAATAATACGAACACCCATGAAAAAGGTATGGTCCATTTCAAAGGACCAGAACGCGCATGTCACTTTGCACTCAATCCTGCCACCTGGTGGTTATGAAAGGTAAGGTATGAGTTGCTCAACATCAGTCATAGGTGCTGCATGTGCTTACTATGCGCTCTGGAAAACTCAGTAATGACTGACTTGACAGAGTTCGAAAAAGGGAATTTTGTTGGAATGCGGTGCGCTGGTTGCTCAATGAAGGAAACAGCGAATTATTTGGGGCGTTCAAGGAGTACTGTTTCAACCGTTATGATATCGTACACGAAATGCGGTAAATTGTCGTCTGCGAAGTACAACAGTGGACGGAAAAGAAAGCTTTCAGAGGGGATAAAAGAGAGTTGATCCCCATAGCGGTTAGAAAGGCAGGCAATCTTTATCCCAGATAGCATCCTATATAAATAGTCATCTCCAGAATCTATTTCAGCAAGAATTGTCTTAAGGGAACTTCATGCTTCGAACATTTATGGAAGAGTTGCAATTCGTACGCCATTGGTGTCATATGTGTTCGTATTATTTTGTCACCCATCTGTAATTAACACCAGTTATTCAGATTTAAAAGGGGATGTTTGTTAAGATCTCAGAATCTTAAATTTCGAATTAGTGTCATATACATCATTTTTTTTAAAGTTTTTAAGGGATTTCTTAAAATTAACAATTAAATTAGTATATTTTTGTGAGAAAAAGGAAATAAAATTACTAACATACACATATCATCTAATCTCCAAAATGGTGAACATATATATATTTTAATTTGAATAAATCTACTTAATGATTTTTACTTTGGATTAACTTAATAAAAAATATGTAAAGCATATTCATATAAACTAATTCCACATTTACTAAATTTATTATAAATATCTGTAAGATTTTAATATTGTTGTTCATTACAAAATAACATTTTTAAAAATTGTTTAAAATATAAAAGATTGGACATTATTTGAGCACGTAGTCTAAAAATTAATATAGGACAAGTTTTATGTTAAAGGTTTTTGTATAAACGATAGAAACCCGCAAAACCCACAATACGTAACCTAAGCATACTCGCCTGGACAATTTATGCAAATAAACAAATTTCAGCTTATCGATAATGATAACATCTCAAAATTTCCATAAAAAATTGCTCAAAAAATGGATGTTTATTGCTCGTATGTCTCCTTTTTTTTCTTATTGAGGCTGTTCTACCATAATTGAATTAAATTCCCGAAATCTACAAAATATACTTTCATGATTTTAAGTTCATTGTATTGTAAACATGATTTCTTTAACTTAAAAAGGAATTTAATAAAATTAATATTATAAATCTTTTCTAACAGTAGAATGAAATTTGATTCTATTTTTCCTTAAAAAATATAAAATATGCAGGCAATGCAAATGGAGCAAATCCGGTTATTACGCCACATATCGTATTCTATTTCGACTGCTGTAATTTTCTTACACGCATTAATCTAATTTCCTTTTTGACTCTCTCCTATATTTAGAAAAATATAGTATTGGATTCGTGAAAAATTTCTACTTCCCGTTTTCGACGGATTTATATGTTTTCTAAGGTCCTGAACACGATTTGACAGTTTTTAGAAATTGTATGTCCTTGAGTCTGTGAGTCTATTCGTCTGTTCGCGACAAAAATTTTGTAAGTACTCTATCTCAGATTTTCATCAACTTCAGATTCAGTTATACCATGATATAGATTGGTGCTGTGCTGATTAGTTTTTCGTATAAATCGCTTAACAAGTGGTTCTGCTATGCTGCATTTTTCACGATTTTCGCAATAGCTCTTTCGCAAGAACTTTGCGTGGATTTTTATCAAACTTCAGATTCAGGTAGATGTTGATACAAGTTGTTTCTGATTAGGTTTTGCTGTAAATCACACAAAAGGTGGCGCAAGTATGCTGCATTTTTCAGGATTTACACGTTTTCAGTGATAGTCATATCTCAAAGAAGTAATGCACGGAATTCATATTTTGTCAGACCTTGACATATGTTTGCTCTGATTAGTTTTTGTGTAAATCATATAGCAGATGGCGATGCTATGCTGCATTTTTCACGAGTTTGACCATAGATATATCTCAAAAACTAATGCACGGAATTTAATCAAGCTTCATATTCTGTTACATTTTCCCCTAATTTGATCCTTATGCTTGAGTGCGGAATAATTGTCGATTTTATTCCTTATGAGCTGGGAATTTTGTCTGGAAACATCTAAGATGATGGGTGCCGACATTCAATGATTTATTTGAAAGATGCGGTGTTTATATCTCTTTTTTAAATGGCCACAATTCAAAGAACCTGTACCTTTAGTTTCCTCATGTCATCCCTTTACTCATGTTGGGTATAGATTGACATTAAATTTAGGCACTGTGATAGCAAATTTTGAAGTATTAACATATATGAAACAAAAGAAAATTTTGGGATTGGAACATACGACGAATTAATTTATATTTTACATGGGCGAATCAAAAGTCCTTTTATTTCTCGAGAGTTTTGTAACAACTAATTTACCACGAGGATGAGCTGTAAGTTTATATTACTTTCTCGTAACTGTGGTGATTTTTGCACTCTCTCCTTTCGTAAATATATATGAAAGGAAAGTCGAATCCCTTTTTAAAACTTAAATTTAAAATTAAAATTCAAAAGTTTAAAATTTTAAAGTCTCAACTACTATTTTTTTAACTTTCATCCTGAAGCTTAAAAGCATTTTGCCCCTGTTAACTTTATTTTCCGTCAGTACATCTAATTACTCTCAGAGATCATTTTAGGACGATTCTTAAGAGTGAAACTGTTAATCTAAGCGCTTTTTGCAGGCATCTGTGGGTAGGGCTGATACGTCACACTCCCTGGGAACTGTGCGGGCCTTCACCACAGATCAATCAAAACTTAATGAACCAATTAAATTAAATGTTCCTCCCAAATTAACAATTCTGCCCTCTGCTGGAAAATATTAGAATCTTCACCATATTACCCCGAACACGCACGAAAAACGAGGGATTTTGGCAATTTGAGATGCTTGCTTAACTTACGCCAATGTAACCTCCCGAAATCTAAGCTGTTGGCTCCAGGACCGGCGATCGGTTCGCGAATCCGATGTATGATGAGCGGGCTAATAACTGAGTTCGATTCGCATAAAGGTTCTTGAGTCACTTTCTTAGTCATCATCTAGGACCATACCACTAGAATCATTACACACACATATATATATATATATATAAATTCTGCCATTTTTAATAATGTGTAATTAATATTTTGTTTTTATTTAATTATGTATTAACTCCAGATAAAATAGTCAATTATAGAAGAACCATACTCATAATTGTAATGTATGTACCAGGTGTCCCAAAAATGATCGATGATTTTAAAATTCAATAACTTGAAAACGGTGAAAATTATTTTAAAAAAATTCCAGGAGGATTATATATAATGTCAGAAGTTTTTTTTTTTTTTTTTTTTTTTTTTTTTTTTTTTTTTTTTTTTACTGTGATTCTTTATCTTGGTTCGAATTTCAAAAAATATGAGAGCCGATTTTTGGTACTTCGGGATCCATTCGATAGATTTTCATCTCTTTTTTTCGCATGGAATAAGAGATAAGTAGAAAAATCGAGCTTGGATTTAGCTGTTATTACTTGCAGCGCCATACATCGCTGCTATTTGTAACTAAAACTGAGAATTGCAGCATACAAACTCCTGACATCTTACATAACTCTCCAGCAAGATTTTTCAAAATATTTGTCAAAGTTTGTAAGCTACAGAATTTTAAAATCATCGGTCATTTTTGGGACATCCGGTAAATAGAAATGTATTGTATCAAGCTAAAGGGTAAAGCGTAAGTTGTAAATACTCAGTAACGTTAGTGATTTTTTTTTATATATAATTGGGGTTCCGATAACTAGAGATAGATCCCACCACCTTTTTATTTCCCTGATAGTAGTTTGCCTTTTAACCACAGATTTTTGTGGATATATTGCTCTAGCTAAAGTATCTGTTTAGTCGTCTGAGTAGTGATTTTAGTTCAAGTTCATTTTTAGGTAGATTTCGTATGAAATGCTACCTATTGGCGTCGTTCCTATGTTAGAATTTCTGAAACATTTTTGCAGATCTACACCAATCATGATCCCTAGAGCACAAAACCATCCTCAGTAAAGAACTTTATCTATCTATCTATGTATCTATCTATCTATGTATGTATCTATCTATATATATCACTTTTTCTGGACACGATAACTTCCACAATTCTGCACCAATCTCTTCCAAACTGATACATAAAATCAAGGGGCATAAAATCTCGGTCGAGTTCGTTAATGGGCAAAATCGGACCAAGGGGATGGAAATAGGGAGGGGTTTTGTAAAAACCGAAAAACCCTTATAACTTCTTAAATTTTGTACATATCGAATCAGTTTAAAGTTTTTATTACTTCTAAAAATAGGGCCAAAAATTTATGTATCACAGATTTTTGATAAAGTTAAAAATGGGCTCAAGAGGCTCAAAAAATAGGGTTTTTGGGAGAAAAAAATGTATAACCTCGTCAATTCTCAAGATGTCAAATCCAATTAATTTTATCATGAATCTCCTTAACATTATCTACAACTTTTATATTCACAAGTTTTTGATAGGACCAATTCGCACCCAAAAAAAATTAAATACGAAAACAAAAAGGGCGTTTGAAGAAGAAAAAAATCCATAACTCCGTCAATTCAAAAGATATAAAATCCCCATGAATTTATTATACATCTTCTTAATATTGTCTACAACATCTATATAGACAAGTTTTGGATAGGACCAATTCTTACAGCAAAAACAAATTAAAAATACATAACGGTTGAAGAAAAAATCATCTTAGTAAGGGTGTATTCAAATCCAAACTGCTTATTTTCTGACTCATTTTACAATTCATTTTTATTCTCAAAGGCTTCCAATTGGTACCTTTACTTACTCAGAAACTATATAATGTACCGTAATGGTCAATTTTTTGATAGAGGCAGAATATATTTTAAAACATGCTGTCAAAGTGGGCCTTTTGAACCGAATTTCCCGAAGCGGATTGTGTTGGAAAAGGAAGTATTCAAATCCAAACTGCTTATTTTCTGACTCATTTTTAAATTCATTTTTGCTCTCAAACGCATCCAATTGGTAGATTCGCTTATTCAGAAACTATATAATGTACCGTAATGATCGATTTTTTGACAGAGGCAGAATATATTTCAAAAAAGGATGTCAAAGTGGGCATTTTGAACGGAATTTCCCGAAGCGATTGTGTTAGAAATGAAAAATATTGTCTTACTGAGAAAACAATTGTTTATGTATCAAGTTTTAATTAATTAAACGGAAATTAAAAACACAGGTCGCTTATAAATCTCTTCAAAAATCACGTCAACAAGTTTAATGTTTTTCCTATTAAAAATTAATCTGGAGTTATGCCAGAAAATTTCGAGTTGTTGAGCATGGAAAAGTATTTTTTTGAATACCGCCCTAACATGATTCTGATAAAACCAGTTATTATATAAAAATGGAATAAAAACTCGTCAAAAGCGGCCAGATAAAATTGTTAAAGTGGGTTTATCTCTAATCATGATTTGATTTTTGTTTGTGAAATTAGTATACTTAACTTCGAAATCTACCTCCGCCTGCAGGCCGGGCCGGCAGGGATTTTTATTACTTTGTCAAAATGACACCCACATTACCCTATTGGAATTTGACGTATTTTCATAGCTATAAAATTACGAGAAATGTTTTAAATATTAAATTGTCTAGTTATTGATCTATGGTCATTTTATCAAATTTTGCAAGTTCATAAAAAACGGAATTTATGTTATTGCTATGCATATCAAAAACAAAGGAATCCAAATCAATCATGTCTAAATTTTTTTATCGTTGATCATTTTGTAAATAGAAGTTTTATAAATGCCGTTTCTATTTTTCAGACGAGGCACTTGGACTACCTTTCTCATGGAAGATTTGATGTGACGAATATTCTTGCCTATCATGAAGGAACAAACAATGTGTAAGTTTGAATTAAAGAAGTGTCTAATAGAAAATATTCTGTTACTCATTAATATAAAAATAGATATCTCAGATAATTATGTATAGAGTCTCAAATTCAGTACACACTTTTAAAGCTTCTTCAACAATATTTCAATACAGATATGTATTCTTTCATGAAATAATTTTTACATATTGTGCTTTAAAATACACTAATTTCGTTTTTACTTTTCGTCGATCTTATTATGTATGCTGGTCGTCGTTAGTACTAAATAATGCATGCTTTTTAATACGATGTCTGTCTGATAAGGTGTTGACGACCATTATTTTATAGCGAGCAATATTTATTGTAGGGCGGCGTCACTGTGTACATTGGAAGAAAACAGCTTAATGCGCATGCTTGATTTTTCCCCATCGTTCCAGTGAGCAGGTTGTTGCCTTCTGGCACCGCCCCCTGAATACTAGGCCTGAGCGCTCACACAAAAATGACACAAAAATGGCGGCTGCCGAAGGCGGATTTTTTTTAGCGTAGGTACGGTCCCTTAAATGTAGACACCAGTAATTTATAAAAGATTTCTCTACCTTGTTAATTCTCAGAAAAATGAAGCTGAAAAAAGTTCAAAAAATTATTGGTAGGTATATTTAAGGGACCGTACACACGCTGAAATAAATCCGCCTTCGGCAGCCGCCATTTTTGGTCCAGCGCTCAGGCCTAGTATTCAGGGGGCGGTGCCTTCTGGTTGACGAGTGATACGTGTGTCATACATGTTCGTCGGATTTCTATTTCTCTAAAGAAGACTGAATGAGATAAGCAATGATACTGCATTAAATTTTGTCAAAGCTTCTTGATCTTCAAAGCGACATAGTTCGTAAGATTCACTAGGTGTCGTAGGATTCATCAATAACCTGTCTCATTCATTGCACGTGATTCAGGCTTTCTTGGCAAAAGAATGGATTCCAGTCGTTCGCCAACTTCCCTTCTAATCAGATATGTCTCCTTGCGACTTGTAGTCGTTTCCGAAATTCAAAACGCCATTTAAATGGTTCCCTTTTGAAAGCAGAAAGGAGATATGCAGAATCCGACAGTGGAGTAGAACATCATTCCCAAAAGAGCCTTCTAGAAATATTTTTAGCAGTGGAAGGAACAGTGGCTTAAGTGTGGGGAGGCGTAAGGGTTATAGCTTGAAGCGTATTAGGGTACCAATCCCGTCAGTTAAAAGAAATGCCGAAGGTCGGATACTTTTCAGACAGGCCGCGTATTTCCATTGTTTCAACTATTTATTAGATTTTTTATTTCTAAAATCCATATTAAAAGGTGTCTGTAAAATCTTTACCCATTACAAAAAATCATGAATTTAAACATATTGATGGCAAATTAGTAGGATTTATGTCATGAGAGTATCATGACTCAAATTTGACTCAAAACTTGACTCAACCTTATTTAAACTAAATCATACTGATTGTTAAAAATGTCATATGAATTATTTATTCTTCCGAAGTGGAGAATTTTTCACTGAGTTCGAAACAGCATCTGGGCTGTCAGCTCAACAAAAAATATCACAAGGAGATGAACTCCTTTAAAATGTGGATACGTAGATATATATATATTTTCTAACTGAATTATACTGATTGTTAAAAATTTCATGCGATTATTGACTCTCCAGAGCTGGAGTCAATAATCACAGACTTCTTCACTGAGTTCGAAAAAAGAATAAAAAATTCGATGTTATGTTTACCATAGGTATGAATAAATTAAAAATAATAAAGAAAAGTGTTTTATGCGTTCGTATTTTCTTTCCTTGCAGTAGGAATCATATTAATACTACCAAAAAAATGGAACCAAAATGTATTTATTTAAAATATCTTTTTTCTTTTATTCGAACACCGAAATTCACAACAATTTATCTGAATAAATTTTTGTTGTTAGTATCAAAATTATTTTTTTAAGTTTTAATGTATATTCTAAAGCTGGCGAAAGTAACTAATACGAAACTCATAGTTTAAATCTGATGTCTTTCATAATAGTTTATGATCATTTTATAATAAAGTAATAAATATTTATATCGGATTAAACCTATTTAATATAATCATACGTAAAGCGGAATTTATTTCTTAGTTTATTAATATTATTATTTATAAGATTATTATTATTGCAAAAATTCATTTTGTTCCTTTATTTTAGTTATTTCAAAATTTGCAGCAATTGTTTAATAATTAATAAAGGTTAATATAATAATACTAACACTAACATAATCTATTTTTATTTTATTTAATTCTGTGTTTTTTAAAGGTCAATGAAGAATGCGATATTGAGAGTATTGCTTGTTTGTTTAATTGTTATATAATTTTATTTATGCGCATATAAATAATGTTACTCTCATATTAGGTCGTATTTTACACGGTATTATGTCTGAACCAGCTAATTCAGTTTCCATCAACTTCTTCTACGTAAACAAGTATGTCGGTGTCTGTAATTTTATACCGTGTAGCAGCATTTCCCTGTGATGTACGATTTTAATAATATCTGGAAATTTAGACACAATTAGCATGCAGAATTTAATGACAACTCCATATTTACTTAATATATGCTACACAAACCATATTTTCTCATCAAATTTATCATTTAATATGGATACAAAAGGAGTTTTGTAAAAAACCCATAGAAATTCAAAATACCTTAACATTCGAAATGTTAAATAAGGATTCACTTTCGATTACTGCCAGAACATCCTACGAATAAAGAAAATAAAATAATGGGATATAACATACTGGAAATTTTAATTAATCGAAAAAAAATAGTAAAAATTAACACATACTCATAAAAAAAAAAAAAAAAACTAAGGACTGCATAAATTCTGCTATTCAAATTAAGTATAATATGAGTTATGTATGTGTTTAGCGCAATAATAACTTTACAGATAAGTTTTTCAATAGTAAGAAAGAAAATTGGTGTTTAAGAATAAGTTTTTTTTTTTTTTTGGTGTATTTCCTTTTCTTATAATGGAACAGGAGTTTAATCATCCGCTTATCAGACGATCCAATGCACCTGAGTGGTAGCCGAAAGGGTTAAGTCTCACATTTGAAGAATTCACTTACCCATTTTTGTCGGATATCGTTACATAATTTTTTCTTTTGTTTTAACGGATACTCTTTCGCCACAAAAAATTAAAATAATTAATAATAATAAAATAATAATAAAACGGGACGCATATATTTACACGCAGAATTTGTACATTTGTATAATATATATTTATGTAATATATTAATTCTACTAATTACAATTATATACAATCTTAATGATTTATGTATTATATGCAGTAAGTAATTAATAATTAATCGACAGTTTCTTTAATCGTACATAACAAAAATCGGTATTTAAGAAGAAGGAATTTATTTGTTGTGCATTTTCTTCCATTATTATAGCCCAGGGAGTTTGTCTGAAGTTTGAAAATTTCACTTAGTCGTTTTCGCCGAATTTTGTTAGATATACAGGTTGTCCATATAAAAACGACCCTACTTTAAAGTTGGCTACATACGAAACTATTGGCCAGAAAGTTGTGAAATTTCGTGACGGACATAATGAAGAAATGCGAATTTGTTTGAGCGGGAAAATATAGTTCAATTTTCTGTCACCAGAGGGCATTTTTAATAAATTACACAATTTTTAACATTTTAGCTATCACCCACTGAATACTCCGCCTCAGCTCTGAGAAGAAAATGGCGTCTGTCGTAGGAATTTTTTTTTTTTCCATCGTTTGTACGGTCCGTTCAATTCGAATACCAATATAGTTTTTTAGATTTTACGCTTTATTTTTTTTTCAGATGGCGATATGTATATTTGTCTTATTTAATCTGAAAAAAATAAAGCGTAAAAACTTTTTAAAATGTGTGATTCATTAAAAAACGACCTCTGGTGGCGAAATTTTGAACTAATTTTTCCCCTCAAAAAATTCCCATTTCTTCACTATGTCCGTTACATAATTTCCCAACTTTATCAACAATAGTTTCGTCTGTAGAGATCTTTAATGTAGGGTCGTTTAATTATGGACATCCTGTATATTTAATCCGCTTTACCCCTTTAAGACCTGACCAACGTTATTGTATAGGTGATTCTAAAATAAAAGTAAAACCATTTCCTCGTTTTATGCGATTTAAAAACGAGCCTGCACCCACACAATTGTGTGATATCCTTCTTCGGCATAATCTGACATAGGGTATTTTTTTACGTATTTTTTTCATTCAAATATTACCTTATTAATTAGCGGAAAGCATCAAAAACTTTTAATTTCTACAAAAAAAAATCGAGGTCTTAAAGAGTTATTGGATGCATCTATAATCATCTCATTCACCACAAAAAAAAAGAAAGAAATAAAGAAAGAAAATAATACGAGGCGTATGTATTCACATGCGAATTCCATGCATGTGTATACGATATATTTTCTGAAGTTTGAAGTGCACAACATTTATTATTCAATTTAATCTGAAAAAATATCTAAGAATTCAACGTGCACATTAACCAATTTCTCTTAAAAGGGACAATTTATAGACTGGTGTAACTTGCATGGCATTTATGTTTTTTGACTACGATTAATATATCAATAATGATTATGGCATCGATTATGAGAGATGTATAACAGTACCGTAGATTCATTATTTTTATTTATCTTTGAGTAGGTGTGTTTTAGCAGTGTTGTAGTTCTTCCCCTTTTATGAAATATTTCATCAAATCTCAAACCTTTTTTATTGATATGCAGTATAACTATGTTTCTAAGTTCACGCTTTCATTTAACCCTTTATATTCTGTATTTTGAATAAAAGATTTTTTCAACTGAATAATTATTTACGTTAATGTCTAAGATATTCAGAACAACAGATGTGGTAATAATTTGTTTTTTCAATAATTTTTACTTTCTTCTATCTTTGCAAGAAGGAAGTATTGAATTCTGGAAAATTTTCGACTTTCGGTTTACGACGGATTTGCACGTTTTAGGGGTCAGATATTCCGAAACATGTTTTTTACAAAATGTCTGTTTGTGAGCCTTTGAGTCTGTCTGACTGTACGTGACACAAATTTTGTGGGCTATCTATATCAAGAACTAATGCACAAAATTGAATAAAAATTTATATTCAGTTATTCCCTGATATAAATTGGTACTGATTATTTTTTGTGTAAATCGCTCAACAGGTGGCGCTGCTATACAGTATTTTTCACGATTTCCGCAATAGCTCAATCTCCATAACTAATGCATGGATTTTCATCAAACTTTGATTCGGTTAGCCTTTGACATGAATTGACGTTTTATTCGTTTTGATGTAAGTCGCTCAAAAAGTGGCACTGCAATGCAGCACTTTTTTGCGATTTCCACAATAACACAATCTCCTGAACTAATGCACGTATTTTCACCTAATTTCACATTCAGTTAGTACTTACCATGAATTGACGTTTTATACATTTTGGCACAAATCCCTCAACAGGTGGCGCTGCTATGCAGCATTATTCGCGATTTCTGCAATAGCACAATCTCAGCAACTAATGCTTGGATATTCAACATATTTCAGATTCAGGTATACCGTGATATGAATTAGTGCCGTTTAGGTTTTGGTACAAATTGCTCAACAGGTGGCGCTGCTATGCAGCATTTTTAAGAATTTCTACTATAGCTTTATCTCAAGAACTAATGCACGAATTTTCATCATACTTGAGATTCATGTATACCTTGATATAAATTAGTGCTGTTATATGTGATTTATATAGAATGTTATAGCTATGTGATTTATATAGAAAAAATTTTCTGATGTTTAATAAATCAGTTTTAGTTAAAACTAGTATTTATGGCCATCACAAAAATTTTTCAACTAAAACTGATTTATTAAACCGGTAGTTAGAGTTATTTTTGCAAAGTATTTACAATAATAATTAGATTAATTAACAAAATATACTCTTTTGAAAATCTCACATTTCTTATAAGAACAGTGTAAATAAATGTATTCATGATCCTATCTTTAACAGAGAAGTGTTGTGTAGTTTCAAATTTTTCTTATAACATTTTTTAATAGGGTAAAAGTAGAGAAAATAAACACTTTAAAACATATTTACCTATGACTGTTTCACTGTGCTTTCTAACTATGAAGGAGCAAATTATTTTGCATACAAAGTACAATATACCTTTATTATGCTCGTATTCACCGACTACCTCGACCTAGAAAACCTGGTCGAACGCTCAAATGAAATTCACAATAACATTTGATTGAACATTATCAAGGAGACGTCCAATCAGGAGTAAAGATGCATACCGTTTAAGCGTTTGACAGAGGTTATCGGTATAACTCGCGGTCGAAGTAGTTGGCGAATACGAACGTTAGTAGACCAATCGAATAAATTTTACACTCAATTTTCTTTATTGGTACTTAAAAGTACCGTCAGGATATAAACAAGGGCGGATCTGGAGAGTCCTGAAGGGGGGGGCGATTTTAGAAATTTGGAAACTCCAATCTGATGCGCGGGTCGGGGCTAATTTTTTCACTGCGGGTCGTGTTACCTCTACTTTTTGCTGTGGGTCGCGTTTGGGTCTGGTTGATTTCTATTTTTTGCTGTGGGCCGGGTTAACTTCTACTTTTTCGATGCGGGTCGGGTTTGGGCCCGGTTGACTTCTACTTTTCTGCTACAAGTCGGGTTGACTTTTACTTTTTAGCTGCGCCTAGCGCGTTGGGTTTGGGGCAGATTGATATACATTATATCCGGTTTGGGTCAGTTTCGGATTGGGTTTTCACAACTGTGACTTGCGAGAAGGGTTTGGGTTGACCCGTTTTTTTTAAAAGAAAGTCTAAGTATTTTTGAAGATAAAAAATATATGCAGTAAAATCTCCATAACAGACACGTCCAAATAATTATTTAGGAATACTTTTTAATCTCCAGAATTATGTAAAAAAATACTAATTTGGTATAAGACTGCTTGTGTCTTTATATCTAAGGTGAGTCGTAATTCAGTAAAGAATGCTTTGAAACTTATTAAAAAACACACCGGGTGTCCTTAAATGGATTTTAAAATTTAGTACTTTTCGAATGGTGGCAGCTATTTAAAAAAAAATCTTCCACGAGGTTTATGTAAGATGTCATGCGATTTTTTATTGTGATTCTTGATTTTACTCTATAATAGCAGCGATAGATGGCGCTGTAAACAATGGTCGTTAAGCCTACCTCCTCCGGGAACCGATTTAGCGCCTCTTGCTTCCAGCATCATCTTCGTTGCTATTTTAAACTAAAATCAAGAATCTCAGTTAAAAAAATTATCAGAGGTAGAGTAAAAAAGAAAAAAAAAATCTGAAATTCAAAGAAAATTTTCTGAAAGGTTACAGCAGATGGGGGGATTCCCTTCTGGCACTAATTATTTTTGTTGCAGGTCGGATTAGCTGTTTTGGATTCGGATCGATTTCAGGCTGAGTGTAGATTCCTACAAGCTGGGTTTGGGTTAACTTGTTTTTTTTTTTCAAAAATTAGTTCAGTATATTATTTCAAGTGAAAAATTATACCTATAATAATAAACGTATGTAAGTGTGCTGTTTTCTAAAGAGACCACTGCATTTTTCCAACGACTCTTTGATGAAATTCGCTCGTCTTCGATCCTTTGATGAAATTTGCGTTTCTTCTGCATCCCTTTGTCGAAATTAGTGTAATTTTGCAGACCTTTGGTAAAATTTGCGTTTTTTTCCCTTACACTTCTACAAAATTCGCGTTTTTTCAGCGATCCTTTGGCTAAATTCGCGTTTTTAAAGCGATTCCTTGACAAAATTCGTTTTTTTTCCACGATTCTATGAAGGAATTCGTGTTTTCTCCACCATCCTTTGATGAAATTCTTGGAGTTTTTATTCGCGGCTATTTGACAAAATACGCGTTTTCTCCGCGATCCTTTAACGAAATTCGAGTTCTTTTCCGCTGCCTTTTGAAGAAATTCGCGTTTTCTGTGATCATTTGTAGAATCTTCGCATGTTTTCCGTGGCTCCCTGATCAAATTCGCGTTTTTTTCTGTGATCATTCGGCGAAATTGAAGTTATTTTCTGCGAACAATCGATTGACGAAATAGATTTTTTATGGAGGCCATTTATCAAAATTTGCGATTATTTGTATGTCCGAATTTTCGGATAGGAGAATTTTTTAAATTTTTGGAACCGAATGCCTTAACCCTGGAACTGCGTACTATTATTATTGTTATTTATTTTCTTTTAATCAAAATAAGTTAAAAATTTTTTATTGCACATTTCAAATCTGCACACATTTTAGAGTAAAATATGTCCCAAAATCTTTGTGAAACAGGGTTTTTTTTTAATAGAATTAGATCATAAAAAAAAAAGATTTGCTGCGGAAATTGCGGGTTGCAAAAATTTTGCCACTTTTATGTTGGCCGTGGAAATCGAGGGTTGCGCAGCGAGAGGGTTAAATTTTCGGAAAATTTGGAACATAATCACCCCTGTTCCCGACATCTATAACCCTCCTGCAAGTATTTTTTTAATATCTGTCACCTTTTGCAATTTATTGAATTTTAAAATCAGTCAGTCCATTTTAGGACACCCGGTATATTCAGTAGTTATGGGATGATGGCTGAAATTAAGCATTTAAAAAAAAGTTAAGCTGGCTTCGATATGCCAGTTAGAGGTTTACCTGGGCTGAAGTTATCAGGCCCAAGCCCAGGTCCAACCCACATAAAAAAAAATAAAACTATTGCCCCCGCCCGGTATAAAAGCTAAAAAATCAACTCCAGCCCTGCCTGCATTTTGCAATTAAAATTATTCATAAAGTGCACTTGCCTATGCTTATATTTTATTTTCAGATTATGTTCGAAATTCATGAATACAGAAAAACAACAATATTTATGACTATAACGATGACTATTTAGGCAATTATGTACGTAAACACTACGAATTGAAAAAATATGATTTAGACAATTACATTCAAATAAAAATCCAGTAAGATAATCAGTTTAGAATGAAAGAAACGATTGATAAAAGAAAATCATAATTTAAAAGCTCTACAAAGTAAAAAAGTAAATTTTAAAAAATGCATCTCTGTAACATATCAAATCAAATTAAATTTCTAAAGATTTCGCTAAACAAATGTACAAAACAAATATAATTTTTACGAATGACAAATAAGTAAGATTGCAGACCAACTTGGACTCAGGAGGAAGAATTTAGAGGAGTGCACGGGTCGTGTTCGGGCCAATAATGCTAATCATACGGGCTGAAACGGACCAAATGTTTAGGTTTTATTCCGGGCAGAGTCCCGACCTGGAAATTTTGGCCAGTGCAGGCTTCTAGGAAAAATGGAGTCCAGGCCAGGTTCGATCTGGAGGAAAAAGAAGTCTGGCCCGACACGAATCTGCAGAAAAAATTAAGATCCGGGCACGACCCGACTCTAAAAGAGAAAAGACCTGACCCAGCCCGAGTCTCATGTATTTAAACTGGCGCGAACCGGTCGGGTCGGACCAACTTGGGCTCGGGAGGAAGAATTTAGAGGAGTGCAGGGGTCGTGGTCGAGCCAATAATGCTTATCATACGGGCTGACACGGACCGAATGTTTAGCTTTTATTCCGGGCCGAGCCCCGACCTGGAAATTTTGGCCTGTGCAGCCCTCTAGGAAAAATGAAATCCAGGCCAGGCTCGATCTGGAGGAAAATTAAGATTAGGGCACGACCCGGTTCTAAAAGAGAAAAGACCTGACCCAGCCCGAGTCTCATGGATTTAAACTGGCGCGACCCGGTCGGGTCGGACCAACTTGGGCTTTGGAGGAAGAATTTAGAGGAGTGCATGGGTCGTGAAACGGACCAAATGTTTAGGTTTTATTCCGGGCAGAGTCCCGACCTGTAACTTTTGACCATTGCAGACCTTTAGGAAAAATGAAGTCCAGGCCTGGCTCAATCTGGAGGAAAAAGAAGTCTGGTCCGACCCGAATCTGCGGAAAAATTAAGACCAGGGCACGACCCGACTCTAAAAGAGAAAAGACCTAACCCAGTCTGAGTCTCGTGGATTTAAAGTGGCGCGACCCGGGTTGGGTCGCGCCGGGCTCGAGCTCCACCCCAAGTCATTTTCCGTGAAGATGCATAATGTCGTTTTACAAACCCTTTATTAACCCAAGGGGGGGGGCGATCGCCCCTTCGCCCCCCCCTTAGATCCGCCATTGGATATAAATTGTTAATAATAAATTAGTAATGTCAAAAAACAATTTCAATATAATAAGCAGATATACTGCTCTACTACATGTTTTTATTTTACATACGAATAAATGTACTAATTACTAATCAGGAAATTGTGAGTTTAATTAAAGATTACCTTTCGTCGCGGTAAGATTTATGGTCATGAATCAAAACAAAATCCTCATTCATGCTTGCACTGCATATTAAATTTGGTCCTTTCAATCCATGTGCTGATACAGCTGTGCAATTTTAATCGGACCTCTCTCTCTTCTGCATTTGAATCTAATGCCCGTTCTATTGATTTTTAATAAGTAACAGTGATAAAAAACAAGTTTTAAAACAGAAATTAAAAACCAAGTATTCTTTAATGCAATTTAACATGGTATGATTTATATTTCGTTCGCACGAGATTATCGTTAGAGCTAAATATTGTATGTTTTACTCTAAAATATTTTATAATGTATTCTAATACATGCTCTCTATATTTTTTCATGCTTAAATTTGTGCATGTTTAATGAATTTATTGGTGCTGACAATGATTCATTTTTTGTGGTGTTTTTTCATTGATTAAATTGTTTTAGTTACAAATAGCTTGACAAAATGTATAAATTATTTAGGATTTCCTACATTCACCTTCCTGTTAATAATTACATTTCGCATATTTTAAATTTTATGAATTTTTAATACTTCATTTATAAATGATTGGATCTAGTTTTTATAAAATTCACTAGTAATTAGTTGATTTAATAATTTTTGATACAATTTAATATGTATAATATCTATATTATGTCTTGATACTCAATTTATAAATACCATTTAAAAATGATGACGATTTGTAACATTCTATAAGGGTTATATATATATATTTATTTATTTATTATAAATAGAAAAGTTATTTGTATAAATTTTAGTACCTCTTTACAGCATTTAAAAAAAATTAGGACGAACCAAAAGTCAGAGTCTTAAAATCAAATATTACACACATAACACTTATTTACCCTATGGAAGAAGTAAATTACAAGAAATAAAAAAACATTGAAAAATTCATACAGAAAATATGTCTTACATTATTAAATAGTTAATGGAAGGAAACTTAGATAAATGTGTTTTCTTAAAAATGTATTTCCCATGGACGTTTACGAAAAACATCCTTAGCTTTTTTTTTTTATTTACTTGCAATTGAAAATGGTTTGCTTTTTTAAACTCCTACATCATCTAATATATTTCCAACATGTCACTCAAATATTTCACAAAGTAAACATCTGCATCGAAATCTTTTTCTAAAGTGTATTTTTGTACCTTCAAATACTGCCTGAAAACTACAAATATTTTCATAAGTCCAATATTTTCCAGAAACATTTTCCAGATCTAAACTGTTTATTCGCTTTCCTCTAGATTTTTTCTTGCGTCAAATGTGAGCCGTTCAAGCGAGCGCCATCTGTACTCAGTATCGGCAAAGAAATCTGTTTTCCCCGCTTTCATGAAGTGTTTGACATGTAATGAAGGTTACTTATGCACATATGTAAATGCCATTTTTAATCCAACATCTGAATTTTTCATTTTGGAATGCCTTGGACCTGGAGTACCACGAATAGAAATACGATCTATTTACAATCAGACATTTAGTAAGTGTGTTTCTCTCTTTTTTTTTTTTTTTTTTTTTTTTTTTAATAATACTTATTTCTTTGTGTATAGAAATATTGTGGTTAGTTTTTTAAAATAAATAAATGAAATATTCTTACATTTTTCATATGTATATGTAACGTTTTCGATATACAGTATAACTTCAAAAATCAGGCATCAACGGGACCGAGACTATGCCGGATTTTGAAAAATGTCGGATTTTTGAAGGGATATCAAAAGTAATAACTAGGAATATCAAAAGTAGTACTATATTGTTAATGGTGCCTTTAGATATAGTTTATTTCATTATTAAGTGATAATTATGGAGAAGAAGAGAAAATTAAATTAAAAAAAAACTTACATCGATGTCAACTTTGTTTTCTTCAATTGTTTTGTCATTCTTTAACAAGGTTTCTTTGTATTTTATACAAATGAAGAATGTCTATATCGGAAGTCTTGTTCCTCTAAAGCATATAATAATTCTCCACTCAAATTTGTGATTTTTTCTAGTAACACATTTTCTTCTCCAGGTTGTTCATTCTCGTTTTCTGAGCTGCTACTAGCATTATGGACGATTCCATTTAGCACAGCGTCAGCGATCTCGCTGTGCGTTAAATTGTCTGTTGTTGATGCATTTTCGTCCATTCTTAGCCAATCAATTCTCTTCTTTCGACACTGAATGCATTTTCAAATTTTGCGTGTTCAATCAGCTCAAATTTCAGCCTTTTGACAGGAATTATGAAAGACTGAAAATTCTTCCTCATCATTGTTGACACCGTTACTGAAAATTAGTTCTGGTCATATATTGTGCTATACATTCACCAAAGTTTTCCCCAAAGTTCACTCCATTGCTAAGCAACAGAGCAGCTACCAGAAAATTTGTTTAGAAAATCTGACAAATAAATATTAAAAAAAAAAACTCAAATATATATATATATTTTTTTTTTTTGCATTTTTACTTTTGATCTTGAAGCTTTTAATTAATAAAGAATCGCTATTTTTATTCTGCCATAACTCGAAAATGTAAAATAAAAAGGAAGGGAAAAGTTCATTTTGATGCCGGATTTTCGAAGTTGGCGGATTTCTGAATGCCGGATTTTAGAAGCCACGCTGTATATGTATAAATTATTTAATTAATTCATTCTTACGCATATTTATTATTTTATGATATTATGTTTTTACGTTTACTTATTTAAATGCATATAAAAGTGTAAAACATGCTCAACGATTGCTATAAACGTGAAAAGTAAACTATCTAAACTTTATAACAGTAGTTTTATATAAAGAATTGCATTTTGTTTTCGTAATAAAAATCCTTTCTTCTTATGACTGAGTGTAGAAAATATTTAAGCCAGTTAGAGTGAATTTACGAAACACAATATTCTGTATTCAAAATATGAATAGAAATATGTATAGACATATGACTTTTGCAAATTTCACCAAATTCCTAGCACGTAATGAAGGTTAACTATACACTTATGTAAATTCGCTTTTTAATGAATCAACTGATTTTTTTTTTCTTATTCTATACTTTGGATCTGGTGCGCCAGGGATAGAATGCGATCTATGTAAAATCACACATTCAATAATTTAATGTTTTAATGATACTCGTTTTTATTAGGTAATATAATTATATGTATATAAAATTATTCTTCCCTCATTAAAAAAATAAGTATTTTTATTCGCTTCAAAATTGATCGTTCTAGCTTTAAGGGGTAATAGAGCATACTTCAGCAAATTGATTTTGTAGATTAAGCCACGGTCGTAATTCATTTGTTTTGTTAAACATACAGGGCGCCTCTCTCGAGACCGAAATCGGAATAACTTCAAATATTTAACTGTAATGAAGATTTTTGTTTTCTATCATACTTATATTTCTTTGCGTGAATAGTTACGGTGCCACGAGAAAAGTTCGAAGAAGCTAACCATTGACATTCAAACAGGGCTGAACTAGATAATCTATATTTACAATTATAAATGACATTGTATACAGTTTATCTAATCAAAACATTCTGCATTTGTATAGCTTTTCTTTTTACTCCAATTTTCATTTTCTGTATTTCCAATTTCAGGTTCTGTATGCATGAATGTACGTAACGCGATAATTCTTGATAGAAATATCCGATTTGCTTCAAATTCCTTTTCTAAGTTCATTCCGTTAAGGGGCTTCACTGATTAGTTTTGGTGGTTCATTGGTTAAGAATAAAAGAGGGAACGGGGGCTAACCCCCCCCCCCTTGATTAGATAAATGGGTTTTTCATGCAGAATTATCAGGTTTACTTCAAATTTGGTATACCGATTACTTCTGATAAGGTGCTTCCCTGATTAGATTTGATGGTCCATTCTTTAAGTATAAATGGGGAAACGGGGGGTAATATACCCCTGAATTTAAATAAATGTGTTTTCTATCCAATTTGCTTCAAATATGATATACTGGTTTATTCTGATAAGGCGCTTCACAGATTAGATTTGGAGGTTCATTGGTTGAGTATAAAGGGGGAAACGAGGGGCTAGCAGCCACTTTAATTTAGATAGATGGGTTTTTCTATTCGTTTTGCTTCAAATTTGGTTTACCGGTTTATTCTGGTATGGCGCTTCCTTAATGAGATTTGGTGGCTCATTGGATAAATATAAAGTGGGGAAGGAGTGCTAATCCCCTCCTCCTTAATTTATTTTTCGAAGGATATTATTCTTTGAAATAAGAGTATAATACACAGCTAGTGTGAATAGCCTGTGAGCATAATGCCATCAGTTTAACTGGGCCCTTTTATTTTTATTTAAAACTGATTTTATTTATTTCCTTTGAAAAAAGTATGTGGTAATATACTTTAAAATAATCTATTTATGTTTCAAATTGGAACACTAGCTATATGTAAATTTTAGACACCCTGTATTTACGAGCGAATAAACAGATTATGTTCCTGTGTTGCTTTCGATAATTTGTTTTTGTATTTTGCTCTATCACACCTTTAAGATCAAACACTAAAATATAAATCCCTCTGTTGTATATATTTATATATACAATGTATATATATACGCAGTAAAAAAATCTCACTAAACGAAATTTCGGCACAACGCAATTTGTCACTTTTCGGAAGTAAAAACATGAAATATGTATGTTTTGAAGTTTGAAAATCATGTTAGCTAAATAGAGGTGTCCGCCATTTTAGAATGTTCGTTACGAAAGTTTCACAGTAAATGAATAAACATATATTTATTTAAATGAACACATATTTTATATTTTATGCTTTATATATTTTTATGTCCACAGAACAGAATGCATAGGGGGAAATGCAATGGGAAGTGCTCTAAACTGTTTCTAAAAGATCTTAAAAATATATCTTTTGTTTCCTTCATTTCGTTAAAAAACGTTGTTCTACTTTCCTACAATTCAGATGGGAAAATATGAAAAATGACTGTAATGAAAATAAAAATGAATTTTCAAACGTCATAATTCATATTAAATAATAGATTTTTTCTAACGAATAAATTATTTAGAAGTAAGACCTACTGATTTTTCTCCTGCAATCAAGTCTATACTCTATACTTTTTTTAAAAAAAAAGCTGTTTGTATGGTGATATTCAAATACTGTATCTCTTCGCATTGATGTTCCGTAAGAGGATCTTAAATATCATATAAAAATATTAGTAGTAGTCAGAAAAAAAATAAATAATAGCTGCGTAAAATTAACCTTACAATGTAAATTTTAGATCTATTTTCATTCTGAAATATTAACCCTTTGTCTACTGATGGTACTTATAAGTAACATTAAAAAAACTTACAATACAATTCAGTTAATGCATCGATTAGTTGTAATACAGTTCAGAATGAGTTATAGATACATTAATTTGTCTTGTTCCAAAAGCATTATTGGTTACACAAAACAAAAATATTTTTATAAAGATGATTTATTTTGCCTTTGCATCTTTTCAGCTTTCTTAGCGTTTTGGAAAAGGGGGGGGGGACTTTTTCTATTCGGAAATATTTCTATATTTCTATTGTAAGAACATTTATTTTTCCTATTCATAATTCTGTAAAATATGAAGAAAAATATTTAAAATAGAAGATTTGAGTGGGGGTTATAACTTTTGCAAAAATCGATATAAATTCAAATTTAATTAATCCTTCTAAATCATGCAATCCTTCTAAAATCCTTCTAAAATTTATTAAATGATTATATAATTATTCTAATGTAGTTTAAATAATTCACGAAAAATGCTTTAGACGATAAAATTTCCATGAATTCATAATTCAGTACATAAAGGGTTAAAGGAAAATATACAAATTCTACTAAAAATAAAACGAAAAAAAAAACACAATTTTTCTCAAAAGAAATCGTGAAAATAAACAATCTCATATCCTTACAAAATAAAACATTTGATAAAATACAATTATTTTAAGCAATTTGAAATATTATTAATAAATATTAACTATTGCTATACTCATACGGACTACTTTTAGTTACAGCGCAGATACACGCGAAATAAAAAATATTCGAATACTTTAAGAACTTTGTGTACGATCCCTGGAAGCATGGCCCAACTCATCTGTGTTCAGATGCAGAAAACTGGTATACGTTATGTGCAATTCAACTTGAATAACTCGGTCAATTTGTGGGTTAGATGAATGAAACATTTTTTTTTCTTGTCTTAGTGTAATAGGCATTTTTTATTAAATATTATTTATAGGACAATATAAAAATTGAAATTTGGTATTTTTAAAGAAATGTTTTTATTGACCCATATCGCTTTTAAAATACCTACCTATAACTTTTTTTTTTTTTTTTTTTTTTTGTAAATGGAATTTTATGTATACGACTAACGATTTAGGACTTATACTTTGGGCACAGTTAATAGTGGACTCCGTGTATTTATAAATGAAGATAATTAAGTAGCTAGATTTATATATGAATACGTACAGACAAATGTATATGTGAGAGTACTTTGTCTTTTAAAGTCATAAACCAAACTATGAAAATTACCTAAAAGAAGAAAATGAACTATATTCAATATATATATTTTTTATTATTACATAGAATATATTATATATTTTATATAATAGATTATTACAGATTATATATTACATATTATTATATATTATAAATCACATATCATACTTTACACGTAAGTATAAATTGCTATTTACATTTATTCCAGGTATACTTGATACAAATATTGATTTAAAGAGAAGAATTGAACAACGCACAATGCCTCAAATGAGAACATTTCATGTTCCAATTAAAGGAGGTTATAGTAAGTAGTATTTATTTTATTGAAATCTTAAGTTACACACTAAACCACAAAAGAATCACGAAATCCTTTGCTATCATAAAAGCTATTTCAAAATTTCGGTATAAAATTCATGCATTTCAGCCATTTTTATTTATTTATTTATTTAAAACACATCCCTTCAACTGGGGATTTCATTTGGTAAAATGGTTCTGCTTTCTTTGTGGTACTGATTTATTAAAAGTTTGATTGTTTAAAGCGAAAGCCGGTAGATTCTCAGACATGTATATGAAATTGCTTTACTATGGTTTTCCTTATGCATTAAATATGTAGTGGTACAGTTTTCAATTATTCTTAACCTTTACACGGGGACAGTGACACTTGATGGCACGCATTTCACTTGACAATAAAGGCTTTTATACTCTGAAAAGAGTTTTTATTAATACACTGCAAAAAAAAAAAATAAAATAAAATAATAATAATAATAATAATAGTAATATTCTGTAACGGTACTAACAAAGAATGTCTCCTTACAGGGCATACTCAGAATATAAAAATAGCAAATAAAACCTTTGTGCAACAATATTAAAAAGCAGAAAAACCAACGTATAAAAATGCACAAATAACACATGAAAAGCAGCAAACAGCTGTTTCGAATCTACTAGCGAGATTCCTCTTCAGTGCAAGATAGGGAAATAGGAAGCTAGAAAGCTCAGAAAGCTGACAAGAAAGCTGAGCTCAGCCTTGCTTTTTCTAGCACGCTGTTCCTTTTTCCCTATCTTGCTCTGAAGAAGAATCTCGCTAGTAGATTCGAAACTGTTTACTGCTTTCCATGTATTATGTGTGCATTTTTATACGTTGGTTTTTCTGCTTTTTAATACTCAGAATTTGCTGAAAAAATGCTAGTGAAACTACTCATGCATGTAATAAAGGATGAGTAAAATTTAGCTGCGGGATTCCAGTGAAAAAAAAAAAAAAAAAAAGGCGATTTGGCGAGCAGGATATTTTCTCGCCAAAAGCAAACGATTTTAATGTATCTGAAAATTGCTTGTTAATTATATTTTAGAATGCGCGGTATTTAAGAATTTAAACTTAATCAAAAAAATTATTATTAACCATTTGGAAAAATGGTTATTGTTCTTGTCAGAGTAGGAAATCAAAAGCATATCTGAACGTTTACATTGGTTTAATCCGCAATTTATTCGTTATCTGATTGGTATATACAGTAATCTGTATTTCCTTTCGGTTTCAACAACGATGGACAACAGAGTGTTGCCACTATGACAAAAAAGTAATAAAAACTACAAAAAAATTAATAAATCAGAAACAAATTAAGATACAGCTTTCAAACAAATTGCATTTAAAAGTACATTTTTTTTTCTATCCGACGGTATAAAAAGTAATATTGTCGGATGTTTAGAAGTTTAAGAATGAAATTTTATTTAAAATTGGTCGTGAGGTTTTTTTTGAAGTCTGATGATAGAAAAGCCTTTTCCCGAACAGCCAATGAAATGCTTGGCTATTACGTAAGTTTCACAGGAAATCTGACGAGTGGCAGGCGATTTTTCTTGCTTGCAATTTTTACGTGCAATAACACTATTAATCTTTAATTCATGGCGTACGTAATATGACCAGCTACGTAGAGGTTTAAAAATTTACAGTACCGAAAATTGTAAAACTGAAATTTCTTTTAAAATTTGTTCATGATGGGTCCAGGAATGTTATCGTTTAATCTATGGCGTACGTAATGTAGGATCAACTCCGTGCGATTTTTTATGTCTTAAATTTTAGTCTTTGAAAAAATCATTTTCCAAATGGTCGTTGTAATTTGTTAAATTGCTGTTTTTTTTCTTTTATTATTATTATTATTATTATTATTATTTTGTATTACATATTCGTGTTGCTTGTTGCTGTAGTTATTTAATTTCATCACTGGAAAAATATTTTGCATGCTCTGCAAGTTGAAAAATATCTATTGAAAATCGGAAAGTCGAGTCGTGTTGGAAAATCAATTCGTACCGAGAAATCTCTGCCCGGTAATTATTAGACATTAGATATCGGAATCAATGTGTATTAATAAAAGGATAGAATTTCCCGGTACGAATTGATTTCCCAAACACGACACGGCTTTCCGATCGACCCAATATTTTAAGTTATAGCTAGCTGACATTTGATTTTTAATTATTTGATTTGTTTCTTTTATATTTTTCAATTTGCAAATATTATTACTTATGAGTATTGTTACATTTGCAGCAATATTAGGTTAATATGTTCAATAAAGTAATAATTAATTCACCCTTTTTATATTTTTATTACCGATTTGAATTAAATTTAGCCATTGCTTTATCCTCCTATCCAAGATTTTTTTTATTTATTTATTTAAACGGTTATTCAAAAATGAATTCCGCATGAAGTATTCTGCCGTTATACATTTCCATATAAAAGGAGTCGTTGCTTCCATAGCAACAAAATCGAATCGTCAGTGCTCAATCGGACATATTTCTGATCTTGAAAAAAATTTAAATCAATTTAAATTTTGTTTTTTCTATGATAGTTAAATTTCATTATAAATACATATAAATATATATATGACAAAACTATAGTTAAAACAAACAAAAAATGACCAAACTGAAGTTATTTAAATTAAACTTATTTAAACAAATTCAACATAAATAGGTTTTTACTTAAAATGTATTCGATATAAAAGCATATTTCGTGAAATTTTATTTCATCGCCAACCGGCGATAAATCGCCAAATATTTTTGTTTCTTTCTTTTTTTTTTACAAACGTTCTATCGAGGTTCAGCCGAATTTTTTTATAAACATATATATCTGCATGAGAAGACCATTCTGTAATTTTTCAGATTTTTCTAAATATTCCCGTATGGAGGCCTTCCTTGTAAGCATTTTCTAGGAAACAGGTATGGCAAGAAATTTTTATATAACTGCAACAAAAAAGTTCATGTAACAGATTCACGTTTTCTATAAAAAAAATCTTTAACGTTTTTAAGAATTTTCTAAGGAACTGCGATGCCTAGAACTTTTTCTGTAGCTGCAAAATGAAAAAAATCATGTAATTACCCCGGGTACTAGTAAAATTTTAGTAAATATACAGATTTTTGTAGCTTTACAAAAATAGTTTTGTAGGTTTACATCTATTTCTTTTACAGTGTGTAGCTAAAATTTTATAAGCATACAGATTTCTGAAGCTTTTTCAAAAATTAGATTTGTAGATTTACTTTTTTTTACAGTGTATATTTCTGGATTTTTCGAGTAAAATATTTAGGACTGTACATTTGTATTTTATTTATCTTTATAATTATAATAATTATTATCATTATTGCATTAGTGCATTTAAAAGTCAATAATATTATATATATATTATCTATATATAATCTTCTATGTCATAAATTTCTGGTGAATATATCAAATAGAAATGTATGGAAATAGACTCAATGCCACAGACAACCTCCTTTCAATTTTCGATGTAAATGAAAATATAAATTTTCAATTCAATATCTTTATTCACATAAAATAAAGCTGCATATTTTCCAGTCTTACAGGAAAGATCTATTTGCATTTAAACTCCTTTTTCCGTCGATATTGGATAAGAGCAGAATAAAAGTCTATCATTTAGATACATTACGGAGATACGTGTCAGCAGTATTGCCGTTTCAGCCTATTTTATATTCTGCCTTTATAAAGCTGTAGGTCCATTATTTTACTTTTTATCATCCTGCTCTGAGAAATATTTTGTGAATAAAAGTCATTTTTAAACGTTTGCTGATTTAGCCATTTAGGCATACAGCGCTGAATTGATTTTTTGCATGTGCCTACAGTATTTCAAGAAACGAATTTATTAATTATAATTTTATTATAATTTTATTATTATTATTATTTATTATTATTATTATTATTTATTATTATTATTATTATTTTATTATTATTATTATTTATTATTATTATTAATTTATTATTATTATTATTTATTATTATTATTATTTTATTATTATTATTACATATAAATTTACATACATATTTGTATACATAAATATAAGTCTCTAGGATGTGCATGTCTATGTCAAATATTTACAAATACAGATACTGAAGGATAGGTGTGTTGGATGTGCATATCTCTGCGCAAATATTTACACATATGGATACTGGATGGTGGGTATGTAGGCAGTAATGTTTGTGTCGATCTATTTACACACATGGATGTAGAATGATAGATCTGTTGCATGTGCCCTCCTGCGCGCATATATATACGAATATGGATGCAAAAAAATAGGTCTGTAGGAAGTGCAGTACTGTGTGAATATAATTACACATATTGATACAGAATGAGAGGTCTGAAGGTTTTCATGTCTGTGTGAATATTTGTACATATACGGAAATACACTCATGTTTGTGAAAATTACAACACCACAAAGTAATCATCAGAATTAAAAAAATTATTTAATCCGCAAACGACTAGTATTGGTACAAACAAATAGTTACATTTACAAAGTAAAAAAAAAAACAATATTAAGTGTCCGAAATCAGTATTTGGTGTAGCCACCACGCGCTACAATGAGTGCTGCTATACGACGTGGCATGGAGATTTTGAATGTCTGTTGGGGAAGAGCATTCCATATTCTTTGTATGGGTACCCAAAGTTCATGTTTAGAAGCTATTGGAGAAGGATAGCTAGCGAGACGCCAGCCACTGAAATCCCCAACATGTTGAATTGCGACATATCAGGTGAATACGCAGGACATGGAAGAAGCTGTGTGTGTTCTGCTGACAAGAAGTCTTAAGCATTTCTTTCAACAATATCCTGCTGAATGATAGCTCCAGGAATGTCTTGAAGGAAAAGAACGATGCGCAATTGCATCACACACCATAACACCCGGTATTCGTCTACTATGACGTTCCATAAAGCACTCAGGAACGTAGCGTGATACGACATAACGTTTAACATGAATGAGGCCATGATCGTACTAAAAATTAAAGCGGAATTCGTCAGATAAAACAACATTTTGCAAATCGCATGACAGTCTCTATGTTCGTGACTACATTGCAGCCTCAGCGGTAGATTGTTTTGAGGGAGGGGGACCCTGTATCAGGAGTCTTGCACGCAATCCACGGTGCAGCAGTCGTCGACGAATTGACGATGCAGACAGAGATACACCTGTAGCAAATGACTAACGTGCACCCAACTGTCTAGATGAAGTTGAATGGTCCGTCAGCGCCATGTGGACCATATGTGTATGACTTCACCGTTTCGGGTCCACCCTCAGATTTTCAAGTTGCCCTATTCTCTTCGGTCCACTACTTCCAAACTCGCTTCAATCTTCTGCTGTTACGTTGCACACGAGCTGCTATTGAACGATAGTAAAATTCTTATTTACGAAAGACGATAATTCTCCCACATACAAACTCAGTCAGTTGTTAATATGCCGCCCTCTTCCATCGAAGAGGAATAGTTACGTCTCACCTAACGTTTACCATTAGCAAATAACCATAAAGAATCCTCAACGTATCGCAACAGCCCTCTATTAATACGGTTTTAGTAGCAGTCTAGAGGGCGCTGCTCAGCCCACGCATGCGTGGTGACACTAATATTGGAACCATTTGCATATCACACTATACTTTTCATTCTCTGAAATTTTCAGCTCAATCGCGTCATTCCTTTTGGTGTTGCAGATTTCACAAACATGAGTGTGGAATGATCTGTGTCTTAGAGGTCTGAATGGTCTCTGTCTTGGATAAAATAAATTAGGAGACTGACAGGCTCTATATAACAAATGAAACGGCATTGGTAGTCAGCCGCTAAAATACGAATATTTTTTGAAACGGTATTGGTACTCAGCCGCTAAAATACGAATATTTTTCAATGAAGCTCACAGAGCCGAAACTAATTTAGAAATGTGCTTCGTGAGCTGAGCTAGTTACACAAGATCAGTAGAGAAATTTCGCATGTCCAGACTAGATTTACTTTGTATCGGAAGCATCGGACATTTATATCGTACCCGACTCCGATTTTTTTTTTATCAACAGAGTAGGGCAAACTCAGGCTTTGCGTTTTCTCTACATGCCCGAGGGCGTGAAAATAATAGTAATAATGAATTTTTACTATAGGATTATTATGAAATAAAGTTTAATAAATTACAAAGATATATTTCAAATATGTTTTTAAAGATCCTTTCTCTTTTATTCTAAACTACTTTTTTAATTGCCCTATTTTAATATAATATCTAAGAGTCTAAATCTCGTTTTCATTATTTACTTCAACTACCGGGTGAGTGAAATAGCTGCGCTAGACCGCTCAAAAGGTATTTACCATTAAACAGATTGGGCCTGATTACAGCCAATCAGTTTAATAGTGAATATCATTTAAGCTATTCCAATCAGTCTTTTCGCGTTAAACCAAGAGTAAGGATATATGATGAATACTAGCGTAAAACATCATTATTGTTTTGCTTGTATTATATGAAATGTGGACATATAGGGTGACCCAGATAGTAGTTGCTCAAATAAAGTCGGTGCTACAAGGTTTTTATTATACTTCCTTCCTTTTAAGTTTTAGAAGTAAAATAACATGATTGCTACTAAAAACCTTAATGAATGGGCTATAATGGACAAAAATGAAATCCGTTGAAGTTAAATAGGAACAAAATTATAAATAAATAGTTTTTTTAATTGCCATTTGTCCAGTGGATGATCAGCCAAAAGAAGACAATAGTAAATCTAAAAAGTAATTTGTAAAATATCATTCTTGGTCTGTTGTTAGCAATAATTCTTATAAAAATATTTTGTTGAAATAAACAAGATGGAAGTGGATTATTTTAACTTACCGTAATTGTCTCCAATTAATCAAAATCTAAAAGTTTGCACTTTCTAATAAAAGAATTTCATATAGTGGCTTCTCTTAGAGCAGACAGCTGGCAAATATGTGACAACAAGTGCACTAACATTCATACAAATATATTATGTCTAGTGCTACGTTTAAAAGTCACTTCCGCCTGAAATAGCACAATGTTTCAAAAATTTGATAAACTCCTCGAAGGGTATCAACTACTGGCGGAATCACCCTAGACTAGAATATATACTGTAAAAATGTCTCAAAAATATGTTTGCATTATTCTTTTTAAAAAATTCAATTGTATTTTAAATAAATCGAAACTTATTGTAGAAATTGAGTTTTCATGGGCCAGCCCGGGATTTAGTTTTGTTTATTATTGCACCGAGGCCATGCCGGGCCGGTGCCAAACTTTTAGTTTCTATACTGGGTCTCGTAATTTCACCCGAGTGGTCCTCTAACGTCTGTTGTCTGCATGCATATGTTTACAAATTTTGATACAGAAGGATAGGTTTGTAGGGTGTGCATGTATGTGTACATATATAGTCAAACCTCCCTGTGCGACCACCCCAATTAAATGACCACCTCCTTGAACGACCATTTTTTTGTGGAACGAAAATTATTCATATAGGCTCAATATTAATTTTACCTCCAGTCGGAGACCATACCAGTTGAACTCCCTCCATAAGCGAAAAATTTCTTTGAAAAAAAAAAAAAAAAATGAAACAAATTCCGTTTTTACCTGGTCGCTTGAAGAAGGTGTTATTAGAAAAAACAATTCTGGATAGTGCATTATTCATCTAACTTCTAAACTAAGTTAACAATTTTTATTTATTCCTGTAACTTTTAAGTGTTTAAACCCCTTTTTGCCTTTTTAGGCAATGTATTTAACTCTGATGACAAATTAAGTATGACGGTCAATAAACTCTCCTGCTCTTTTCTGTCAGGAAATCCCAAAGAAATAGATAAATTAATGAAATCGTCATTATTGGTTCCCGTTCAAAAAAAAATGCAGTTATTTACTGAACTTCGAAAGGACTTAGAAATAAAAGTTATAAAAGATAAAACCGTAAAATCAAAGCAACCGTCAATGTATTCCTTTTTTGGACTTATGTAATTAACTTTTTTTTTCAATACTTATTTTTTTATATTTTTTCCAATGTGAAAATACGTTTTAGTAAATTTTTTTTAGTAATAGTATGGCTTATTGCATATAATGACATTTAGCATGGCTGATTGCATATAATTACACAATTAGACATACAATGATAGTTCCGTAGGATGACATGTCTGTGTGCATGTATTTTCACACATGGATAAAGAATGATAGGTCTGTTGTCTGTGCATGCCTGTATTCGTTTATGTACCTTTACGTACATGTAATCTACTTAAGCTAATAATGATTAAATATTTTTATTATGAAAATAGCAGTTAATTATTAAAAATGCTAATCAGTTATTACTAGTATAGACTAAATTATAAAGCAAGAAATTCCTAACGTGTACCTTAATTAGTAACAGTGCTACTTTTTTTCAACAATTAAAATCTAAATTTAAACATGACCTCCATTAAGAGACTATCCCTCGGAACGACCAGTTTTTATTAGAACGGAACGTGATCGCTTTAGGGAGGTTTTACTGTATTTACATATATGAATACAGAATGATAGGTCTGCAGGATATGCATGACTGATTGCATATAATTACACAATTGGACATACAATGATAGTTCCGTAGGATGACATGACTGTGTGTATGTATTTTCACACATGGATAAAGAATGATAGGTCTGTTGTCTGTGCATTCGTTTATGTACCGTTACGTACATGTAATCTAATTAAGGTCATAATGATTAAATATTTTTATTATGAAAATAGCAGTTAAATATTAAAAATACTAATCAGTTATGACTAGTATAGACTAAATTATAACGCAAGAAATTCCTAACGTGTACCTTAATTTAGTCCTAAATTTACAGCAAAAACAGAAAAAGATCATTTCTAAACAAGAAAGGCTTTTTCAAATTGAATATTGTTTACTATGCCATAAAGTGGCACTTTTTCTGATTGACTAAAGTTTATAATGTCATAATGTTACGTCAATGTATAGTAAATTTAACATAAAGGTTGTACGTTTTGCATCATTAAAATTGTATTACATATATCAGTTATCTTATGAACAAAGACGGATAAAACATTAGACGCATGCGCAATTATGTCGAATTAATTCTGATATGATCTTACAGAAATAGCTTTGCATTTTAATGTATATGATTATTTTGTGATAGATAATTAAAAATATTTATTCTTATCTTTCTAATTAGTTACTTAAAAGCATGATAGATCCAATTAAATAATAAGATTCTGATGTGAGTGTATATATTCGTATAAACAGAAATATTACTTTTGCAAAAAGTCCCTGAGTACGAAATGGCCTACTAGGTATTCCGAAAGTAATAACTTCAGTGAAAACAGCTGATAAAAGATGTTTGTAAAATATGAAAATGCAATTACATGTTTTACCTGTTGCGGATACGTAGGTAATGCAAACTGCAAAAGTGTTTAAAATAATGACTGGGCTAAGATTACGTTGATGAAAGAGTCTTGTCTCTAATTTCCAAATAGTTACATCTTTTTAATTTTATTCCATCCATGGCTCCTTTAAATGATATTTTGAAAAAAGCCATATTTCTTAATTCTAAGATCTTTCTTAATTTTCCCTATACATCACAAGTATTTAATATTTCTTGGTCCAAAATTAGTGTAATATTCAATATAATACTTTTGAGTCGTTATATCATGGATCTATTCAATATGTTTCGAATATAAAAAAATATTCAATTAACTTTTTGCTCTAAATATACAGAATTAAAAAATAAACTGTCACATTCTAGTAGTAAATAACAATGTTTTAATAGATTCAGTATTGTTAATGTATGGAAATGTTTTCAAATCTCAATATGCCTCTAATGAATGTTCTCTTTTAACACATTTAGAAGCTCAAGTAAGATTGTTCCTACCTCCTGATCTCGCAGATAATGATGCATCTCTGTATCCTCTTGTTGTATTTGTGTAAGTGTATTAAATTATATATTTGCTTTATTATTATAGCACAAGATTCAATGAATGTATTGTTTAAAAATTATACAGTAAACTACCGACTATTCGGCCTAATGTGGCGGAAGGGTAGGCCGGATAACAAAAAAGCCGGATAGGTCGGAGTTCTGTATATATTTACTCACTTCCTGCACCCCCCCCCCCCCAATTAGGTTAAAAACATATATTTCACATTTTAAGATAAATTTTATATATACAGTACTATTAGTTTCAAAATAAGCAAAACATTAACGTAAAATGTAAGCCTAATTCGTAAAAAAAAGAGTAAATCTTATTTTACTGTTCATTAATAAATGATTGCACAAATATGAAAAGTTATGCATAAGATAAAAAAGTCAAACTTAGTTTTCAGTTTTTGAAAAAGTAGTTGATAGACAACTAATTCACCCTGTTCGCCCTATTCCGGGACGCAATGTCCCTCCATTTACGCAAGCAGATAATATCAGCTGGCGTCGCTTCCTCCTGCTCACTCGTAGTTTCTACAACCTTCTTTCGTTTATCACCCATTTCGTTAATGTTCAATAAATAAACACGATACATACCAAAAGACTATATGAAAGGAACCAGGATAAGCGTAAAATAACGCCCACACTTGTTAACATCCGTTGCACAACTGGTGAATCTAGTTATCAAGCCTTAACTCCCCTCCTTACTTCCTGTCTGTCTTTGCTGTAATCCCTTCTTGCTCCTTCTTTTCGGGTGTTAGCACTTTCTACGGTCATGACCTTGCCTGTCTCGACTGCTTGCAAAATTCCTCATTTTTTTTTTTATTTATTTATTTTTTTTTTTTACTAGGCATGATAGTACGGATGGCCGGATAGTCGGGAGTTTACTGTACTTTGTTTTTCGGAAAAAATAAACTATTGTGACTCAACGACTCCGATTTCAAAAAATATTTATTCTTATGTTAGAATATATCATTTTAGGCATGTAAAAATAATAAAAAAAATAAAAACCTGAAAATAATAAATTATTAATTAAAAGGTACTTTTTTCCATATATGTAATACACAGAAAATTACACACTTCTCATAAATCTTGTCAATTTTCTAATAAAAAATTATAAAGTATACGAACTTGCGTCTGTAAATAATATATTTTTGCATGTCTCCAACCTTTTTAATTTTAGAAAATTTACGAAGATCATTATTGCAATACTGATGTGAAACTGCTGAAATGATAAATAAAATTATGATACTTTAAGTCAGTATCACTGTCTTTTGAGAATTTTATGAATAATTTATATTAACTGCTGTGTTGGAAGACAGCAGCAATAAATTAAATCGCCTTGTAAGTCTCACTGAATAATATTGACTTTAGGGTATGTTGCAGATATGCAACGAGGTGATAGAAAAGGTTAAATAACGCAAATAATTAAAAAATTTCTCAATAATTTATAATTAGTGATAGTTATTACTGTAAAAGGATACGTAAAAAGGCTAAAAAAATATTAGACATTTCGTATAAACTATATGTTTTAATTACCATAATTTCCGGCATATAATCCGCGGTTCAAACAATCCTTTTTCGATTCAGATTTTTTTTTTTTTTTTTTTTTTTAATAAAATGTAACTTTTTAAATCGTGGTAAATGTTTGGCCCCAATAACTAAATAAAATTTCTGGGTTCAAACAAAATTGTTTGATTCGCGGTTTATACACCGGAAATTACGGTATATACTTGTAATGAACATTGCACATTTGATTGATAAATTAACGTCTTTTTTTAAAGTTAATGATGTTATTATTTTTTATCCATGTAAAAGGTCCTTTTGCAAAACGGCAGTAAAAGAAAAATCATCAGGGTAAAATTGTGTTTTGAAAGCTGTTAAACCTACAATATTAAAACAAAATCATATTTTATATAATTATTCTTCAAAATCACTTATAATCATCGAAATTAAGCTAAAAATTGCTAAATGTCATTAAAAATACACTTTAAAGGCATACACATACCTTTATTCATATCGAAATTAATGTTAGAACGCTCAAACGGCGATATTCTCAAGATTATTTCGATACAAGTATTTTAAAAAAAATAATTTTAACTTTTTTAGTTTAACATTTTTTTGCGAAAATACTTGTATTGGCAAGAGATTGAGAATGTCGCCGTTTGAACGTTGAAACATTAATGTCGATAAGAATAATACTATTTATATGCCTTTAAAGTGTATTTTTTTATCACTTTTAGCAATATTAGTTTATATTAATACTTGGAATTTTTTTCCAGAGAGAAATATTCGGCTTGCATACAATATTTCAAATGAAAATCAAATTTCAAATTAATTGCTTAAAAGGCGCTAAGGCCAACATAGTGAAGAAGATTCCATGCTGGGACTCAAACCCGGGTCATCAATATAGCTGTGCTGCGTTTGTAGTCTTGCCAACATGTAATAGTGAGAAATTTTCCAGGCTGGGTATCTTTCCATGTGGTTTAGTCGGTAGAAAGACAGTGCGCTATACTGTTGGCCCGGGTTCGAGTCCCGGCATGGAATCTTTTTCACTATGTTGGCCTTAGTGCCTTTTAAGCAATTAATCTGAAATTTGATTTTCATTTGAAATAATGTTAACTTAGTTTGAAAATTTATATTTTACATAATATTACAGCTATGCCTCTGTTACTACTTAAAAACTATAAATTACACAGTTCTCACAAGTGTCACTTAACCTCTCACACGAAAACCAACTGAATGGGGATTTGAAGCAATTTTTATTTAAGTTTATTTACTAGTTATATAATTTAGGTACGTTGTAGAAATTTATGGGGGCAAAGATTTGAACTTAATACATTTAAAAGGGTGTTTTCTGTAACAAATTCGGAAAAAAGTTTTTCAAAGCCACGCTGTTGTTCAGTTAGTATCGTTAAAATTAATAAATTATTAATTAACTGTCCATGTGTTGGATTTTTTTTTTTTTTTTTTACTTTTTAGCTGCGTTCGTAATTACATAAATACGTAGCACCTAGAGCTGTTGCCTGGTCTGTCCGTCTGTCTATATATTGCATCGCATATAACAGCGCAAAATCTATCCAACCAAATAGTTAGAAATTTAATATAAAATATTCGGTTAATAATCTTGTCAAGTCATTTCAAATTTTACGAAATTGGAATCAAAACATAAGATATTAATAAAAGTTTTCTCCATTCTATTAAATCATATCATACGCAACTAATTCAATGATATCCCGTGATATGTAATGATACTAAGTTGTCATGGTAATTATTCTATTAAATCCTGTCATAAGTAATAATTTCAATGATTTTCCTTTATAGTTAATGATTCTAGGTTGTCATGATGATTACGTCACATTTAAGATGGAGTCATATTATTTCCGTATAATTGAATTTAAAATCGTACTAAATTTTCTATTAGTTTTCTTTTATAATAATTTATAATTTTATAATAATTTGTAATTTATAATTTTCTCTAAGAAAATAAATTTTCTTTTTGCATAATAGCTTGGTGCAACAGCTATTCTAACAAGATCAGAATGTACAGGGTGATTCAAAAAAGATGGGGAAAATTTTAAGAGGTGATAGTACACATCCAAACAAACATTTTGTATCAAAGAATGCATGGTCGAAAACTAAACGTAAAAAAGTTAGAGGGCGCCAAATGTTATATTCTTATGCGAGGCAAAAACACACAATGAACGATTAATTTAAGTTACGAAAACAAATTTAATGGCATTTGATTACAATAAGTGCTAAAAACATTGACCGGCAGCTGTTATGCACGCAGTACAACGGCGAAGAATAGATTGGCGAATTTTCTGAAACACACCAGGCACCACCGCGCTCGCCAGATCTTTCATGTCTCGATTTTTTTTTTGTGGGGACAGCTAAAGGCTCTTGTGTATGAGACTCCCATTGAATCCGCAGAAGAACTTGTCGCCAAGCTTTCGGCTGCTGTAGGGGAAGTTCGCGATGTGCCTGGTGTGTTTAAGAAAATTCGCCAATCTGTTCTTCGCCGTTGTACTGCGTGCATAACAGCTGCCGGTCAATGTTTTGAGCACTTATTGTAATCAAATGCCATTAAATTTGTTTTCGTAACTTAACTTAATCGTTCATTGTGTGTTTTTGCCTCGTATAAGAACATAACTTTTGGCGCCCTCTAACTTTTTTACGTTTAGTTTTCGACCATGCATTCTTTGATACAAAATGTTTGTTTGTTTGTGTACTATCACCTCTTAAGATTTTTCCCATCTTTTTTGAATCACCCTGTATATAAAACTAATAGTACGAACACACTTCATTTACTGCATTTGACGTACAATTTCCGAATTGTTCGTTTTTTGTGAGCTTGTAAACCAATAGCACGAGAGATTTATGTAAGAAAATGAATTGGTATATGTAGAAGACTACGATTATATGTTATATAAGATGTTACAATGTTATTTAACAAATCCATTTATATATTAAATAAAAGTTCCTATTAAGCGATAAAACTTATTTTGTGAATAATATCATAAGACGAAACGCAATTTTTCACCTTGATTCAACATAAAATAAATAATCTGAACATTAAAAAGGTTCATAATCTTACTTAAAAGGCGACTAATGTAATGAAAAAGATGTTACAAGTTTAAAATATACATTTTATTTAAAACTTCTTAGTACTTTCAAACCTTCCAGGCTCATCATCAGAAAACATCTTAATAACTAAATGTTGTTTTTTCATACAAATACCTGTTTTGTATAAATATTTGTATAAATAAACAACATTTAGTTATTAACCCTCTCGCTGCGCTGCCCGAGATATGCTCGGACATGAATTTTCTCGTCAAATTAATACTATTTGGTTGTTTCCAACAAGTTATTTTTTAGTGAAAATTTCTTCTGATTTAATCAGGACATTTTCCCAATTACGATAGTGCAAAATTTCTGCTTTAAAGAACCGCTGATAAAGATTAAAAATTCTGTAAAATACGCTCATCGCGAATAATTACTTACCCATCAACAGGGTTAAGATATTCTCTGATGATGAGCCTGGAAGGTTTGAAAGTACTAAGAAGTTTTAAATAAAATATATATTTTAAACTTGTAACATCTTTTTCATTACAGTCGCCTTTTATGTAAGATTAAGACCTTTTAATGTTCACATTATTTATTTTATACTTATTTTGTGATTATAAGCTTTATATTCCTATGACATTATCTACATATTAAAAAAAAATCAAATGTTTCTTAATCTACTAAAATGTACTATAATCACTATACTATGTAGTATACATGTATAAAATGTATGTATAAAATGTACTATAAATCTTTCGTAGAAGTTGTGGCGTAGTCGCTTAAAGCGTTACTTTTCTGTACGAACAGACCCAGGTTTGAGACTAATTTGAATTAGTAGATTTTTGCTACTTTAAGGATTTCATTTTTCTTTGAAGGGTATCTAAAGTGAAAAAATGTTCCGACGATTTCGTTATAAACAGGCTTTGCTCTAATAGAAAATAAATTTGCTGGGTAGTATTTTTTTTAAATCTATATAATAGATTGCAGTTTTATTATTTCTTTTTCAGTATTACAGTTTCGGATGCATTTGTAATTAATTTTTCATCTAAAGATTTTAAATAAAAACTTAAAATATTGAAAACATAATTAAATTTTAATTGTATTCACCAATTAATTTTGAAAAAAGAGTTTAAAGTGTGAGATAAATAAAAGTTCAAAACCTTAACCACTGACTTTGCACAACTTTCCAACTGAACAAGAGTCGGGCCCTGGTAATTTGCAAAATTTCTACCTCCTCCCCCCCCCCCCCCTCTGACCTACCTGCGATACAAATTTAAGGTTTATTTTAAGAATATTATCACGGGCCCGGGCAACGCCGGGCGTGGCAGCTAGTATGTTATATAAGATGTTACAATGTTATTTAACAAATTCATTACCATAGAAAATAAAAATTCCTATTAAGCGATAAAACTTATTTTGTGATTATTAGCTTTATATTCCTATTACATTATCTGCATATTAAAAAAAAAAAAAGACAAATGTTTCTTAATGTACTAAAATGTACTATAATCACGAAAACAATTATACAATATCCTCTTCCGAGTCATCCAAGATTTCAAAAAGTGTTATTTTATGTTTAGAAACATCAGAAAACAATGTATTTACGAAATTTAAAGAAGAATTTATTAAAAAAATATTATTAGCTACGTGTAATTTTTGGGAAACGTTATTGAGTGGCTTTTACATTGCATGAATTAATTCTATCTCTACGGAAAATCGGTATTTTGGAGGCTGTGTAATCTCAAGTAAACATTTTCAGCTGTATACCTGAGTATGTACAGGCATTTAAGGGGGCTCAGGGCTTGAAATCTTTTAAGAAATCGATTTTTCTTTTAGTATCTATTTTGATTATTTAATTAATTCTGAACACATTGCAAAAAACCGCATAAAAATATTTGCATTTATAACGGAGTTATAAGCATTTATGTAACAAACGTTACAAATCGGCACCCATTTAATTGCAACTTTAAGTCAAGTGTTCCCAAAACTTGATTTTTTGATGACTATCCGTATGATTAAAAAGAAAACTATTTGATGGAATGACTTAAATTATTTTTTGCATGGATATAACATCATTATCTATAGAAAGAATTAATATATTTTAGATAGTTTAATATTTTGAGTATTTTTAATGAAAAATAAATTGTATTTATTAGTTTTTTTTTTAATTTTCAAATTTCAGAGTTTTCTTTAATAAGGTTTCCTTTGAGTGACAGTTATGTGCTGAATTCATTCCATAGATTAAAGTTTCCTGATCATTGCAAAGCAAAAATTAGGTTTTTATGTCAATTTAACGTTAAGATATCTTACGGATGATGATATGACACCTAAATTTTCTTTCGAAAATAGTGTTACATAAATTTTGTTACATTTTATGTTTTATTAGATTGCAGTACTTCATTTTATAATTTATAAGACTACAAACATACCTTAAAAATATCAGAAAGTTTAAATTTGTTACACTGAATACTTATGTTTTTATATATGGACTCGAATTGAGAGCTCTGTTTATATGTTTTTCGTTATCGATCAAGCTCTGAGCCTCCTTAAACAAAAAAATGCTATCGTTAATATTAATTTTAATGCTGATAATTGTGTATGTTTGTCTCTTAAACTCTTTTGCTGATGACGGAAATATTTTTCATTGTACATACATTTTTACACACATGTTTGACAATGAAATTTAATGGGTTTTAGGACTCTTAAAGCATCAAAATTTTCCAAGTTTATATTTTTAGGTGTTAAACTTCTATCTTTTCTGAGCATTTTTGTATCATTGTTTCCTTGAAATTCCCATTAGAACAGAAGTTATGACTATTTGAATTATACCCGCTCAATAGGTAAAGCGGCGTTACCGAAACTTTGAAGTCATTTTTCTCAAATAACGTTTTTGGTATATCGTGCAGGATATCTTAAAAACTTCTGAATATTTTTTCATGCAATTTTCAAAACATATGTTTCATGTTAGTCTGTATAATATTCACATAAAATCTCCTTTTTATATTCCTAAATAATTATAAAATTTTTATTGTTCAAAAAAACATTTTTTAGGTGATTATACTGTTGAAATTTTCAAATGTTTGGATTAGCTAAATGCAACTTTGTATTAAATATATAAAAATGCTTTTAACACAAATTTATTTAGGTTCAGGACAATTATTACAATCTGAAGTAAAATGGGGTCAAAAAAATTCCTTCTAGTTCCAAAATTTATTTTGTAATCCTATGCGTAATCTGTTATGCCAATTTTCTGCTCGACAAATATTTGACTGTTTGGAGCGGTGTGTAAATATTAATTCTGTATCTTGCAATTTTTTAAATACATTAAATGGAAGAACATACTTAAATCTTTTAATCCCAATAAAAATTGTCTTTTAAAATTATACACATTTTATGATATTAAATGTTAAAAATTGTCTTTTTTTTCCAATTTTAAGATCCATTATCATCTATCCTTAGAATTTGGTGCACGTAGAAGTAATTGAAAACTTATATCGTGCCATAGTCGAGTATAAAATAAGTTATTTTAACGTCCTTGATGCTTTCTAGTAGCAAGTAATATAGGGCGAAATATATTAAGTAGAACCTGGTATATTATGTTACTTACCATCCATAATAGTATAACTGTTAACGGTTTCAGTAGAAATGCTTCGCTGTACTTGGAGATATATTGCATAATATTAAACAGGCCTTTAATAAAGACTATCTAGCTACCATAAGTGGTACATTTCCTGAAATGTGCAGGTCTAGAAATGTTTAATGTAGATACACATGCGAATACTTTATAAGAGATTGTTCAACATACATATGCGTGGGCATAATTGGTTCTGCATACATATACTAAGAAAAATATATTTCAGTTTAATATATCTAACCTCTTTTTAATTTAAAAGAAGATTAAAGGACAAATCTATTTATCATAGCAAAATTATAATATTTTAAAATGAATAAATAATCAAGCATAAATGTATAAAAACATGTATAATAATCACTTATAAACGGATTAAGTTAATGCTATGAAAAGTGATAAAATATCTTTATTAAGATTGACGATCCTTTCGTCGCAAAAATGGCCCCATTTTCAAAATCAGTCACTACAGAAAATATTTTCAGATAATTTAAACAATAAACATAATAAACAATGTCACGAGACATGATGCATAATGAAAAACATTACAAACATTAAATTAAATTAAAATTAAATTAGCTATTTGCGAGAGCGGATTAATTTTCATATAATCTTATAGTTTTTATAGCATTATTTAAATTAATCTATATAAGTATGTTATCAATATCAAAATGTTTTAATTATTATGTTAACCCTTTTGGTTCTGGTGTACTGTTAACTCCTTGCCTGTGGAATATATTTGAGAAAAACATGCCGACATTTTTTTTTTCTCTTTAATTTTGTTTGTAATTGCAAAATTAGAAATATTAGACAAATTTCGTGAAACTGCCGAAGATTTCGCAGAAAGGTATCGCCATCTATTTGGGTGGCTGAGAGGTTCTGCTCTCGAAGCTGGTAGACGGGAGATGCTGGGTTCGAACCCAAACGCGCCTGTCGGCTTAATCGTTCTGAGTTTTCGTGGGTTTCTTCGAGTCATGGATTTCCATGCGTAAATACGGGTTAGATTCCCTTAGAAAGACCACCACGAAGGGCACTCCACCCTCGGGCCTATATTCCTAGTGTAGATAATCGGCCGTCAAAAATCAACCAACCAATCAACCAACCATCTATTTGGAAAATGGTAAATCACATATTATGCATTGGACGAACGGAGTTCAGGCTTCACGGAACTGAAACACCGATTTTATCCTGCCCGAACTCAAATCGAGCATTCCAAAATTGGTGCATTTGCGTTGCCCGAACCGAGTTCGAACGCTTTAGGCAAGGGGTTAAGAGCGCATGCCTTTTCATCGAGTATTATTTTGTCTTAACAATTACTTTTTTTACAATGTAAATATAGTAATGATAGTATACGGCTATGTCTTTCTTATTGTAACTCCATTTATGTTTTAGCGCTTAATAATAACAATGATAATAAAAGCTTGCATCGGTGCAAACCTCTTTGCACCGTTGGTAATTTCTTTAATTTATACATATAACTCTTTAAATTTAAAATATAGGTTTCTTTTCTGAACGAATCATGTGTGATAAAAGCCAAAAACATTAGAAAGTTGTAATATCTGTTAAACCCTGTTGTAATCAAAATATTTTCCAAACGTCTCCAAAAACTCTTCCTTAACTTCATCTTATAAATATGAATTGAATAGTACATAAAAAAGAACCTTCTTTGGATTTCAGACAATGAGATAATCTTTAAACTTCAGTAAAGCTATTTTGATAGCTACAATTAACAACAACAAAAAAAAATCGAACCCGAAAGGTTTAAATAACTTTCAGCTAATCATAAGACTGAAATAGATCTTCAATTTCGGTTTAAATTTAGATTATTGCTAAAAATAATGCAATAATTCAATGTTAAGTGATCCATAATGATTTCCATTGTATTTGTCTCCACAGCAGTAGGTTAAATAATGCTCCCAGAAAAAAAAAAGCAATTTAACAAATTACAACGACCATTTGGAAAATGAATTTTTCAAAGACTAATATTTAGGACATAAAAAATCGCACGGAGCTCATCATACATCACGTACGCCATGGATTACATTTTTCGGTACTGTAAATTTTTAAACTTCTACGTAGCTGGTCATACATTACGTACGCCATGGATTAAACATTAATAGTGTTATTACACGTAAAAACTGCAAGCGACAAAAATCGCCTGCGACTCGTACGTATTATCCATCAGAAACTTACGTATTATCCAAGCATTTCATTGTCTGTTCGGGAAAAGGCTTTTCCATCTTAGAAATCTGACGACCAATTTTAAAGGAAATTTCATTCTTAACCTTCTAAACATCTCACAATATTACTTTTTACACCGTCGTATAGAAAAAAAAATGTACTTTTAAATGCAATTTGTTTGAAAGGTGTATCTCAATTTGTTTCTGAGTTATTAATTTTTTTTTTGTAATTTTTATTACTTTTTTGTCATAGTGGCAACAGATGTATCCATCTCTGTTAAAAGGGAAATACAGGTTACTGTATAGAGCAATCAGAAAACGAATAAAATGCGGATTCACCAATAAAACGCTTCAGATATGTTTTTGATTTCCTACCCTGACAGAGAACAATAACCATTTTTCCAAATGGTTAAAAAAATGTAATTTAATAGATTACAACGACCATTTGGAATTTATTTCGTCCACCAAATTCCGTCGCATCCCCTTCAACAACAGATCGCAAAGATCAAACTTCAGACGAGCAAAACCTTCATCGATAAAATCTCCAAGTCCCGTTTCGAGAAGAAAAAATGCTTATAAATCGAAAGCAATTCCTCGAATCATCCACGGATTGCGACATATTACATATGTTGAGCTCAATATTTCCCGGTTAGAATTGACTGATTGTAAAACGCCGTGGCTAGTGGATTGGAGCCCCTTGAGATATGGCCTTTTAATATCAATCGATTAAACATTAAATTGTTTCCTTTTTCGCGTTCGTTTTTTGTTCTGTAATCGATTTTCATGTGCTACATAATCAGTTGAAGACCTCGATTTTCATGTGCTACATAATGAGTTGAAGACCTCGATTTTTTCTTTGAAAGACGATTTTCATTTCGGTGTCGCTCTTTGGCTTTGGATTTTTCCATATCTGATAATTTGCGCCTACCCATTTTGTAACTTTTTTGAATTTTTAACGATTTTATGCCTTTCTATTATCTATTCAAACAATTTTTAACGATTTTATGCCTTTCTATTACCTACTCAAATATAAATTCTTCTAAAAGTAAAGAACATCATTGAATTTCGTTAAAAAAAAAATAAAATGCGAGCATCATTTGACCCCATCCTCGACCGAAAACAACAACCATTTCCAAATGGTTAAAAAAATATGTATTAGTAGCAATTAAATTATTTTATGACACTAAAAGGAAGTCTATGTATAATTCTAATTAAGGGGTCAGGTAACCTTTGAAGCGTCCAAAAATCGATTTTTTTTTTTTTTTAAATAGCTTATAGTTAAATATGATTCTTTGGGATCATTTAAAATCAAACCCTATACAAAAATTCGCATTAGAAGAGAAGTTATGTCTAAAACACTTTTGAGCTTTTGCTATATGATCAACAGGTTTTTCAATCTTTACAGCCAATTTTCTCAAAACAGCGATTTTGATCATTGCGCGCACGATTTCTGAAAACGGTTTCCTAGAATTTCACGAAATTTTTGGTGGATGTATTAAACGTACAGAAGCATAAAATGACCTATTATTATGTTTCTCAAATAAGAAGTTTTGAATTCACGGCTACTTTTATATAAAAAAAGTCTCGATATTTCGAATTACTCTAAAAAATCTTTTTTTTTTTTTTTTTTTTTTTTTTTCTGGAGATCTACAAGTTTTATTTTTTTCATTGTAGGTCATCTTGAAAACACTTTATAGTGGTACTCATTTAAAAAATCTTAGCTTGTTTTAGGTATTGAAATGGAAAAAATCATGCGCACAATGCACGCAAGAATAATTCTTTTGTAAAAATTCTATTATCTTTAAAAAATAATTAAAAAAAAAAACTATGTATGTGTATACCTTTTCTAACAACTTTGATTGATAAAATAAATCGTTCCTAACATCTGTTTTCAATTTTATAATTAAAAGTTAATTAGTTAAAGAATGACTGTAATTCTTACAGAAGTCACTTTTCCATGTACTTTATTATTTCAAAGGTTACCTGACCCCATAGACTTGCCCATCTTGTGCTACGTTTGCAGCCTCACCGTCATATATGAGTGAAAGGGGCAAGGCTGGATTGGATATCGTCCTCGGTCTCAAATAGTAGAGAATTGGAACGTTATTCTAAGTATTAGGATTCGATTCCCATCTTCGACATTTTTCACTCTGCTGGTTTCATGCTTAGTTAGCAATGTGATAAATCATGTATTTAATATTCAAAAGAAAGTCCTTTCGTTTTTTGTGACAGAAAGCACAAAAATTCATAAAATTTATTATGTACTTACTTGATAAGGTTTATAAAATAAGTTTCTTTTAATCGATGGAAGAGGGAAAAGAAAAAAAAAGAAAAAGGAATGCATGCTTTTTATTTTCATTTTGAAACGGTTAAAATGACATCGAATATCGCATCACATATTTTATTTTTGCGTATAAAGAAAAATAGTTTTGAAAATTTTCTTTTAAAAGTTTCAAGTTCTGTTTGCTCAAAGCTAAAGAACTCAGTTTTACTGATACAACCAAAGATTTTTTAATATGCGTATATATAGATGTATAAAAGGCGTATTAAAACTTTTTTGAAATTATATCCATACTTTTCTCAAAATTAATTATATACCAATTAATACGCAAAGGAATGTTCTCAGACCAATATAAATTCTCCTACTTTGGAAAAATCATCGTATTAAAACTGGCGCTTATTGTCATAAGAAAAGTCATTAGGATTGCGAGGTGGAATCTCAGGTAAATCATGAAAAACATAAAGAAATTGTCACAAGTATGGTGAAGGTAATATGTATAAGATACATGTAGACCCAAGCTCAAAATAACTATCATAAGTATAGCTTTCACTGGGGGAATTACACCGGTTCGTTAATATATATCAATGGATATACATATTGATATACTATATCATTTTATATATCCGATATTTATTTTCAAGATATCATGGAGTTTGATATTTTCAATATTTTCATATATTTGATATTTATTTTCCAATTATCATGTATATTTTTGGCCAAAACAAGTATAAAGAAATTTTTTTATCGGTTATTGACTGTGTAATTCTGTAGAAAAGTATTTTTGCTGGGGCAGGCCTTTTTTGGCGCACGAACAATCTGCAACCCCCTAAAAATATATTTTTTCAAAGCTTTACATTTGAAACTGATTTTTTAAATGTAGAACCAATAATTATGTTGCACAATATTTTCTTATAGCGTGAAAGCTAAACTGTCTAATTTAGAAAGATTATTTATAGTTTCTTTAGAATATTTTTCTGGTTTACGTTTTCTTGATTTTAAATTGCACAGCAGCTTAGGGAATGAAAAAGGTCACTCAAATTACATTTATGTTAAAAGTGTTAAAATTTGTGAAATAAATCAAATTATTTTGTGTACTATTTTGTAATTAGGATATAAAATTTTCTTGAAACTTCATAATAAATCCTGGAGTTTGTTTTTTGTAAGTCTAAGCAAATTGTGTCTGTTTTCAAATTGTTTGGTCTTCAATTCTGTTACGTAAGTGGAAAAAAAAAACATTTAGAATATTGTTTTATTAAGTATTCATGCTAAGTTAAATATGTTTTATTTTCTAATTTATATGGGGTCTCAAAATATTTATAACCTTTAATAAGTTGACTATTTTGAAAATGTCGGATATATATATATATATATATATATATATAACAATATCGTATATTTTTTATATTTTCGCAAATATTACATTTACGAACCCTCATGAATTATGCCTTACTGTCCAAGTATGATGCAGAACCAAAAGTGTCATAGCAAACTTCCATGGTTATGACGATATTAAAACCTTTAAATTTTCCACGTACAGTAAAACAAACGTATCAACATTTGCATCAGTTCCCTATTGTGGCTCCATTTTAAATAATTGCAAAATTTAGCAACGCATTGATTGTTCTTTAACTACTGGAACTTTTCCCTAAATAATGGTAACAACATTTAAATACAAAAAGTTGAAAAATAGACATTAATTGTAATTTCGCAACAAATGTTTAAAAAAGTGTCACATTTTTATTGCTTCAGATAAAAAATAAAAATAAAGCTTCAGATTAAAAATAAAACGAAAATAAATTCACAAAAAAATAAATTAATTTCTTAAAAACGAAAATACTGTGTTTTTAGATAATGACAGTAAATAAATAGCAAAATAAGAAAAAAGTATCTTTAATCTATAATGCGGTAACCTTAGCCTTTTTTATAACTCTCTTAAAGTCATTTAGGTAACTCTACAAAGAAAAGCTTTTATCGTTCCTACATGTGGTTTTAAAAGGACTTTTCTGTAATCTAATCTATGTTTTTTTTTCTTTATCTTTAGAAGAATCTAAAATTCCACACAATTTATCAAATCAAATCGAAATAAAATGTGCCTCCTTTTGATTTTAGTGACGGTGCTCCTGGCTCTCAGCTCGTTACGAACGAATTTAAAATTCACTGGGGAACCTACCTCTCAGGCAGGAGAAATCAAATATGTGCTTGGATCGATGGGAGAGGCAGCGCGCACCAAGGAGACAAAATGCTTCACGAGATTTATTATCATCTTGGGACAGTTGAAGTGCAGGATCAGATCGATGTTATAAGGTAAATTTAACTTCATATCTTCATTCGAATTGAGCATTTTTTGTCAGCGGTTTCCTTTTACGTTGTGACATATTATACATATGTATTTTCTCTGAGAACATTTATGTATTTTTTTTATTATTATTTCCGACGGAATAATAAAAGCTTTTATGCATCTGTATCTTATTGTAGTTGTTTAAATCTAAAAGGACTGCAAAATTCAAATAAATATTTGTACTTTATTTTTCAAAACGCATATTAAGTTTAAAGTAGCCATTGTTAATCATTTTTGCGACACTAATTTTACTTAATGATCAATTATTTTATTAAGTAAAAATTTTAAAACTGTTCGTGATGAACATTTTTCTAATATATTGTTGTAGTTTTATTGAAATTTCATTATTTGAAAATTTTGTAGTTGTCTGTCATTTTTCTTTCAATCACGTCATAAGTTTTTAGATAAGAAATTCATAATTCAGTTATAGAAAAACAGACACAATTATATTCCAAACAACTTACTAAGGGTAAAAAAGCAAATAAAAATTAATGGTATAGCTCAGAAAATAAAAGACTAATCATATACACAAATTAGGAATTTTATTATCATTTTGGACACTTAAAGTGTAGGTTTTGATCTATGTTTATAATGTAAATTTAACTTTATCTCTACATCCAAAAATCTTATTTTTTGTGATCAGTTTCAATTTTAGGAAGTGACAATGTGACATATTTTAGATATGTATTTTTGAATAGAAGTTTTGCGTGTTTAATATATAAAAAAAAAAATACTACTATTAAAACGTAAATAATTATTTTTTAACTTTTAATGTTATAGAAATTTTAAAGTAATGTTTAATATAAATCGGTTTTTTGATTTATTTCATATAAAAACAAATGTAATTTTAAGTAGCCTTTTTTATAATTATTCTGAACGTATAAATTTACTTTATGTGTAAGTGTCTGACTTAAGTTAAATTATTCATGTAGTCAAAAGCAGTTACAACTTCTTAAGGTAAGCCCTCACTGAAGTAATTTAAACTCGAGAACTATTGCAGTTAGTTCATTATAATTAACTATTCCCATTTTTTTCGGAATATGATTTCAATTTAGTAATTATATATTTTTTTAAAATAAAATAATTTTTCAGTGATGGAACAGTGTATCACCAAAGAATCAATTGGCACCGCTAAATTGTAATATTTATTCTTCGTATTGCTTCAGGATAAAACTTCTGATACTTTTAAAGTTGAAGAATACTATAAAAATTTATTGGTGACAATCACCCAACTGCTGCGCCACTGTTCCATCACTGTTTTTTTTTCATGTCAAAATGATTTTTTTCCTTTTGTTACTCTTAGATTATTTAGTTTGTAAATTTTTATATTTCCAGCCAAATTTACAGCATTTCACAAGTATTGTTTCCCTACGAACGATTTACAGATAATCGTTATAACTCTTTCATTTAAAATTGTTTTAATGGGTATTTTAGTGTGTTTTTTTTTAAATTTTGAAACAGCAATGCTTGTTAAAAAATTAAATTAATGTAGATTAAATATGTTCTAATTCCATTAATAATTTAAAGTCCCCATTGAGTATAAAAATGCAAATAGTTGTAAATGTTACTACTAAAAAGTCTTTTTTTCTTTTGTAAAAAAGTTTTTCTGTGGAAATTTTGCAAACAAGCAGAAATTTTTCTTCGATTATCTGCTAGGCAAAACTGTATATCACATAAAATGCTTTTTCCGAATTACATGTACCCAATACTCATTGGAACGATTTTAAAGCTTCCACTATTTGAATACCTTTGTTGTCACTGAAAGAAATTCCAATTGAAACAATCAACGCGTTCGTTATAGCCTATTTTTGCATCTATTTAAAACTTCATTATTAATAAAATGCATTATCATGAACATTGCATCCTATATTAATCTCCAAAATAATAAATAAAACTAATAAGTAGGAAAAAAAAAAGTCAATGCTATTTTAATATTTATTTTTCGTTTTAAATCATTCTTTGATAGTTAGTTAAAAGTTAAACGAAATGAAAAAAAAATCATAAAAGAAAAAAAAATTAATAAACTTACTAAGAGCATAATTGGATTTTTTCTGAAAACATGCATAGATTATAACGAATAATCTCGTAAAATGGACATTTGTTTAATGAATAAGGGAAATTATCGTTTATTATTCTCTCTCTTTATCTCTCTCTCTCTCTTATTTTTTTAGGTTGGTCGGCAAAAAAAAATTAATTTTGAATTTTAATGTTCAAATTTAAAAAGATAAATTAGTAGTGGTATCATTTAAAAAATAATGTTAATCCCTTGTATTATATACCATTCATAATTATGATAAAGTATAGCATACCATTAAAATTTCACTAAAGACATAAAACACTATTTATCATGGTGAATATTTTTTAATCTTTTTTCTATTATGAAATTCATTTTGCATTATTTTTTTAATTAAAAATTCAGAATTTTCTTTACTCTATAAATTGCAAGTTAGAATGGTTTAGGTGAGCTTGCTTGATTTTTAATTAAACAAATCTACTACAATTTGATAATAGTAATGTCCGCTTTATTTACGGACAGACAATTTGTAAATAAGTAAATAAAAATAAAATTACTAGACGAAATATTGGCACATTTGAAAGAAAAGTTTCTAATAATGCAACACTGTATTTGAACAGCAACTGAACTAGTGCTGTGGCAACCCGATGTGTCATAATTTTGTTACATGAGATCCTTGCATGTTTGTAGAAAACAAATCTAATTTATTTCTACATTTAGAAAAGATTTATAAGATTAATTTTATCATTATTTTTATATACAAGCTCGAAATCATATTTGCGAGTACAGTGTAAATGAGCTAATAGTTTCATTTTGCAAGTTTCGTAATTTACAGTAGAGTTACGTTCAATTATAGAAAAATACCCCTTTTTTTAATGAGACATACGACGATTAGAGCTCCATTGATAGAAAAAAGTTTGGATTAAAAAAAAATAGATATCTTGCATTTATTGACAAGCTAATGTTTGTTTACTTGCTTAACTCACCTAAGAAAATTCGTCCAATAAGGATCGTTAAGTTCTGTAGCATGGGTTGCTATGTTTTCGGCAAAACATTTAATCGGAGCATATCCCCTGTATCCCCTGTATGTTCTGACACCAGGCCGATAACCCCAAGTTTTATCACAGAGCACTCATTTATATTTTCAACAATTCCGGAAAATGTTGTTCCTTATGGCACAATATTATTTTAATATTTCGGGATATTGGTAATAATTTTAGTAAATGTGTAACTAAGTCATATGAATATACTTTACATCCCATTACTTTAAATGTGAACCAAGAATCATTAAATTGATTTATTTAAACAAAAATAAATATATTTATTCCACATTTCGGATAGCTAAAGATTTTCCATTACTTACCTTTTTCTTACCTTTTATTTATTTTTTCTCATGAATGAAGTAATTTAGTGATCATATATACAAAAATGACGTTAAGAGTTACAATAATAATAATAATATGTCGGAATTAATTCAAATTTTTAAATTATGAGAGCTTATATTACATCCTCGGACTCATTTCAATGACTGCTGTTAATTTTATCGCACTGTATTCCATATTCTAGGATGAGGAGTTGTGAAATAGAAACGCAATATAATAGATTGTGTAGTATGTTAAGTATATACTTGTAGAATATTAGATTTCAGGATTGTTTATTTAAGTATTAAAATATGCATTAAAAGTGAATGCTAAATCGAGGTATTGTCTGCATGCTTAAAATTTCAATTCTGATTATTAGCCTTAGGAATGGAAAGACTATATTAAAAAATATTTATAATTAGGAATGAATAATAAGTAACAGACTGGCGTAAGTTAGTAGTTGTATTTTTATTATGTAATGAGAAAAAAAAATATTTTTCAAAAATTTTGAGGTAAGAATGCAATATTTGTATTTCTTATTTAAGCATGACGGACAGCTTTGACAATTTTACTCTTTTTTTTTTGTTATAGGTAAAAATATATATTTTAAATATCAAAAGTTTCATTCTTGCCTTTTTATTCCTTAATGCGAAAAAAAATAAATAGTAAAAAAATGTTGAGGGTAAAATGCAATATTTCTATCAGTTCTTTTTAAGTTAAGAAAAGCTTTATTAAACTTTTAAATTATTTGATATTATAGATAAAAGTGTATATTTTAAATACAGAAACTCTAATTATGGCTTTCAGTTTATTTTTGGAAATTAATATATTTATTTTAAACTACAGTATATATATATATATATATATATATATATATATATATATATATATATGTTACGTTGAACAAAAAATATATATATTTAGCCTCTAAATCCACAGATGGCAGAACTGCATCTTTTTTTCCCTTTGAAATCGTGCAATATTAAAAAAAAAAAAAAAAAAAAAAAAAAAAAAAAAAAAAAAAAAAAAAAAAAAAACGCGCGCGTATTCATTGAGTAAAGCTCTTTTAATGCAACAAATATTACTTTTTTAACCAAATTATGTGACGTTAGGAATCAAAAAGCAATCTTGAATTTTTTTTTTTTTTTTTTTTTTTTTTTTTTTTTTTTTTTTTAGCATATCATGAACTTATTGATCTTTATGTCTGTGCAATAACTATAATGTCTGACCTTTCCTTCAATAATTTTTTTGCCTATAAGTAAGAGGAAAAATTACAATTTTGTCATTTTTTTAAGTTTCTAAATTTTTTTAAAGGTGAAGGAAATACAGGACAACTTACAAACTTTAGCAATTTGATCTTCATATGTAACACTACATCACGCATTAATTTCACAGATGTTTTTGAATTCCTTTAATTTTTATAACGTTCTTAATTTTCTCTAAATTGACAGATTTTCAATTTTTTCAACAAATTTAAGATTAATCATGACGTTACCAAATTATTATTATTAATTAAATATGAAGATAATTTTCCAGAGATTACAATATTATAAAAAAGATTTATTTTATGTTAAATGGTTTTCAAGATACGGAACTTCAAACTTGCAACTTTGAACGATTGTACACATGCCATTCTATGTCACAAGTTTTTTAAATGTCCCGAACTTCCAAAATTTTTTATTTTTTTTATCGAAATATTTTGCAATGCTCTATTTGAATATGAATTGAATCTGTGTATCAAATTTCATTAAAATCGGTTACTATGCAGCCACGACTTTTTAAAGTTTTGCTCATTTTGTGTGGAATGACCCATAAGTAAAAACCATTTTTAGGGTTTCGTTCATTTGACAAAACCCTATTCGTCTCGCTCCTCTGTCTGTCTGTCCGTCACAGAGCCCGTTCTCAGAAACTATATCTGTTGGAGACTTGAAATTGTACAGTACATACTTATAGCCCAACACCTCACATTAAACGAAAAATCATAAAATTTTGAAAAAGTCTTATATTTATCATCTGGGCTCTAACTTGTGTATTTTAATCTTTTTGAACTGAGCCCTTAATTAAGTTGAAAACTTAAAATTGTGCATACTTATAGCTGAACACCTCACATCAAATGGCGAATCATAAAATTTTGAAAAAGTCTTATATTTACCCGTCTGGGTTCTAACTTGTGTATTCTAAGCTTTTTTTCTAACCGAGCTCCTACTTAAGTTGAAGACTCGAAATTTTCCATACTTATAACTGAACACCTCACCTCACATCAAACGATAAATCATAAAATTTTTAAAAAGTCTTTATTTACCCGTCTGGGCTCTAACATGTGTATTTTAAGCTTTTTTTTCTAACTGAGCTCCTACTTAAGTTGGAGACTCGAAATTTTCCATACTTATAACTGAATACCTCATCTCACATCAAACGACAAATCATAAAATTTTGAAAAAGTCTTATATTTACCCCTCTGGGCTTTAACTTGTGTGCTTGATATATGATACGTTTTATCTATTTCTGAAGAGATTAGTATTTTTAACATATTGAAAGTTTAATTACAGAACCAAAACAATTAGAAAGTGAGACAGATGGCGCACAGAAAATCTCAGATAAATTTGATTTGTGGAAATTTAAATATATAAAAATATTGCAAATCCATAATGCTGAGTTAAATAAGAGCGAAAATAAATCTGAAAGTGTAATTTCAGAATATTAAATTACCTAGGTAATAATTACCTACTTTGTTTAAGGATCTTTTCAATACATGCGTAAACTGCAATAGCAGCATATCTAATGCTCAAAAATTGCAGTATTTAAAAGCTTCATTGACAGGTGAAGCGTATTGCGCCATTCATTCTATTCAAATTTCTGATTCTAATTTAATTTTGAGATTGCATGGAATATACAATACGAAAGACATTCAATTATGCGAGAAAACTTTTTGCATATATTGAACGATTTCTAGGTTTAACGACAATTCAAACAGAATCAGCTAGTGCTATTATAAATCTAGTTGACAAAATTAATTATGTCATTTGCTCAATACAAGTATTGAACAAAACCATTGGTAAATTTGTGAAACATTAATGACTTATTTAATTTTGAAAAATTCGATTCTACTTCAAAATTGTGGTAGGAACATCAGCTTAAAAGCAATGAGATTCCGAAACTTAAGAAACTGAATTTCTTAAGAGTTGCGCAAGAACTCTTTAAAATAGCCAGCTAGTGGTAAATAAGGTACTTAAATTATCTTATTTTAACAATTTCAAGCTTAAAAATTATTTTAAAAACCGTTAAAAAATTAGTAAATTAGAGTACAATTTTCAAAGAAATTGTGATACAGTTTCCAACCATCCACATTTTCCCCTAAACTATTTGCGATATGCGCACATTATCTACACAAATATTATTACAACAATTTTATACATTTTCCCAAATGTTTTTCTATTCAATATTTATTTTTGAAACGTTTATTGTTTAATTATAGGTACCTAAGGGACAATCTTCCATTTGTACATCCTAATCATATTGCTATTTGGGGACATGCATACGGTGGATTTGTTGCAGCTTCAGCACTGGCTGCAAGTGATACTGTATTTAAATGTGCAGTAGCCATTTCTCCTATAACTAGTTGGGTATATTACAGTAAGTCTCAAATAACTGATGTATTTTAATATTGTTTCAAGAGAAATTTTAGAATTTTTTTTTCTGTTATTGAGTATTATAATTGTTTAGATTTTTCTTCATCATATTCCTTCTTATGCTCTTCATTGAGTTTGTGGATGTTATCAATGATTTTTTAAACCTAATTAAACAAATATTACTGGGATTTAACATGACACTACGCTTAAATTGGTGTATTATTCTTTATTATAATTAAACGTACAGTACATCACCTAAAAGAAGTCCCACAGTGTAAAATACAATATTTCAATAGCAATAATCAATATAAAAATTAAATATAGGTAATGTGTATAATGTAACTAATAAATTTTGAATGCAGTTGAATTTAAAATAATTTATTTTATAGGTAACAGAGTGGTTTACGATTCTTTAACATGTATGAATTCAAAAACTTTTCAAATCGTAAAAAGCAAATATTTCTTCAAATTTATACAAAATGCAATTAACACTGAAGACTGAGTTTACTTTTCTCAAGACTTAGAAATACATTTCAGCATAGTTATAAGATTACATATCTGGCATATATTTACTATAATTTAATCTTTTGTTTTCAAATTAATTTTCACAAAAACCACAAATTACTTTATAAACTTTGCAATTATTTGACATCTGTATTATATATTTTTATATGTTACGAATTGTTAAATTTTAAATTTATGAATTCTTTGATTGGTAATTATACATTTATATCAATATATATACTGCTTAATCTATGAACTTTTTATTGCAAATGCATACAACTCATGCAGTGGTTTTGAAAATAATTTCAAAATATCAATCAATTTTTCATTTGATAGTAATAATCAAATAAATTCAGTCACATAAAATCATTTGAAAACAAAATTAAATATATTTGTATTTTGATTATCACTAAATGAAAAATATTCAATCTAGTAAATTTTGTTTATTGTAGGTTATTTTACATTGGCTGTTTGTAATAAATCTATCCAAATAAATTAAACAATTTCACCCGAAAATTCAAATAAAAATATTAACCAAATTAAACGTTTATTTAAAAGGAATGAGACATTAGGCTTTCATTAAAGAAATTTTTGAAATTTCTACTTTGATAATACTCCGCCAAGCAGAAAATTTAATTTATTCAAACATAAATTTTCGTAGCGAAACTAATTGTTGGCTACCTCATCTGTTCACCCGAATTGCGGAATAAAATATTGTGCAACAATACTCTGAAAGCACCTTGAAAAGTGATTGTTTAATGTGTTTAATTACACTCTTATAATATATTTAAAACTTTCCTGTATACTGAATTTTCTGTAAATGGGTTCTTAGTATTTCCATTAAAATCTTTATCTGTTGGCAATTTTCAGTTTAATGTTACTTTCGCTGCACATTTTAGTGTTGCTTTAATGTTTAAAACTTTGTAACAGAACTAAAACATAAAATTTCACGATAAGGTACTAATTTCCTGCAACAAACATTAGATTCGACACTTAACTGATGTCATTAACTTCTCATTGCAATTTTATGACTTGTAATATAACGACACAGCTTTCTCTGCGATGCAGGTAACTGTTATGGCTTCTTACAGTTGCAATGTCTAAATTAATGTAATATATATTTGCCTAAATGGAGAATATCTTAGTGTCCAGAACTAATTTTAAATTTTGGATTCGTTATTTTTTTAAAATAAAGTACATTTAATCGAATCTAAATAATAACAAATATCAATTAATTTCGCCTTCCAGAAATGTTACGGTATTTTATAGTGAAAAAAAAAAGTTTGATATTAACATTTTTTTTTTCTACTTATGGAAAGTCTCTTAAATATTATAAAAAATCATTAATAAATAACATATTTCACAATTTTTCTGAGATGTTATATGTAACATGACGTAATGTCAACTAACTTTAAATGTGATATTTTAATTAATTAAATACTCATCTACAGAAGTAGAGGAAATACAATCGTAAAATAAAAAGAGGTTTTACAAGATAAATGCATTTTACTCACTAAACAATTCAGCTTCCTAAAATAATAATTACAAGACTTATCGTAAATAATAAATCGCAGAAAATAGTAGAAATTAAAATAGTCAGTCTTGAATTATGCAGATAATCCAAAATTCAGTGTTGCACTAACAAGAGAACCAATTTTGGTGCTGCACGCACCTAGCATCGAGACCTGGTGCATTTTGTAGCACTATACATAAAAGTTAGGGAGCCGATAAAATTTCTCTGTTAAAATCATATTTTATAAATGTTTTTATACTTTTATTTTTTTATTATTGGATTTTTATTCGTTTATTTCACGCCAAAAGTGAGTTAAGTCGCCAGATATGGCGCTAAACATCCCCCCCCCCCTCCTTTATCCGTCTAGTGTCTAGTATATGTACGTATTAGATTGCGATTTGTTTCATAATAGCATACGACAAGAATTACTGTTTTTTTTGTTTGTTTGTTTTTTTTTTCTATGCAGACGATAAATGCATAAATAGTAAATATATAACTTTTAAAACCTTTCAAGATCACTGAAAACTATTTTTTTTAATTTAAATACAGAATAAGAATACTATATTCTTTTGAAGTCAGATAGAATAAAGTTTCGAATGTTTAAAATCAAACTTTGTTGTATTACGTGTTGTGTCTTTTCGTAAAAGTAATCATACAGTAAATTGATATTTTTATACAATTTAGAAAATTTACTGTGCCTAATTAGGTACGGACACTACAATTTCAAAACCACTGCTCACTCACACACGAAAAGCAGCTATCACATTTGGATAGGGTTGCCGGAAAGCTCTACTTAGAAAAAAAAAAAAAAAAAAAAAAGGCCAACATTTCTCTAGCCAAAGATGTGAATATAATGTTGTACTTTTTTTTTTAAATCAATTTCATATGTTCTTGAAGGAATTTTAAAACTTTTTTCAATATTTTATGCTTATTATTGACTAATTTGTATTTTTAAATGCTTTTCTTTAAAAAAACTTCAATGTTAATAGTGCGATACGTGACCTCTAAAATTGCATTTTTAGAAAGTTATGCTGCTGTAAAATCAAGAAATATTATTTTAACAGAAACATTTTATCGATTCTCAAACTTCGTAATACAGGGCTTTGAAATGCACCAGGTCTCAATGCTAGATGCGAGCAGCAGCAGTTCCCTTGTAAGAATAAGTTTTATCGCTCATGCACAACGAATAGTGCCACAATTTACTGGTAATTATCCATTGTTTACTTTATCTAATATAAAAATATCGGCATGCATAGTTAGCGGAATATATTAAATATATACCTACATTTCTCGTTTTCTGGAAGACAATGCCTATTTAGACACCTATAGGAGTTTCTAGACGCCTAGTACATATTGAAAACACTATTTAAAACAAAAATTTCAAGTCAAGTAGAATTAAATCATGACGCTCTATAATCTTTTCTATTAGTTTTACAGTTATACTTTTAAATCCTCCATTTGTGCAAATAATATTCTTCGTTTAAGGGGTCTCAGGAGTCTAACTTTTTACCTGGCGGTGCAATTTAGCAACATGTCACATTTTCTTTTTTTTTTCTCAGTCTCTATAAAACATAAATACATATTTTTTTTAAATATAGACAAGCTAATATCTCTTCTATTTAAAAAAAAATAATATTCTATATTGAAATTTTATATTTTTTTATGTTTGATTTTGATTAAAAAAATGTAATTTTTTTTTTTTTTAGTTGCATGCACTGCGTGCAATACTATAGCAAATCTATTGGTTCAAGAGCTCCCCAAAATATTGATAATGATGTAAAACTAATGTATCTTGAACATATACTTCATTTTTAAGCAATTTATTTATTTATTTTGTTTGAAATTTAAATTTAAATTATAAAATTTTGAAAACATTTATTCCGTTACTGAAAAATTTTCAATTTTAAATAATCAATGCAGTTATAATACTAAATTTGAAGTATAAGTTATCCTTTATCTTAAAATGAAGGTATTTACAAAGTTTCATGCGAATTTCTTTACTAGTTAGTGAAAAATGTTGTGCGCAGTGCATGCAAGTCCAAAAACAATTTTACATTTTTTATCAAAATTAAACAATAAAATAAAATAAAATAAAATCTCCATATAGAATATTAAAAACATTATTTTAAATAGAAGACATATTAGGTTGTCTATATTAAAAAAAATTATGCATTTATGTGTTATAGAGACTGAGAGAAAAAATTAATTGTGACATGTTGCTAAATTGCACCGCCGTGTAAAAAGTAAGACTCCCGAGACCCCTTAAAGACTCCACATTCAACATTTTGTAGTAATACTTGTATATTGTTATTAGTGCCCGTTTAAACTATAGTCTTAATGTTATGTATAGTAATTTAATATAGCTCAGCATTTTTCATAAAAAAATATGTGGATGAAATAACTTATTATATATTTCATATTACATCTAATAATGTAACCCAATTCGATTCTTTTGTCTTTCTATTACAGGAAATTCTATTTATACGTTTTAAGGCTCAGACATCCCGAAAAACATTTTTTTTTTTTGCAAAATTTCTGTCAGTCTGTATGTGACAAAAACTTTCTGGGGACACTGTCTCAAAAGCCAACCCATGGAATTTAACAAAACCCTTTAACAAAGTCCCCAATATAAATTGTCCTGATTAGTTTTGGTGTAAATCGCCTGACAGGTGGCGATAATGTGCTATATTTTTTATTATTTCCTCAACAGCTTAATCTCAAGAACTAATGCACGGATTTACATAAAACTTCAGATTCACTTAGTCCCTGATATAATTTGGTCCTAATTACGTTTTGGTGAAAATCGCCAAATAGGTGGCCTTACATTGACGCAATATTCATGATTGTCGCAATTGCTATATCTCAAGAAATGCACAGATATTCATGAAACTTCAGATTCGTGTTTTACCTTGATGTAATTCGGTGCCGATTACGTTTTTGCGTAAATCGCTTAACGGTTTTTAACGATACATTGACGCAATATTCATGATTGTCGCAATTGCTATATCTCAAGAAATGCACAGATATTCATGAAACTTCAGATTCGTGTTTTACCTTGATGTAATTCGGTGCCGATTACGTTTTTGCGTAAATCGCTTAACGGTTTTTAAACGATCCGCTAATCGATTTACGGATTTTCACGATTACTCTATCTCAATAACTAATTACGAATTTAAACAAACTTCATATTATGTTACACTTTCACATAAGTTGATACTTTAGAACTCTGGTGATATACATAGATTGTTATTTACTTTTGACACTGTGATGGAGAATTTCGATGCATTAACATGCATCAGAAAAAAGAAAGTTTTGGAATTGGCATTTCCGACTAGTTTAACCCTTCACTGTACCACGTGCCACATCTGGCACATACATAAAAACAGGGTTATTCTTATTACGTGACATGAATTTGGCCAATATGATCTCTATCCTTGATCAAGAACATTCCAAATAATGGTATAACACTTATTTTGTCCATGTAAGGTAGCTGCATTTGACAAAAAAATTAGAACTCATTCTTCGGGAATAAAAATATATCGATCAAGCTATTAACGTAAAATTTACTTTCATTATTTTTACTGAATATTTAAAAATATTAATATGGAAAAGTTGCAGAGAGTTAAGCAGATAAAATTAATTAATTTAAGCTCATTTAGTTGTAAAATATAGCATTAGAATATTTTAAAACCCTAATTGTGTACATAGGGCACACGCCATAAAATATCAAATTTTAGCTGAACATTTAAAATTTATTTTATTTTTAATATTTTTAACATTATTAGACCGATACATAGATTTCAAATAACTGTTTTCATAGCAATAGAAAAAATCGTGCAGTGAAGGGTTAAGTTGGAGTACACGAAACTAATTACTCAATCACTAAACTAAACAGTGTATTAGACTACGTGGTCTCAGGAAATTTAAAGCTTAAAAAATTTTGACACTTTAGCTTAGAATTTTACCCGCTCAATAGCTAAAGTAACGATTCCGAAACTTTGAAGTATTTTTTATGCAAATGACGTTTTTGGGCTTAACGCGCAGGATATCTGAAACACTTCTGAATATTTTTTCATGAAATTTTCAAAACATATGTTTCATGTTAGTCTGTATAAACTGAACCAAAAATTTGATTTTTATGCTACTAAAAATATTTTTTTAGGTGACTATGTTGTTGAAATTTTCAAAATTTTGTATTAGCTAAATACAACTTGGTATTAAAAATATAAAAATGCTTTAAATACAAACTTATTTAGGTTCAGAGTAATTATTGCAATCTGAAATATAATTAGGCACCAAAATATTTATTCTAGTTGCAAAATTGATTTTGTAAGCGTGTGCGTAAACTGCTATACAAATTTTCTGCTCGTCAAATATCTGACATTTTAGAGCCCCCTATAAATGCTAATTCTACATCTTGCTATTTTTTAAATACATGAAGTGAAAGAACATACTTACATCTTTCATCCCAATAAAAAAATTGTGTTTTAAAATCATATACATTTTAAGATAATAAATGTTTGAAAATGTCTTTTTTTTTGCCTTTTTTCCAATTTCAAGAGTCCTGAGACACCTTAACTCTACAGAAGGAATTACAATTTTGCGGAGCAAATTTTATATTCATAGATGTTTCTATGCGTATTTTCTTTTGTAATTTTTTTTGTTTTGTTTTGTTTTCGAAAAAATTTCATTTATGAAATCGTTAGCCATTTGTAAAATTAGTAACCGATAATAACTTTTATAAATAATTATTTCCTTACGACCATAATATTTTATTCGACTGAAATTAATATTTTATCATATATATTAAACGTCTAAATTTTGTATTCTTAAAGTTTATTTGAAAGACAGCAGAAGATTTTTAATGACACCCATTTCTATCATTCAAAATATTAAATATCAGGAATTGTGGAGGGTTGTAAAGTATGCAGTTTATATCATGTGTATAAAGAAATAAAATTTTATGTTACGTTTCTAAAGCATTCTTTTAATTTCTTGTGTGAATTATTTCCATGAATAAATGTACAGACTTGCTAGCATGTTTTATTTTGTTGTAAGAATATTTATTTCGACTGTTTAGCCTACTTACGAATTCTTAGTTTCGGCAACATTTCAAATATTTTGGATTTAATGATAAAGTCGTCTGTATAGTATATAACTAAAACAATATTAACTACTTAAGCCGCATATATTACAATCGAGATGGGCAACATGATTACATATTTTATCACTTACGAAGTTCGGAGTGCTTTAAACAAACCGAACTGAGCAGCAGTGATCATGTGTTTTGATTTTCTAGCGTACTTACGGATTCTTAGTTTCGGTAGTAATTCAGATATTTTGGATTTAATGATAAAGTCGTCTGTATAGTATGTAACTAAAACAATATTAACTACTTAAGCCACATATATTACAATCGAGATGGTCAACACAGAATTACATATTTTATCACTTACGAAGTTCGGAGTGCTTTAAACTCATCGAACTCAGTACCAGTAATCATGTGTTTTGATAGTCTGGCGTACTTGCGAATTCTTAGTTTCAGTAGCGATTCCAATCGTTTGGATTATAAAGCCGTGCGTACAGAACGTAACTAAAGCAATATTAACTACTTAAGCCGTTACAATCGAGGTGGTCAACAGAGCTACATATTTTATCACTTACGAAGCTCGCAGTACTTTAAACTCAACAAACTCAATAGCAATGATTATGATGGTAACTTCCAGATTCACTGTTTAACCCTGTAAAAGACAGTAGGATGTATTATATCCCACTTAATTTCAATCAAGATTTGCAAAAGAATTTTTAAACATAGTTTTAATTTTATAACTTTGGTTTAAAAAAAAATGCTTTTAAAATTGGATTTACTTATTTTGAAGTTTTTTAAATTCTGGTGAAGCCCAATTATTTTCCCCTGAAAGGGTTAAAATGTTGCTTCCGTATAACACCTCTTATGGAGAAGATTGATCCTCCTTGCAACGATGGTAGATATGTGGCAGCTTTCTATGCAACGTATCAATTTCCAGCCCCCTGTTACTCAAAATCTACTTTGAACGAGTGAAATCATTATATTAATTATTTTTCTTAAAACAATACGTAGTTCTATGTTTATGTATATATATATATTTTCTTTCTCTCTCCTTTTCGCAACGAACTTAACACGTTCAAATATAAAGATTTACGATTTTATTTTCCACCTATTCAAAATCCCATTCTCGCATATTTAATTTTTATTTCGTAACGGTCTTTATTTAAAAGTAATCAAATACATAAAAAACCTAAGTGCAGCTGTCTTTTTAAAATTGCATTTTGTTTTATCGTATTTTATCTGCGTTGTTAGTAAGCCACTCTTAATTGCAGTTGGAATTTGACGGGTAAAAATAAATAAAAGAAATAAAAGTATTTTAAGAGAATTGCGGTTTCAAATATATTTCATTTATATTAGCACATGTGCTTTTTCTCTGCATTTCCATACATTCGTTAAAGATTTCCAATCACATTTAAGCTCAATTCGTTGGTGTTAAAATAAACAAACCCAGACTTTCTTGCGCTCATACATGAAATACAGTAGGGTTGCTTTACAGCCCGTGAGTGTGTGCTGAAGGGGGCTGCCACATTATTTTCTGCTAAAACTCTCTACAATGCCGGCGTCAAAAACTTTGTAGATTGGCGATAATGTACTACGCCATGTCATGTGAATCAGGATGCAAAAAGTTCAGTTGTTTTTTGCTTCCCCTGTTGCTGTAAGGTACGATAAAGGGCCGCTTCCCCCCCCCCCTTTTTTTGACGTTACGGAGCACTTCGCCATGGATAGCTATATATATATCTACAGATCTCCATATATGATTTTTTTACGAATTATCTGTTTTCATTTGAAACAGAATAAATATTGACTTTATTTCTTTCCCCTATAATGTTGGAGTTTTTTATCTTGCAATATCATCGAAACCTTGAACACTCGTATGGAGAATCAAACTTCTCCATACCTCTGTACCGTTTTCTAGATTTTGAAAGCTTTTGATTTATTTACACGTGGACACAAATGTCCTTCAACTTAAAGGATTAAATTCACATTTTAAGCTTCTAAGTTTGGGACGTAATATTCCTTTCACTAAGCTCCAGGTTTCACAGCAATATAAGCAATATTTAGGATAATATAATTCTATAGATTTGATATTTTAAATACATTGAAGAATGATTAATACTCTGAAGGATTACATTCATATTTGTAATTGAGTTTTTTTAATAATGTTGAAAGAATCATATTTTCTTAGCATTTAAAACAAAATGCAAAACAACAAGTAAACAACATTACAATTTTACCCATTTGCAAGACGCTCGGTGGGTTAATAATGAGTGTCCCTTTATGGGTAATCCAAATATAGTACTAATCGCATTCACCACGTGAGAGAAGACCTATTAAGTACGTATTAGACTATTCAAATTCATTCTCATGTGTTTTTGTTTTTGCGAACTTACAACACTACAGAAGCACGAGTAAAAATAACCACGGACGATAACAGTGTAAGTAATACTATACAGATATAAAATCTTTCAAGATACTAATTTATAGTTGTTTCTTAATATTTAAAAAAAATAAACCAACTCTGAATTTCAATCCTATTTTTATTTTTTTTTTGTTGAAAATGTAAAAACGATCGGTACAAGTGATGAATTACATACTTTATTTAAGGAAGAAAAGGTTTAAATCCTGAACGTCTTATTTTCATCCATTTACCTAAGATAAATTAATTATTATTGTTCTAGGTTGTATTAAATCATAATTTTAACATTGTAGGAAAAGCATATTTTACTAGTCTATTTTATAAAGTGAAATATGATACCAATAAAATAAATTTTCTATTACAGGTTCTGCGTATACCGAAAGATTCATGGGAACACCTCAGCATCAAGACAATTTCAGAGGATATGAAAAAGCAAATTTAATCAAAAAAGCTCCCAATTTTAAAGGAAAGAAGATACTTCTTATGCATGGGACAGCAGATGGTAAGTTCTAAAATATTTAATATTAATGCATGATTTTTTTTCAAGTGAAGGTAACATGATTTTCATTCTCAATGATAAATAATGCTAACTGTACATCATTGTTATGTTATAGACATCAGTGAATCCCCTAACCGTCGATTAAATGAGTATCAGCTCACTTTTGAAATAAACATTGAGGATTATGTGCTAGGTTGAAAGCAAGAGCGGTACACTACTATGAAACAACCCAGGGTCCATGGTCAAGAAAGCAGAATTTAACATTGTTTGTCATGATGCTTAATCAAAAGACGCAGAATATTAAGTTTAACCCTTTATCTACTGCGTTATGATCTACTGCAATTTTTTTTCAGTTACTAAAATGAAATGTAAAGGATATACATAAAAAAATACTCACACGTGATAATTTAATTCGTTAGAGGTAATTAATTAAAGTGATACTTTAAAGTGCCGTCAATACACTATGCTTAAAATATTCTCGTAGCAGAAAACCCACATGATATTTCAAATAAAATTTAAACTCTTAAAAACTCTAAATAACAAGAAGACACTCGCACGTTAACAACAAAAAAAAAATATTAAATTGACGAAGTTTTATTTTACACATGAAAAATGAGTAAAAATTCAAGTTTCATGGCATAAAAAAAAAAAATAGGTTTCGATCTTGTTAGCAGTTCTTTAGTTATGCGAGCCTATATTTCTGGGACAATATGTTCTCTTGCATCTCCACATATGCAATATATGAATTTACACATGCCATTTCTAGCATAGCAAAAAAGTGCCGGTGCCACAACTTTTTCGATTTCCTGTAAAAAAATAATAATGAAACAGAAAAGAATTACCAGTGAAAAACGTTACTACACAACAATTTAGTAATTACATTGTAAAGCAGATAAAAACGATGGCTAACTAAATAGAGATATATATAACTAGATAGATACTAAAAGTAAACAAGGAGTTTTCCCCTAACACCCCGTGTACTGGCGGTACTTATACCTACCGCCGAGTAATTCAAATGTTAAATCAAGAATATACACCGGTCAATTAAAATAGCTTGTCAAATTGTATTCTAAGATCATTCTAAACATATTTAAAAAATCCAACACTTATCTTATTTGCTTTATTATGTTTGTAGCAATGAAAATACAAGCGGGGCAATATGTACAAAATGTCTGCTCAAAATCCATCGACTGTTTCAAAGGTAGCCTCTTTCCTCGCCAAAACAATGATCCGAGAACTACTGCTGCTATGTATCCTGTAAAAGTGGAGTTAAAAGGTCGTTTTTGCAAAGTACCATTAGAATATTAGCAATATTCACTGTGGGATGGGAGCGTAAAGTGAATGCTAATTATAAGTACCGTCAGTAGATAAAGGTTTAATTTAGTTAGGATATAGATGCTTTGTGTAGACTAAATGTTCAGTAAAATCAAAATTTATAGGAAAAACAAATTATTCTCATGTATTATCATTGGAGCTGAAACAAAAAATGTCACAGAGGTCATATACGGAGCGGGTTTGGAGCAAATTTTGTATGCCAATTTGACGAAAACCTCGTTTTGGAATATCAGTTACATATATATTTTTAAATTATTTTCTATTCTTTTAAAAGGAAATAACAATAAGTAAAAAAGATTAATTAATATCTATAGTACAAAACAATTTATATAATTAAAAAAAAAGAATATAAATGTAAATGAACAATTTATGATTAAATCAACAACAATAGACCGGTTACCATGACAGGCAAAATAACACCATTTTGGCGTAAACCATGTACACAGGTGCGTATATGACATATGTGCCAAAACACTAAACCCAACTGATTAATTAGTATATGAATAATATTTATTCACAAAACTCGTTCCACGAAATTTTTTATAGGAAACATTATCTACAATACTAAAACTTCTTTAAACGTATAAAATTCATTTCAATCCGCATAATTTATTTTCTTGTTTTGTGTGTTTTCCAATTTCAGCTTTATTTATAACTTTTCAGTCACATCATATTTCTATAACTTAATTTATTTTCAGAATACAAAATTTTAAAAAATTGCAACTTATCAAAACTAAATAAAAATACTTCTAGTTACAGTAATTGTACTAATAATCTATTTGTATGGCTGTGTTATTATTTAGTTAAAAGAAATAGTAAATTTTGTTTATTGTAACAGTATAAAATGTAATTTAAGGTTTGGACCTTAAAATATTTTATCAGAAAAAATAAGGAATGATATTTATAAGCGAATCAAAGCATAATACACTGTTAAAAATCTGCAGAAAACTGTCCCGTTTTTTAACAGTTTGTATACAAAAAGACATTTACTTGACTATAAATTTAATGCCCGTGAATTAAAACTACCTTTAGTAACCGTTATAGATAAAAAAGGGTCTAATATTCTGTCAGTTTGTTGCAATTATATTATTTTAAAATATTTTATAGACAATATTTTAAGTGATTGTTTCTTTTTTTTTTTTTTTTTTTTTTTGTATGTTTTATAGCAATTGTCCATATTCAACATTCTACGATGTTTATGAAATCGTTAACAGAAGAAGGTGTGCTATTTCAGACACAGGTAACGAAATATATATTTGTATTTTTTCAGTTTCTTTAATTGAGTCTAATGTTAAAAAGCAGCAAAACCAACGTTTTATAATGCACAAATAATACGTGAATAGCAGCAAACAGCTGTTTCGAATCTACTAGCGAGATTCTTCTTCAGTGCAGGATAGAGCAAGACACAGAGTGCTAGAAAAAGCAAAGCTGAGCACAGCTAGCCCCCTGTGTCTTGCTCTATCGTGCACTGAAGAAGAATCTCACTAGTAGATTCGAAACAGCTGTTTGCTGCTTTTCACGTATTATTTGTGCATTTTTAAACGTTGGTTTTTTTTTGCTTTTTAATATTCCTGCAGAAAGGCTTTAATTGCTATTTTAATGAGTCTAATGGCTTTTTTTTTTGTTTGTTTGTTTTTGTTTTTGCGATAAATCCTTAAATGACCTTCATATTTTACCAAGAAGTTAGGATTTTGCTCAAATCGTAAATTGAAAAAATTTTAAAAAGTCGAAAATAACTGATGATCTGATACTTTAAAATATTTGAAAAACTTTTTTTTCATAATAATTTAATAACTTATTCGGCTTATACTTAGAAATCTTATAGCTAAAAAGTTGAATGGTCTGACAAGGGGAGAGCGGTACAACAAAACTTCCACATAAAGAATAAAATTGTAAGTATTTTAAATACATAATTTTTTAAATGTTTAGCTATACAAATACCTAGTGAAGGCCAAAACAAAAGAGAATAAATTTTTATTGAAGAATGTTTTACGTCTGTTTTATAGGATCAGATTTTTGCAACATCTCGACTTAAAAAAAAAAATGCAATTCGCAAAGAATTCTGACGTTATGGTAAAAAAAAAAAAAAAAAAAAAAAAAAAAAAATGAAGGTGTTCATTTTAGGATTTAGAGATAAAAAACATAAGATTCAATTATCAAAAGACAAAAAACAACACAGATTTTGGACTTGTGTAATATGTATAATACAAATCTCAAAATATACGCATGAATTCATGCAGAATATAAAATATTCATACATGATTTTTTATTTTTTTTTACTTCTAAAAAATATCTCTTTTTATTTTGCTTTAATTTTAGATATATACAGATGAAAATCATTCCCTGAAAAATGTTCGGAGGCATATGTACAGAACAATGGAAGAATTTTTCACAAAATGCTTCTCGGATGAAAAAGATGAATATGACGGTACCTGAGACAATATTATTTAGGACCGACTATGTGATTGCTTATGTAAATAAGATATACATAAATATATGTTTTGTGTAAGAAAATATAAATTTTTTAACGAAACCTTCAAGGAGTGAGAATGAATGGGGCGTCGGGATATTTCCGACGGATCAGAAGTGTCTGTGTATATAGCTGATTTGTGTTAAGAACATGTATACATAAAAAATATCTATTTTTCCCCAATGATTGAATTATCATGACGTTTATTGAAAATGGATTTTTTAATTCAATGTGAGCTCAAGAGACAGTGCTACTTTTTTAATAAATTGACTCAAAGTGGTTGGATTGGAATTTCAAGAACCCCATAAAGAACATGAGAAACTGAAACATGTTTTTGTGTGAAACGAATTTGTAAAGTTTATATACTATATGTTATATGTTATTTTATGAATATATTAAATTTATAGTAAATATTTAACATTATTCTTGTATTGACAAATGAATGGATTTATTGAATATCGCTGTTTTACGGGAAAAGTAGAGTTTTTAATTAAAATTCTGATTATAAATAATAATCTTATTTCGTAAAATATTTATACAATTCTAAATTTTAATATCATTTAATTAGTTTTAAATTATTAAACAGTATTTTGTAATAACTTAAAAGAAAATTATCTTTGAAATTTATATCAAAATGAAAAAAAAAATCACATAAAAAAGCATTTTCTTTTTTATAAGTACGGTATTTATAGTGTTTATAATGAATTTCATAATATCACCTTATAAGCATCAAATTTGTTGGTGTTTATTTTAAATAAATGCATTCAGCATCCAGAAGAATTTCAGTCTGAATTCCAGTAGTTATGAAGAGTTTTACTATAAATCTTTGCATGTTTAATTGAATAAAAAATATGTTGCAATACGAAGCTAATAATATTCTTTTAAAACACGGACACCAAACACATTTGTATGTAAAGGAATTTGCTTATAATTTTCGAAGTTGTCAATTTAAAAAATTCTGTAATTTAAGATTTTTTAATGTTTTTTTTTTATTTTAAGTATTTAGAATGAATCTTTTTGTCGATATGTTCAAAATTAAACCTGGATAATAAGTGATACCATGTTTACTGAATCAACACTGCTTTGCATATAATTCTGAATTCATAAAAAAAATATATCGGCCTATGGAATATTATTTTTAAAAATAGTAAGTATTCAGTAAGTTATCTGTAAAATTTCATGTGGAAAAATTCATTACTGTTTTAATACTCAAATGTATTTTTAAATCACTTTTGAATTCTTAAGACATCCTAAATGTTCTATCTTATGAAAAAAAAAAAGGTACATTAAAACATTTTCTGTAAAGATTGTGATTTTTTAATATTGAATAAATGTTTTATTAAATAAATATATAATTCGTATTTATTTTCGAACTTTTCTAAGCTACACTATGATTCATCTTACCTATTTAAACATAAAGTGTCTTTTTTCGCTGTAAAAAAGTACAGTTCTAGCTTTTTATAAAATAAGGCAAAATAGTTAAGGATCTCTTTTAAAAATTTGCTGGTAACTGATCAGTGATTCAACGGTTTTTATAGAAAACGATTACATAATGTAATAAAATCCTTTTCTGACCGTATTATGTTCAGAATAGAGTCAAATTACGGTTCTGTAATATTTTTTATAAAAACGGTCAAATGAATGGACAGTTTACTGCATATTGGTAACAGTTGATTTTACAATAAATAAAACTTCAAACACTGTATTTTCGTAATAAGGGATTCATTTTTAAAAATCTATTCTTAATATTCAAATTAAAAGCAAATAAATAAATAAATAAAACAGTGCTGATTTTAGACAAAGGTAATTTTGGGGCGAATAAAAGTTTCTATTTTTTAAAAATATAATTAAATAATATTTTATATTTATGCACTTTTTATTATGCATTTATATTATGCAAAAAGAACAAACTGAACACGTGGCAACATGCTCCATAAACATGTCACTAATATAGCTACATTTTTAGAGTTTCTTTCATGAGAAGAAAACCCATACGTAGTAATCCTAAATAGTAATTTCAGTGTTTCATACACAGGCTCGATAGCTCCGTGGATGCGCATTTGCCTGCTAAACAAAAAGTTCGAGTTTAAAGCTCGGATTCGGAATTCCATCTGTAATAGATTCCATTCTACAGAATTATTGTAATTTTTTTTCTTTGCAATTTAACTCCAGTAATTGGTGTAAAATATTTTGTCAAAAATAATTTTTCCCTTTCCAGAAATTCAGAAATTTAGTATTTACTACATTTCATTGTCCGGTTTATAGAATTAAAAGTATTTTCGCGATGTTTTGCCATTTTAAAGGATTATTTTTTTTTTAATCTAAAATTAAATCATGTAGTTAAATATACTTTTCAGATATGCAATCATATGTTGTTACAACTGTCTGAAAAGCAGTTCTTCTTATTATTTTTATTATATATTTTGACTAAAGAAATATCTTCAAATTGTAATACTTTTAGAATTTAATTTAATGGGTGGTGCCATCTATTTTTTTATATAAAATGTTAAAAATTTAATAATTATAAATTAACGATTTTTAGTTTATTAATTAAACGATAAAGAGTTTTGTAAGAAATATTAAATGAAACACTCTGTGTGGTGTTCGATCACTTCTTGCCATCGCGTTTTACGAGATTTGTGTTTGAATTTATAGCATGGTCATGAAAATGAGAACATGACAGGTTTGAAAGTTTCTTCATTTTAGTGTCTCCTGGTGTGAATAGAGAGATTTTTCTTGCAATGCTTTTAATATGATAAATAGATGAACAATAATTTCATACGGTTTCGTTATTTTATTTGCTCCAGTTTTTGTCCATATTATTGCTTTCAACGTTATAATTTTACACTTTTACCACTACCCTTTGTCGTTTTCCATCATCCAAAATATTATTATTATTATTATTATTATTATTATTATTATGTGCTCTTATATAGCAGTGGGAAAAAAGTAAACACCCCTACTAACTCAGCAACAAATTATCGTAGAAGAAAGTTATTGGTACCAAATGATTGGAAATAAAGTCTACTTTTAAATTATGTATATAAAATGTACTTAGAGGCTCATCTAAATATCACAATAATCCAAAACTTTGTTTTTTTTTCAATAGAAATACCAAAGTTTGACAACATAAATAAGTTCTCCACCCATCAAATAACCTTTAATAATCATGAAATTCAACGATTAGTTTTAGACAAATTAACTTTTTTTAATGAGCATATCTGAGAAGGTGTATCCAAATTCAAGTTTGGTACTAGATTCTTGAAATACAACAGAATGATTGTCATACTATGAACGTATTATTTCTTGCCAATATGACCATTTCCCTCGCTTAATATGTTTCGACTATTGCGAGCCCAAATGCTTCAATAAAATGAGTAATACCCTATTTATATATAATCCTAATGAAACGAACTTATAAAACGGATTTAATGAAACGACTGAAATGTAATGAATTTATGAAACGATTCTATGAAACGACTGATTAAACAACTGATTATGTTTCACGGCGATACTTCGCGATGAAATTAACACCAAAAATCCGTATTGATCCGGAGATGTCAAAAGTGGTATTAGAATTTTTAAATTCGAATTAGTTTTCGAAATATTAATTTTATTGATATTTATATTGATTATATATGATACAAATTATATTGATATTATATTAAAAATAAGACAATAATATTAAATTTACTTTTGAACTAATAACAGGGGGAAAATTACCTTTTTTAGATGTTGAGCTACAGAGAAAGAGGAATGAATTAATTCGTTCAGTTTATCGAAAACCTATCGCGGATTTAAACATTATACCTTCCGATGCATGCCCAATGCCTTATAAATTATCCACCTCCAGGTTCCTAGTTAATCGTGCTTTCAGGATTATTCCGATATAAATCTGAGGAATGAATTAGAGAAAGCTAAACGTATTTCTATTGATAATGGTTATCAGGTAAAATTAATTAACAAATTGATTCAGAGCTCCTTTGATACTTCTAAAATTAAAAATAAAGCTATTAATGAAGTTATTATGAAAAGGGTTGTAGCAAATTATTTCCCGGGTTTCTTTGAACATACAAAAAATCATTTAAGAAATTTTGGTTTATGCTTGATCGCGAAGCCGCCTCCGAAATTAAAGATGCTTTTAAATACTAAAATTGATCCTATTAATAGAGATGACCTCTCAGGAGTTTATATGATTCCATTTATTAGGAAGGGATGAATCAGAAATCATTATATAGGTATAACCCAATGAAAATTCAATGTATGATGTAAAGAACATATCGCGGCCATAAAATATAATAGAGGTAATACTGCTTTATCCCGGCTAAATCAAATAGAGAACATTAGCATACTTTTTAGCGAGATTAAATTAATCTACAGATCTAATTTTTATTTACAATTATTTATAAGAGAGTCCATTAAAATTTATTTAAGAGGCTCAGGAGTTTGTAACGATGCATTATCTTTTTGTTCCTCAATTTATGGATTGAATGGTTGGACAACTTACGGCGTCGCGACATAGAGGGAAAACGAGCAATCGCGAAAATGTAGGTCGCGTTATATGATTAATTGTTTATATTCGATGATTTTTTCTATTTTTTATATGCATTTGTAATTTTTTATTATACATTCTGATGACGACTCAGTAAAAGAGTTTAAACATACAAATATTGATTTTTAATTGACTTTGAATGTGTTTTTATAACGTCTTTTAAACAAATAAATATTTTAGTATTGTTATATCCTTTAATTCAATCAATCGGACAATGAAATCTAGTCAATTTAAAATTTCGCAATTTCTCAAAAAAAGAAAAGATAAAATATTTTACAACTTTTGGCCTTAAAATGAAAAAAAAAATGTAAATTTAATGTACACTATATGGCCAACGATGATTGGTCACTTGCGATTTTAGACGTTTTGTTAAATATCTAGAAAAATACATGAAGAATTGTCCTCAAACTCCAGGTATATTAACAAAATAGTATGTGTCATATTTCCGCGAAGATTTTTTTCCGAAACCCCATAGGGGACCGTCAACAAATTAAAAAAAACGAATATCTTTTGGATAATCCTGTAAAAAGTAATGTAGCAAAAGGGCCCAATACTGCAGAACATGATTAAGAGGCTTATTGTAATAAATTGTGTTCCTTTTTATGTGGATAGTATGTATACTACATCTTTCTAAACGTTTAAAGCTGTAAAGATGTGGTAATGCGGCGTTTTTCATCTTTTAAAAAAGAAACTCATGAAATGGCAAAAAAAAAAAAAAAAAAGCAAAAGTTCCTTTAATCCAATCAATCGGACAATGAAATCTAGTCAATTTAAAATTTCGCAATTTCTCAAAAAAAAAAAAAATATTTTACAAGTTTTGGTCTTAAAATGACAAAAAATAATAAAAATAAAAATAAAAAATAATAATATACACTTATATGGCCAATGATGGTTGGTCACTTTCGATTCTAGATAAGGAAAATGCTGAACGAGTCTTTCATTGATGTTGATCTAATCTTATCTCCTGACCCATTGTAGAATGACCCCGTCCTTTTGTGAATAAGCCATACAAAGGTAAAAAAAAAAGAATACCGTTCCTGAAAAATAGTTGAATAATAGCAAAACACAATGACCCTCCATTTACGCAAGCAGATGGTATCAGCGGGCGTTTTCTTTATCCTACTGACTATGTACTGCGGTGCTGCCTCAATCTTCTTGAACCCTTCAGATGAGTGGGTTGAGATTTTTCCTGCCATTCTCCCCCTCTTTTGCCTCTGTTACTTCTCCCTGTGCAACTATTTCTACAATATCGTTGTCAAGTAATTCATTAACTTCGTCGTTTGCCATTAATTCTATAATGTCCTCTGCAATGACATCGTCAGATCCCGGTATATTTTTCAGCAACGAAAGAAACTTATCGTTCTCACCTTCTACATCAGTTTTCTATACAGATTTATGTCCACCTTTAATGTCCAAGATAATGTTCCAAGACTTTGCAACTATTATGTTTGAAATTTCTTCCCATGCTTCCGCCACTCACCTTATGGCATCTAGCATGTCAGTCTTTTTCAGAGTGGTTATGCAGTCTTCATTATTATGAATCGCTGATATCACGAACGCAGAAGACGCCGGCGATACTTTTTCTTTATCATTTCTAGGGCGCCATGGTCCATCGGGTGACAAATGGACGACACATTGGTTGGTAAGAATTCAACTTTGATGTCACCATCTGAAGTTCATCAAAGGATGCGATGGTATGTTATCAAGAACTAGCTCAGCTTTTCGCAGCAAATTTTGGTCTTTCATATGTTTTTCTATATTCGGTACGAATTCATTTGGGAACCGGCTTTTAAAGATCTCTGAATTCCTCCATGCTGTCTCTTCATGCGTGTAACATAGGGATAGTGATTCCTGATTTTTCTGTTTTTTTAAAGTTCTAGGTTTGTTTGAGTTCCCTATTAAAGTCAACCTAAGCTTATAATTGCCGGTTCCATTACTGCAAGCCAATATGGTGACTTGTTCTTCGCTTTTCTCGTATGCCGCAGCAGCGGCTACGTAAAGCATTTTTGTAGGGAGCATCTTATAATTTAAACTGGTCTCATCGCAATTGTATAACTGTTCCCGAGAAATAGCACGCAAGTCATTTCCTCTTAAGTATTGATGCTACAAAAATAAAACTTCCTTGACTACTTTATGTTTACTTTTCAGCATGCTTTTTCTTTGTTCCAGAGCAGCAAGTATAACTGTTGAACTTTATACTGATCTTTTTTAACATCATTGAGAGTGAGATTTTATAATTAATACGATTTTTTATAATTTATTTTTGTTTTTACCTGCAAAAATTAAGATTAAGATTTTATTTGAAGCGTCGCTCTAACAGCAGGTATCCAAACAGTGGTGAGCACAGTCCATCATGAGAGTGCAAGGAAGTAGTACGTTATGTTTACGCTTGACTGCAACACTTTATGCGCCAGATATTGAAATATTCCATGACGTCCATCCATTCCACATTAACCGAACTTCATCCATCTCTATATATACTGAGTTTGTGCTAATTTGAACTCGAATACATGGAAATCAAAACATTTTCACGATACATTATTAATATAGAATAGAATGCTGCAGCAGATATTTGTAAATGAAGTAAGGAGGAAAGTAATTAAACAGAAAAAAATGTATCCAAAAATCTAACCGATTCAATAAGTCTCTTCAGATCCGAAGATTATACGCCTAGTATCCTTAAACATCCTACAGAAATAACAAGAAATCTATACAGTTAATATTTTCTATTTTTTGTTCAAGCGGCCGATAGCGTAATAACGTTATTCTGTCACGGTGGCACAACCTGGTTCAACTTCTAGGGATTCCATTGCACACATAGGATAGAATTCTCGGCTGTATTCTTGTCTTCTTGAAAATCATCTGTAATAAGGTTGCCCACTTGTGTGTTGGTATCGGAAAAATTAATAAGAAAATTTGTATAATAGAGGAAGAAATCAAGAGTTGTGTGTATTCTATGATTACGCAAATAAAAGGTTATTGGAGACCATAAGATAGTGGCTAAAAATTTCAAATCAACGCCTAGTAAATGTCACCCCCACCGGTGGCTGACAGGTTCTGCTCTCGAAGCTGGTAGACGGGAGGTGCTGGGTTCGAACCCAATCGCGCCTGTCGGCCTAATCGTTCGGAGTTTTCGTGGTTTTCTTCGAGCCATGGATTTCCATGCGTAAATATGGGTTAGGTTCCCTTAGAAAGATCCCTACGAAGGGCACTGCCCCTCGGGCCTATATCCCTAGCGTAGATAATCGGCCGTCAGAAAATCAACCAACCAACCAACCTAGTAAATGTCAAATGCCAATGTATATGTGGAGACATCATGAGAGAAATAAATGTAATCTTTATTAGAAATTGAGACAATAAATGTAGGAATTAAAAAAAAAAAATCACAGTTTCAACTTTTTTTTCAAGCCTCTCTTTAAGTTTTGATAAATTTATAGAATATTTCACTTTTTGTCATCACTATTTCTATTATTACGATTGGATTAACGAAAAAGTTAGAAATTTTTCCCGATAAAAAGGCTTCTAATAATTTGAATTGTTTATTGTAATATCTTTATTTTTATAATTTGATTCATAAAAAAACAGACATACAGAAAATGAATATTTTCCTAATTTTAGTTAAGAATTTTTCTTCAGTGTTACTATTAAAAATTATTTATATTTATTCAAATTGATGAATTTTGATTTAACCCTTTCAGGGGCACAGTACTTCCATTGTTAAAATCTTGAAATAAAATAATAACACCGGGATTTACAAACTAATTTATTTAGAAATAAGTAAAAGTTATATTTCACACACATAATAAACGGAATTTTCCTCTGCGAAAATTCTGGAGCCATTGTGGCATTTAGATATTTATGTTAAGTGGTTTATTAATCATACTACTGCCACTCAAAGGGTTAACATGCGTCAATTACTTATGTATATATGTATTATATATATATATATATATATATATTCGTTTGTGTGTGTGAAGTAATGATTTCACACTAGATGTTAGGACAATAGCACATAATATTCTGTTGTTGCAGGTGTAAATTTAATTTCATAGAAGAATCTAGCAATCAATAACACCGTTCAGTTCATGGCTAAAAACATGGCATGCAGAATGAATTCTATTAGAGATTGCCGTTCAAGGACACAGCTAATAAGAATCTCTTATAACTTGAATAACCTGCAAACACATTTTTAATTAACCCTTTATATCCTGAATTTTGAATAAAAAAATTGCTTCACCTGGTTAATTATTTACGTTAATGTCCAAGATCTGCAGAACAACATATATATTAATAATTTAATTTTTAGATATTTTTTTTAAATTAAAACTGCTTTGATAAATCGGCAGCTACAGCTATTATTGCAAAATATTTACAATAATACACTATCAAAAAAAACAAAAAAAAAACCACTGTAGATTTGCCAGAACAAACACGATCACAGTGAATCTGCTGTACCTTTCTTTGGTTTCCTGACTATATTAACATGGAAAATACAGTAGATGCGTAAAATTAACAGCACAATGTGCTGGCAATTTGGACGCATTTTTTTAGAGCACAAACTGCGGGCGTCCAAATTGCCAGCACATTGTGCTGTTAATTTTACGCAACTACTGTATTTTCCATATTAATATAGTCAGGAAACCAAAGAAAGATACAGCACATTCACTGTAATCGAGTTTGTGCGTGAGATGAAAAGCACTTTGTACTGTAAAAATGTCGTTTTTTTACAGTGTAATTAGATTAATTAACAAAAGATAATGTTATGGAAATCTCACAGTTCTAATAAGATCAGTGTAAATCAATGCATTGTAATCCTACCAGGAGTCCAATTCTTCCAAGAGTGTTATGTAAGGTTTCAGGAGTTTTTATGCTTCGATTCTCAGTTGTAGTTACAAATAGCATCGATAAATTGCGCTGCAAACAGTAACCGCTAATTCCAGGCTCGATTTTTCGGCTTCTCTCTTTTTCCATGAAAAAAAAGAAAAAAAAAAGTGGGTAAGTGTGATCATACATCGCACAAAGGGTTTCATTTAATACTCCTTTCAAAACACTTTCTTTCAAAACGTCCAGTACATTTATCGCCATGGAATACCTTCTAAATTTTGGCAAACACATCCTAAACTATGTTAAAGTTTCAAACATATTCGCCTTGTTATATTTCCTAATTTTGTTCGTCCCCCCCCCCCCAAATGCTACGATATATCACATGGCGGGTATCTGCCAAATTTAGAAAAGTGGCCGCCTTGGGTGGGAGTGGGCAGATGGTCACCATGATTTTTGACGCGGCCTGATTTTAAAAATTTATGTTATGTTTTATAAGCCGTATTAAAGTTTCAAACAGATCGTCCAGTTATATTTCCTAATTTTGTTCGCGCACCTCCCTCAACCCCCACCCCCTCCTCGAAATGCGACGCGCCCTTCTTCTTTATAATTTATTATCGTGTGTTATAAAGTATCTTAAAGTTTAAAACAGATTGAATTGTTAGATTTCCTACTTTAAATGAAATCGCGGTCTGTTAATTCCACATTCCACAACCAGGGAGCGCACCGTATTCTTAACAAAAGCGTATCTGAACGAAACTCCTTTACACAACCCATTAGTAGATATGTTACTCGAGGGGGTGGCGGTCTTCAGCAAGAATTTAAGATAATTGTTGAAATTACTATTCGGAAATAGTGGTAATTTAACTTTTGACAGATTTATATTTAATAAGTATAAGTAGCATGTATTTGAGGACTCCATCAAAAAACGTACCTGCAACGGTATGAAACAAAAAAGAAATATTTTGCCCCTCCCCCTCTCCCCACCTTCCCAAAATTTCACGCGCCATTTTTTATAAACTTTTTCTAATGTGTTATAAACTATCGTAAAATTTCAAACAGATCGCCTTGTTATATTTCCTAATTTTAACGAAAATGTTAGTTCCACATTCCACCACCAGGGAGCGCACTCTATTCTTAACAAAACTGTATCGGAAGGAAACTCCGTTAAACAACCTATAAGTAGATATGTTACTCGAGGTGGTGGCGGTCTTAATAAGAAATTAAGATATTTGCTGAAATTACTATTAGGAAATAGTGGTAACTAAACTTTAGACAATTTTATATTAAATAAGTAGCATATATCTCAGGACTTTCTCAAAAAGTCACCTAAAGCGGTCAGATACGCTAATTTTTTAAATAGAAATCTAGCGCCCCCCCCCCCTCCCCTCCCCGGAATTTCGCGTGTCATTCTTTCTTACACATTATCTTATGTGTTATAAAATATCTTAAAGTGTCAAACAGATCGACTTGTTAGATTTCCTAATTTTAACAAAATCGCGTTATGCTAGTTCCACATTCCACCACCAGGGAATGCACTCTATTCTTAACAAAAGCATATCTGAACGAAACTCCTTTACGCAATCTTTCAGTAGATAGATGGGTCGGGATGGTGGCGGTCTTAAACAAGAATTTAAAATATTTGCTGCGGTAACAAACGCTAAGATTTTAAAAATAATTCTAGTTTAACAAAAATGTTAGTTCCACATTCCACCACCAGGGAGCGCACTCTATTCTTAACAAAACTGTATCGGAAGGAAACTCCGTTAAACAACCTATAAGTAGATATGTTACTCGAGGTGGTGGCGGTCTTAATAAGAAATTAAGATATTTGCTGAAATTACTATTAGGAAATAGTGGTAACTAAACTTTAGACAATTTTATATTAAATAAGTAGCATATATCTCAGGACTCCCTCAAAAAGTCACCTAAAGCGGTCAGAAACGCTAATTTTTTAAATAGAAATCTAGCGCCCCCCCCCCCCTCCCCGGAATTTCGCCTGTCATTCTTTCTTACACTTTATCTTATGTGTTATAAAATATCTTAAAGTTTCAAACAGATCGACTTGTTAGATTTCCTAATTTTAACAAAATCGCGTTACGTTAGTTCCACATTCCACCACCAGGGAATGCACTCTATTCTTAACAAAAGCATATCTGAACGAAACTCCTTTACGCAATCTTTCCGTAGATGGGTCGGGATGGTGGCGGTCTTAAACAAGAATTTGAAATATTTGCTGCGGTAACAAACGCTAAGATTTTAAAAATAATTCTAGCTCCCCCCCTCCACGAAATATCACACTCCATTCTTTTTTACACTTTTTTCTATGTGTTATAAACTATCTTAAAGTTTCAAACAGACTGAGTGGCGGTCTTAACCAATAATTCAAAATATTTCCTGAAATTACTATTAGAAAATAGTGGTATGAAGTAAACTTTCTGATGATGAATGAGTTATACTTATCTCATATCGCTGTTCAAAAAGCCCAGGCAAATTATTAGATTTCCTAATTTAAGCTAATTCGTGGTTAATTAAGCGCGTCTCTTCATTTTAATCGACGCATTTGATAGGAATAAACCGATTAATTAAATAATAATTAATATTTCAGCTTGTAATTAAGATAGGACTTAGATATGGGTATCAATGAAATCAGCGAGAAATTTGACATCGGGATGCCAAAAAATTTAATCAAAAAATTTAATATTAAAAAAGTTAAAATTTCGTATTAAAATATGCTATTATGGAAAACCGCAGCGTCGTCATGTCTACTTGCTTTCCCGCCGAATTGAAATCTTTTTATTTCCTTGTCTTTCCAATTAAAGAAATTAAATTTTTATCGATCGATTTTTAGTGGATATTTTAACTTATACACATCGCAGAAATGTGAACTTTATACCAAATGAAAGTAGATTTTTTTCTGCGTCTGTTTATTCCATTTACAAATTTCTCGGACCAATATTTTCTGACATACGATTTCGCTTTAAAATCTCCACTTCATTTCTCGGCTTAATTTCCTCCGTGGTAACCGTGCATTCGGCTGATTTTACTGGCAACCCTTAGGAGAAACACAGATGATTTCGAGAAAGTCCGTTTGAATTTGCGTTAAAAAGGTGGATTGGTTAATTTTAGAAGTTAATTAGCCCGTAATTCGGGTAATCACCAACTTTTTCAAAATTTTATGATTTGTTGTTTAATGTGAGGTGTTCAGCTATAAGTACCCAAAATTTCAAGTCTGTAACATGTATAATTTCTGAGAACGGGCTCTGTGACGGACAGACAGACAGAGGAGCGAGACGAATAGGGTTTCGTGAGATGAACGAAACCCTAAAAAAAAAAAAAAAAAAAAAGAAGGAGGGAGAGAGATTAAAATGTATTGAATGGATCCCGAAGTACAAAAAATCGGGTCTCGACTGAGTACCTAACGCTCTCAGCGCCATCTGTTGTTTGATATTCGAACTAAAATCAAGAATCACCGTAAAACAACTCCTGACATCATACATAACCCTCCTGCAATTTTTTTTTTTTTTTTTTTATATCCGTCACCGTTTGCAAGTTATTGAATTTTAAAATCCATCAGTCATTTTTAGAACACATGGTATCTGTAACAGAGAGGCGTTTTATAGTCGCAAATTTTTCGTATAACATTTTTAATAGGATAAAAGCTACACCTAGGTAAATGGTTGAGAAAATAAGCAGATTAAAAATGATTTAGCTTCGACTGTTCGCTGTACTTTATAAATATAATTGAGCAAATTATTTTGCGTGGAAAGTGCAATTTGTTTTTATTATTATACAAATTAAATTAATTTTACAATAAATTTTCTTTAATGGTACTTAAAAGTACCGTCATGATATAAAGGGTTAAGTAAACAGCTTCGATAATACTTCTGTGATAATTTAATCTATCGAATTTATTAGTAACGTAGAGAAAATAAGTCTGTTATACCAGTATTAACGAATATATTTGGCATAGAATGATATGAGAACTTGTCGTAACTTTTCTGAATAAGGAAATTAGCGGAAATATGAACATTCAGATTGTTATAGTCTACTGTGCTTAAGAATACAGCGGAAAGCCTAAAAATTTGAATCAGCGGGATTCCCGTCTAATCCGCTAATCCAAAAGACTTAAGTAGCCTCGTATGGGAAATATCTGTAAATAAGAACTAAAAAAGACGCATAGACATAATAGAACGTGTTACGATAAAAAAAGTAAATAACTAGGCTTACGGAAGAAAACGAATATTTGAAACAGAATGATTTTGATACGAAAAACTAAGATACTTAGTTTAGAATAATGGAGTTTTGATATGGCAAATTGTATGAAAAACGTTTTAAAGCGTATATATATATATATATATATATATATATATATGTATGTACATGTGTGTGTCTCTGTGTATACATATATGCTTATTTATTTTCAAGTACACAGCTTTTTCATTTAAAATCAGTTAGTTGATCTATTGAGAAAAATCGAGTTATGTAACTCTATCTGAAACAGTCAGAGCAAACTATTATTTTAACAAAATCAAACTTATTGGTAAAGTTATCATACGAGTTGAATATTTCCAACTGAGCGAAAAAATGCCCAGGCCGGGAAACGAACCCAGATCCTTGGGTTACAGGGCCAATGCTTTATCATTTAAGCTAACTGGGTGACAAACGGTGAACATATTTCGCTCAGATAACCATTTTGGTAATAACATCAGGTCTGTCATGCAGACAGCTCAAAATAATAAACCGCAAGTAAAGGAACACCATGTAAACGATGTCATCTTTTACATGCTTTAAACGGTAAAGCATTGGCCCTGTAAGCCAAGGATCTGGGTTTGATTCCCGGCCTGGACATTTTTTCTCTCAGTTGTAGATATTCAATTCGTACAATCAGAGTAAGCCTGTCCGCGACAAAGGAAAAAAAAATATTTCTGAACATTGCCAACCCGACACAATCCGTAACCAATATAGAGTAAGAATGCACAGAAAAAAAATAAGACCTAAAATAGGTAAAAAAAAAAAAACCAATTTGGGTTGAAAGATTCTTAGGTTGAGGTTACCCAATTTGGGTTTATACCAAATTGGGTCATGATCCATGCCTGTTTTGGTTATCACTATGTATCCATTTTAGACACCGTTAAATACCCATTTTGGGTATCTTAAGCCACATTTTGGACACCACTCAGAATCCATTTTAGGCAGTGTTTAATATCCAATTTGGATATCTTAACACCCAGTCTGAATATTACTAAGCACCCATTTTGGAGAATACACCCTATTTGGACTTAACACCCTATTTGGTCATGCTAACATCTATTTTGCACAATCCTAAATATATATTTTAGGACACATTAATACTCAATTTGGGTGCCTTTAAATACCTGTTTAAGGATAAATTCAACATCCAATTTGGATAAATTGAAATATTTTTCTTGGCATATTTAGTACCTATTATTTTGAACACACCCCAAATGATTGATACAATGTATATGAATTTATTTTAAATGTTAATTAACATCCTAATTAACTCCATAGACTTTAGTGCTTTTATTAAGGGATAAGATTAAAATTTCGAAGTTAAAATAATACCCCCCCCCCCCGCAAAAAAAATTAAATAAATTATTGATATTTAAAATATAAAACAATTAGCTCAATTTCGATTTTTGATGAGATTCCAATAATAAATAATTAAATAATTTTCTCGGCAACTTTGGAATTTTTTTCTATCATATTTAGAATCTTTCTGCTGAAGATCTTGATTTGAAGCAAAATTACGACTTTCTTATGAGATAACATATCAAATTAAATGTGTTATGCTAGCAGCTTTTATAATTTCTTTAATTTGTCATATTAAAAGAAAATTGAAACACTAATTTGTATTTTTTTTTTTTTTTTTTTTTGTCATTTTAAAAGTTAAAAAATTTCTTTGATAGAATATAATTCTCACCACAAGCAATAAATTTACTTTTAACATTAGAAAGACCAATTGGGGTGATTTTGACCGCTATATCGAATGCCGAAAGCATAATTGTTATTTATCTCATGCATAGTTTTGTGGCATTTTATATGTGAATTATAATATTTAGGTATTCTGTCATTACCCATGCTTAACCCTTAAATGCGCGATTTTTTATTTTGTTTCGAAAAAATTATATATGATTCTCTGAAAGGTTTATAACACGGGAAAAATAATGAAAAAAATCAGAGATACATTTTTTATATAATAAGTCAATCTTTTCTTCTGTTGCACTTCTGATAAAATTACTATCGTGTGGCTGTTTTATGCTAAAATATTGGAAATTAGCAAATATTTTAATAAGTATATCTCCAAATACGTTATTTTATATAATTATATATTTTATAAAACTTAACCTTTAACCCTTTAATTCCCATGCTATAATACGCTCTAGAAATTACGTAGTTCAGAGAATCTGACTTTACACCAGAAAGTTTCAATGGTTAATTTCACTTTATTTAAATACGGAATGTTTGTTATTAATTAAAGTAAATTTTGCTACTTTAATTTTCTGGTGTGAATTAGTTGTATACGAATAAAAAAATCTATTAAATTCAAAACACTGTTGTTTGCATATATGTAAAGCTGCGTACTAAAGGGTTAAAATGGAACAGAGTTACAGTTAATCATACCTTAAAAAACTGTGGAGTTCTATAGTTTATTCTAGTCTTATTTTCATATAATTATATGTTTTAATCTTTTATGACATTTGCATTTAATCTTCAAATCTTTGTCTAAAAAACAGATTTTAATGTTTTAATTATTATTCTTAAAAAATATGAAACAAAAATACATTCAAAACAATGTCAAATATATCATTTGGGTCCTTTTTTGCTCTATAAAAAAAGAAAGAAAAAAAAACACCACAAAATATGTTACAAATTATGAAAAATTATATATAGAACAGCATTAAAACATTCATTTTTAATATTTTATTGAGCAGGCAATTTTTTTCACCTGTCTAAATTAAAAACTTCATAAAAAAGAAAGAAAAATCTGTAGCCAGTAAATTATAAGAAAATATACAATTTAGTTAACCAAAAATTTTTCATGATCAATCACAAAGAGTCTTTGAGTTTTGTTATTCCTCTGTGCTATGTCACTTAAAGCAAAAATAACAGTACACAGTTAATAAAAAATAAAAATACTTTTTTGAGATTATATTAGACTTTTTAATACTGTTTTATATTGGAAATGTTATATAATGTATCCCATCTGCCCCCCTCCCCCTTAGTTTCGGCCCTGATGACAATCAATAATGTTGCAGCGAACTCATAAAATCCACTTTCATTTATAGTGGAACGCGTGTAAATGGGAATGTAACAAAACAAATTTGTTAGGTCAACATTTATACAAATAACATTACAATAACATAAAGTAACAAACAATTCAATAAATACCCGAATAAATCCAGTAATGGTACAGCGAGGGTTCTGTAAATATCCAAAGAATTCGAACTCGTAAACACGACGCCACACAAACACAACACAGACGAAATGAAGAAATCAAACATGGCGCGCAGTGACGCTGCTATTTATCCGAATCAAGATAAATGGGTAGTAGTCGTTACCCAAATCAGCGCCCGCTGCTCATACCAACAGAGCTGTAATCCAATTTGGGTGTTCACTGTCCCCATACTGGGTATCGCAAAGCTGTGTCTATGAATATGTAACCGTTTTCACCCAATTTGGAGAGATCTAAGACCTGTTACGGGTCTCATACCCTTAAATAGGTATATTACAGCCCAAATTGGAGTTTCGAAAGCTAATATGGGTGTTGTTTCATTTTGGGTGACATTCTAAAATAGGTTTAATTTTTTACTGTGTGGGTTCCGGTCGTTTTTCCCGTCATGATATAGGATTCTAAATCATTATCGCATTAAGTCTTGTTGAGGCCAATATCACTTATTTTGCTCGTATGAAGGATACCAAGGTATGTTATAAATATTTAGGATATTACTATAACAATGCGAGGATAATGTAAAAAAAAAATGTAAAATAGTACTGTGTACTTTAACAAATTACTCAAAATTTGTAAACGTTTGAAAATGTTTTCGGGTGTTAAAGTCAAAGGGAAAAAAGAAAGACAGACAAATATAGAATTTTTACATTTTGAAATTTGGCAAAAGGCTAATCTGCAGACCAAGACCATTCAAACAACAACAAAAAAAAGTATGGTAATGCGATTATATATTCAAGAGATATGTGTGGTAATTTATAGGAAAAAAAAAACCCATACAGATTGTACTGTACATCCGTTTTCCTCTTAAGCCGGCAATAAAGTATATTAATCTGATGGAACTCTCTTAGTTTATGCCGTTTGCTATGTATAATAATGAATGATATTTTTTACAAAATATATTTTTAAATATATCGGCATTTAAAAAATATTCTGCAAAACATGTACAATAAAATTCATTTTATAAAGAAGATTGGAAATGAAGAAAACATTTTGAAAGAAAAAAATCTTTTATTTCTATAAATTACATTTCAAATCGTTTCTAAAAAGTTTTCTTCAGTCTCAAAGAGCTTTTTTCTTTAACGGAATTATATATTTAAATCCCTTAAAAATACTCTTGAAGGAAATCTAGAAAATCGAATCTGATCAGCTGCACCAAAATGATTTATTTTCTTTAAGTAAATGCGCATTTTGTTCGAAGCTAATTAAATATTTCTTTTTTAGAGAAAAAAATACTGTAACATTTTTATAACTTTATAAAATAAATATCTTGTTTCTTTGAAGTATTTTTTCTTTTACTTATTTGATTATTTTTAAAATACGTCACTGTTGAGCCTTATCGAGTTTAGCAGGATATAACATTTTGCATAACAACATTAATCTGATTTAACTGCTTTTTAAAAAAGCTCTTATAGCGAATGTGTTTTTTATTTTTCTTAAACACAATGAAAAGACTAAAAATATAAACTACGAAAATCGTAACCTTTTTTTTTTCGTTAACTGTACATATATCTTTGATACATGTGAGAAAAAATAGTTAACAACATAAAAAATTTCTAGGTTGTTCTTGTTCCTTAGAAAGTTAATAAATCCCCGTATCTTATAAAGAATTATTTATAAAATGTTTATTTATATATAAAAAAAAATCAGCAAAACATCTTGATCTATATAAAAATAAAATCGAATAATTATTTTGAAATAAAATCCTAATACTTTTATAAATTACATTTCGAAACTTATTTTTTAATCCTTTGTCCTTTAAAAAAATTATCTATGTAAATCCGTTAAGAAGACATATTAAAGATATCTTGGAACTAAATCTCATCGGATGTATTAAAATAATTCATTTGCTTTATGTTAAGGCAGTATTAAATAAATATATGTATTTTTTTAATGTCAAGAAATAATTTAAATTTTTATAATTTGAAGTATATTTTCTTTTTTTAAATGCTGTTTCCATCTACAAATGGACATATTTAAAAGAAGTCGTTTACTACATTTTTATTCCCTTTTGCAGCAGCAAAATCTGATTTTTTGTTTTCATTTCTCTCTTAATCTGATTTTTATTTATTTATTTATTTATTTATTTATTTATTTATTTTTTTTTTTGACGAATACATCTAAATTTTGTGTAAATAATGATCAGATTCTGTATATACTTGTTATTCATGAGAGCAAAAAAAAATATTTTGAAGACAATTCATGAGTTTCCAAATATATATAAGGGAATATATTTTAACGTTTTCCAAAATAGTGGAAAAAGTGTTAAGACTTTTGTTTGTTAAGCGGCTTGTCTGTCTGTAAGCGCTGTGACTATCGTAAATATATTTGGGTTTACAGTTAATTCTGTTGTTGCTGTTTACTATAGTATGTTTCATATTAAAGATACAGTTATCATGTATTTATAGCTCATTTACAGGGGCACACAATACTTCAAAATCTTATTTCTTTGTTAATGAACCGTTTTACATAGCAAAGATTTCAGTAAATTCTAATAAAGGACGTTTCTACAATAGCTGTACGGCATTTAGATTATATAATTTCCGAGAATACGAAAGATAAAAAAATAAAATTCAGATAAAAAAAATAGATTCAGTTGTACTCATATTTTAGCACGAGCGAAAAAAGTCAGCTGTAAAATCTGATTGGCTAATTAGTACCAGAGCGTCGCCAACACTGTCAAACACAATTTGAATCATAATTCTACATAAAATATTAATTTAATCAAACCATTAATGCATATTAGCAGTATCACATACCGCTGCTTATTTTCCATTTTCAATTTTTAAGTTCCATTTTTTAGCTTATATATAGATTCCAATGAAATTCTGTTTCTTGTATCAAAATTTTTCTCACAAGAGCAATACAATTCTAGGAGGTAACGAAGGAGAATTTTAAAAAATCCTGTAAGCAAAAAAGTTATTGAGAAGAATAAACAATTATAAATGGAACTTTTTCTATGCATCCAAACTCTGTAAACCATTTGCAAACTGAAAAAGTATAATCGCTCAAAAGTAAATACAAATCTAAACATACTTTTTTGTATATTTCCTTTAAACTGTTATGCATATAGAATTATATACTAAACATTCCAAATTTTAATCACGATATTGAAAAAAAAATCACATTTGAATATTCGCATACGCATTTCATATCTCAATGCTTATGAATAGATGAATATAATCTTTTTATAGATACTTTTATCTCTGCATAAATTCGTTATGGGGCATATTTCTTAAGAAATGCGCAATTTTTATATTACGAAGCTTTCAGCTCTTTTGGAACAAATGCTATTATGGAATAGTGGAAAGAATTACAGATATATTTCTCAAAAAGCCTTTGATAAGATAAAAATATTTTAAGCTAAAAAAAATGTAATTTTAAATTCAAAACTGGCAATTTCGCGTATGTAATTTCTTTTATGTACATTTTCTATAAGCTAGTTTTAAATTATGAAATTGTTAGACATGCATGTTTTGTATGTTTTTCTGGTAATATGAAATATGTATATGAAAAATAGCTCTTTTTATTCCGTTTATATCTGTAGATTTTCGTATTTTACAAAATGGTATATTTATATCGTTTATATAATTTGCATAATGTTCGCATTCGGTATTTAATTTTTAAAAAAAAGAGAGAGTGAGAAAAGAAATGAAATCAAGCACATAAAATATATTTATTTCATATCGTGAAGGTAAAATAAAATACTTTTAGCCTTATTACATTTAAAATAGATTTATAAACACACATACGTATATAGAATTATGTAAATTAAAAACAAAATAATATGTATACACATTCTTACTAAATAAGTGTTATTTAAGCTTCACAAAATACGAAAAGAAATTCCTTCTGAATAACATCAATTTTTAAAAGTCAGGCATTGCTTCAAATAATTAAAAAAATCATTCAACAAGTTTTTGATAGCATTCGGTTTCCATTTTTAAAAGAAGTAACTCCAATTTCATCATTTACAATATATTATTCTGTTAATTCAAATAATACTTTTTTTTTCAATATCGCCGAATAAAAGTTACTAGTATTTAAGGTTTACACATTTTTTGCCAAGGAAGAATAAAGTTGCAATCAGTCAAGTTATGTAGATAAGTACTTGTGTATTGTCGACTGAACTTACAATGAATTACACTGTTCTTATAATAAAAGAAAAGTGAGAAAAAGTGAAATCCTATTTATGCAATTAAAACAAGAAAATATTATTGATAATAAATAATAAAAAAAAAAAAAATACAGGAATTTCAATTAGCTGTAAGATATTAAACAGTAAATATTTTGTCCGACTCATATTCTATAGAATGTATATTTTAGTACACTTCATAAATGAATATCAATTTCATTACGTTCAAAAGGGTGTGACTCCATTAAATTGCACTTGTAACTATTTTTTCCTATTGACCGTAATGTAATGGAATACTTTTGACAGTCCCTGTAATTGAAATATACATCCAATATTCATAAAAAATGAATCTATACCTACTATAACTAGTTTTATAAATATTTTTTGCACCGAATATTGTACTGAATGTATATTTTAGTGCACTTCATAAGTGCATATCAATTTAATTTTGTTGGGAAGGCTGTAACATCAACACTTGAAATAATTTTTTCCCATTGGCCGTAATGTAACGGAAACTTTTGACTATCCCTGTACATAAACTATACATCCGATTTTCATAAAATTTCAAATGACTCGACAAAGTTCTGCGAAAATTATATATTTGAATTTTCAAATCATTCGGTTGGGTAGTTTTTGTGCTGTTAATTCGGACGGACGGACAGACGACCGGATCAGACGACGACTATGGGTTCTATGTATTTATATAATTACGAACACACCTAAAAAGGAAAATGAAGTTTTTTAACTGTAAACATAAATATTAAAAGTATTTTCATGGCATTCTGTATCCACATTTAAAAGACATAAACAGAATTTCATTATTTGAAGAATGTTATTCTATTATTTGAAATTATTATTTTCTATCAATATGACGAAAAAAAAGGTACAGGCATCCCCCGACTTATGTAAGTAATGTGTTCTGTAAAATTTTACGCAAATTGAATTTTATGCAAGTCAATTTTGTAAGGCCCCACCAGTGGCCGAGAAGTTCTGCTCTCAAAGCTGGTAGACGGGAGGTGCTGGGTTCGAACCCAATCGCGCCCGACGGCCTAATCTTTCGGAGTTTTCGTGGTTTTCTTCGAGCCACGGATTTCCATGCGTAAATACGGGTTAGGTTCCCTTAGAAAGACCCTCACGGAGGGCACTCCCCCCCCCTCCTCTTAGGGCCTATATCCCTCGTGTTGATATTTGGTCGTCATAAACACAACCAGCCAATTTTGTAAGTCGCTCAGGTAAAATTTTGTAAGAAATTGCAATTTATACTATTTTATACCATTACATAATTACTGTTCGGACCTTGTGCGCATGCCGAACGAGCTCCGTAGCTTTGCGGTCATGTGACCCAGTTCAGTTGTTGCTTAGCTGCCATTGCGGCACGTTGTGTATTCGAGCGGGTCTTATCCCCAAGTATATAGTTGTTCTTTAGCTGCCATTTCGGCACATTGTGTATTCGAGCGGGTGTTATCCCCAAGTATAGTATGTTGTTCTTGAGCTGCCATTGTGGCACATTATGCTATAGCGGGTCTTATCCCCAATTATTCTGTTGCTTATAGCGGGAGTATTCCCCAAAAGATGTTTTATGAACGTCACTTGTTCTAACAGCGGGTTATTACCCCAAAGTCACCTCATCATTCTACATGTTTTTCAGTGTTTGTGATTGTTTGTAACATTTGTGTGCTGTGTGATAAAAATGTGAAAAAGAAAACTATTTGTCTTCAATCTTAAAGTTACACACAGTATTCACATACATTGTTGTGGTCCGTCGATTTCGCAGCGAAATAGCTGCTATGGAAAAATTAAATAGAACAAAAGGTGCTCTAAAAGGCGCTATAACGAAATTAGAAAATTTCGTAAAAGATAATACAGACGAAATTAATTACTCGAGTACCGAGCTCGAAATAAAGATTCGAAAATTACCTGAACTTCAAGCAAAAGTATCGGAAATACGGGATAAATATTATGATATCCCTGATATTAAGGACTTACCAGAAATCGAAAACGAGTTAGATGAACTCGAAGATCGTCTCGAGAAACTTGAGGTAAGTCTCAACATATTTCTTAAAAATCTTAAAGTTTCTGAAATAAATGTGCATGCTGATAGTATTGAATCTATAAGTTCGAATAATATTAAAGTTAAGTTACCTGAAATCCCACTACCAACATTCAATGGTAAATATGAAGAGTGGTCAATCTTTAAAGTACAATTTACAAATTTAATCATAAATAATGCTCAGTTAAATGACGCTCAGAAGCTGTTTTATTTGCGAGCATCGCTAAAAAATGAAGCAAAACAACTAGAGAGTCCAGGCGATTCCTTTGAATCATTGTTTACAGCACTTACTGAAAGATTCGAAAATCAACGTTTGCTCATTGACACTCATTTATCGGCCATAATTAATTATGAAAAAATACATTACGAGTCTTCTAAAGAATTGAGATCCTTTATTGATTGTGTAAATAAAAATTTGAGGGCCTTAAAAGTATTACAATATGAACAAAACAATCTGTCTGATGCTATCCTTATCAATGTTATATTGCAAAAGGTAGATAAGGAATCTCGAAAATTATTTGAATATTCGATTAAAAAATCAGAATACCCGCAATTTAATGAATTAATGTCATTTTTGGAAAACCGCAGTTCTACGTTAGAAAGCGTAAATAGATACTCTGCTTCAAAACCCTTAAAGAAAAACATTCCTCTTTCGAACAAACAAAAAAATTTCATGCTAAATTCGAATGATAAATCGAATGGAAAAACTTGTATTCTGTGTAAATTGGCTTTTCATAATTTGAACAAATGTTCTCAGTTTCGAAAAATGAATGTTTCTGGACGATACGATTTTGTGAAGAAAAATAAGCTGTGTATTAATTGTTTGAATAATTCTCATTGCGTAAATTCTTGCATTTCAAAATATAATTGTAATACCTGTGGATTGCGACACAGCTCATGGCTTCATCGAGAAAAAGAAAATAAATCCAAAAATGAATTGGCTTCCCCCCAAATTTCCTCCCCTCTTGCAGGTGCAGTAAATAGAGAAATGAAAAACATTTCGGTAAATAATGACGAATCCTTAAAGACCTTGAATAATATAAGTAAAGAAAGAAAATCAATTTTATTGAGTACATGCTTTGTTTTTATAGAAGATAATTTCGGAAATAAACGAAGGTTTAGAATCATTTTAGATAATGCTAGCAATGTCAATATTTTAACTAAGGATTGCGCTGACATGCTGAAATTTAAAAAAAGGATAATTAATGTACCCGTTACAGGATTAAACGGTTATACTTATAATGTAAAAAATAAAATTTCGAGTGTAATTACAAACGAAGATGGCTCTTTCAGGGAGAATATAGATTTCTTAATTGTTCCCAAAATCACGGATGTAATTCCATCAAAGCAATTAAATGTATCGGACATTAATTTACCGAATATTGTGGAATTGGCAGACCCCACATTTTTCAAACCGGGAAAAGTTCACGCATTGGTTGGCGCTGAATTATTTTATAGAATTTTAAAGCATAATTCAGTTAAGATAAATGATAAACTTTTTCTGCAAGACACTGTTTTTGGATGGATCCCAACTGGGGCGCTAGAGGAGAACACGCAAACAAACAATATTACTATGTGCAATTTCGTTAGAGATTTCGATGAAATAAATGATAATTTAAAACAATTTTGGGAGCTTGAGTCTATAGGCATTAAACATGGAGATCCGAAAATATCGGAAACTGATCAAGCACAACAAATATTCGATAAAACTGTCAAATTTGTAGGCGATCGTTATGAAGTTCAGTTACCCTGGAAGAGAGACTGGAAGGATTTAAATGATAATTTTAATGTTGCGAAACAGCGTTTGGAAGGTCTAAAAAGAAAATTTTATCGAAACCCAGAGCTTTTTCGACAATATTCTGAAATAATCACGGAATATTTAAAGCAAGGAATTATAGAGCAGGTGCAAGAAAATGAACCTGTTTTAGACAGGGCAGTTTATTATTTGCCCCATCATGCGGTCTGTAAAGAAGATAAACTTACTACAAAGGTCCGAATCGTCTTCGATGCCAGCTCTCATGATAACAATGATTTGTCCCTTAATGATTGTTTATGGCCCGGCACCAACTTAAATCCACTTCTATTTGATATTTTAATCCACTTCAGATTATACGAAATTGCCTTTTCTTCTGATATCGAGAAGGCGTTCCTTCAAATCTCACTAGCTGAAAAGGATCGGGATTCTGTCCGTTTTCTGTGGTATGATGATGGTTTAAAATCTTTCAAGGTTTTCAGATTCAAACGTGTTATTTTTGGAGTCAATGCCTCTCCATTCCTCCTATCTGCTACCATAAAGGAGCACATCAAGCGGTTTACGAACCTACACCCAAGAACTGTTCACCTACTCGATAAATATATTTATGTGGACGATTTTATATCTGGCGAAGATACGCTGCAAGAAGCTCTTGATGTTTCCCTGAATGCTAACAAAATAATGTCTGAAGCAGGAATGATTCTTCGAAAATGGATAACCAATGATGAAGCGTTACTGAAGTGCTGGCAAGAGGAAGGTTTAAATATTCAAACAGAACATGCTGCAATAAGCCTAGGAAGCAATCTAAGCAAGGTATTAGGAATGTCCTGGAAAACAGAAGAAGATTGTCTGACATTCGAAGTCAAAAGTTTAATAGAATTCTTGTCATCGCAAAAAAGCTCAAAACGTCTACTATTGCAAGCAGTTGGTAAAATCTTCGATCCGTTAGGCATGCTGACGCCATTCACCATTAGAATAAAATGCCTGTTCCAAGAACTATGGCTAAAGAAGACAGCATGGGATGAACAGTTACCAACTAATGTGCACGAAAAATGGTTAAAGTGGCTCGAAGAACTTCCAAATTTAGCAGAATTAAAAATTCCGAGGAAAATTCTTGGTTGCTTGAATCAAGTAATAGCTGTAGAAATACACGCCTTTTCTGATGCTAGTAAAATAGCGTATGGATCTGCAATTTATCTGAGAATAAAAAGAGAGAGTGGTGTGGAAGTCAATCTCGTGACTTCAAAGAGTCGTGTTGCACCGATAAAGGAGATAACTCTGCCTCGGCTAGAACTTCTCGGAGCCTTACTAAGTGCAAGACTGACCAATAAAGTAAAACCCATCCTAGATCAAAAAATCACATCGAAGGTGTACTATTGGACAGATTCCAAAATAACCTTATTCTGGATCAAAGGATCATCAAAGCGATGGAAGCAGTTTGTGGCAAACCGTGTCATAGAGATTAATGCACTTTCAGATTCGAACTCTTGGTATCACTGCTCTAGCAAGGACAATCCTGCCGATCTCTTGACCAGAGGTGCGAGTGTTAATTCTCTTGTAGAGAATCCAATGTGGTTTAGGGGACCAAAATTCCTAGCAGCTGATGACTTAGTGACTGAGCAAGAAACTATTTCTGTGCCAGAAACAGATTACATTCCAGAGACTAAATCAAAATATAAAAATAACTGTAATGATTTCAATTCTAATATTTCTCTTTCTCTTTTCAGGAATCCTGAAGAAGTATATTTTTTTCTCAACATAAGTGGTAAATACTATAGTATTCTTCGCATACTGGCATATGTTTATAGGTTTTTTCACAATTGCAAATGCAAGTTAGCAGACCGGCGCAGAGGCAGCCTCACAACCCCAGAAATAAAAAATTCAGAAGTTTCTCTAATTAGATTAGTACAAAATTCAGAATTTCAGGAAGAGATTAAGGGTTTAAAACGGGAATCAAGGGTTCCCCCTTCCAGTAAAATTAAATGTTTATCCCCCTTTTTGGATCAAGATAATATCTTAAGAGTTGGCGGTAGGTTGGAAAATTCAGATTTAAACTTTGATAAGAAGCATCAAATCATTTTGCCGAAAGGCCATAAGCTCACAAAACTCATATTTGAGCATTTTCACAGGAAGTATTTTCATATTGGTCCCCAAACTTTAATCCATTACGTACGTATGCGGTTTTGGCCCGTAAGTGGAAAAAATTTAGCGCGAAAAGTAGTGCATGATTGCATTGTCTGTTTTAGGAACAACCCAGTTACTGCTAAACAAATCATGGGTGACCTCCCATCGGAAAGAGTAACTCCAAATTTTACGTTTAACCATACAGGAGCCGATTTTTGCGGCCCTTTTGAGATTAAATATAAAAATCAAAGAAAAGGGATTTTTCATAAGGTTTATGTCGCGATTTTCGTTTGCTTAGTAACAAAGGGTATTCATTTAGAAATAGTAACGGATCTAACTTCTGATGCGTTTATCGCCGCACTTAAACGCTTTGTTTCAAGGCGAGGAAAATGCGCTTCTATTATGACAGACAATGCTACGAATTTTAGTTGTGCTAAATCAGAATTGCACAAACTTCATGAGTTAGTCCGTAGACCGGATGAAAAATTAGCTAATTACCTTACTTCAGAAGCTATTGAATGGAAGTTCATTCCTCCTAGATCGCCCAACTTTGGTGGTTTATGGGAGGCTGGTGTAAAATCTTTCAAGTATTATCTTAAACGAACATTAAAAGGTGCTAGATTGACTATGGAAGAATTCCAAACAGTCACCACCCAAATCGAAGGGGTACTAAATTCGCGTCCCTTAACTCCGTTATCGACCGATATAAATGATTTTAATGCATTGACACCAGGCCATTTCCTAATTGGTCGGCCTATCGATGCCATTCCAGAACCTCAGTTGATTGATATCACAGAATCGAGATTATCTAGGTGGCAGAGAACCACTAAATTCGTCCAATTAATTTGGAGAAATTGGCAATTAAATTACTTGAGTCATCTCCAAAATCGTTCAAAATGGCAGGTAAAAGGGGAAAACATCAAACCAGGGGCGATGGTAGTCATAAAGGAGGACAATTTACCTCCCTGTAAGTGGATGCTAGGACGAATCTTAGAGGTTATACCAGGAAAGGATGGTAATGTTAGGGTTGCAAAGGTTAAAACAGCCTCAAATATCTTTCTTAGATCCATATCTAGATTGTGTGTCTTGCCCATTAATGAAACCTAATGTACATATCTTTTCTCATTGTCTACTTATTTTAAAGTGCACCTAAGATTTACATGTTATTTTACATTCAACTTTTCTTAAGAATACATCGAACTATTTTTAGAAAAGAGCTTAAATTTTGTAACAAAGAATTTAATTTTATTGTATTGTATAGTCCTTATTGTTGCTACTTATTATTATTGTATTTGTATTGTAATATTATTTTGTGGTATTGGTATTTTATTTAGTTCTTGTATTTATAGTGTATTTTAATATTTTGAATGTGCTACGCACATTGCAACGCGGGGCGGCATGTTCGGACCTTGTGCGCATGCCGAACGAGCTCCGTAGCTTTGCGGTCATGTGACCCAGTTCAGTTGTTGCTTAGCTGCCATTGCGGCACGTTGTGTATTCGAGCGGGTCTTATCCCCAAGTATATAGTTGTTCTTTAGCTGCCATTTCGGCACATTGTGTATTCGAGCGGGTGTTATCCCCAAGTATAGTATGTTGTTCTTGAGCTGCCATTGTGGCACATTATGCTATAGCGGGTCTTATCCCCAATTATTCTGTTGCTTATAGCGGGAGTATTCCCCAAAAGATGTTTTATGAACGTCACTTGTTCTAACAGCGGGTTATTACCCCAAAGTCACCTCATCATTCTACATGTTTTTCAGTGTTTGTGATTGTTTGTAACATTTGTGTGCTGTGTGATAAAAATGTGAAAAAGAAAACTATTTGTCTTCAATCTTAAAGTTACACACAGTATTCACATACAATTACAATTCATCACCTTTTTCATTTTACTAAAAATAAAATTAATGAATTGATCATCACATTACAATGACATTATACAAAATAAAATTGGAACTAATGACCGGTAACAAATTATCATGAAGAATATTATGAAATCATTAGTAAATTGCGGATAATTAAAGCATAAACATATGAAAATTTACCAAATTTGATGCAAAAACCATTTAAAGATAATATATACAAAAATCCATCTAAAAATGTTGAACTAATAAAAGACGTATAATCAACAAATAAAAGATCAATTGTATGGAATAGAACGAAGCTTCTACTGTATTTAACTTCATCAGGGGTACATGAAATACAAATATAAACACTACATGGTCGATGTCTGTAATAGAATCAAGATATAAGCTAAAAATTGAATTCTAGTATGTACCTAATCGACTATAAACCAAAAAGTATAAATTAAACACGCCTTATAAAATGAAATAAATAAATAATTAATTAATGTAGGACCCATACTGATCAACATTATGTACAATATGAACAAAATTGGAAAATGTGATTTAGTAACTTTCTTAGCAAGAGTATTTTTATCACCAAATTTAAATCGCAAACATATGTCTCGTATTACACAGCGAACATCCCGCCTAATCAAATGGTCACAGATAAAAGCTAATCCCTACGGTTTCAATTCATCATACTTTGAAAATAATATCAGCACTAATAAAATTATAATAATTATAAATTATCGTAATTAGTCTAAATATTATAAATTATTTTATATGCTAATTGAAGGATGCTAGATTAAATTATTACTAAATAGGAATAAAGAATTTTATATCTTAAATAATTAGGTATAGTAGGAGAAAAACATAATATATGATGGCAGCATAATTATGTTAGAACTGAATTTAAATAATTGTATAGTGCTGCCATCTACCGAAAATGAAATAAGGTTAAAAATTTCCATCCGATTTTACTTTCTCAACTAATAGAAGTAGAAATAATTAGGACTGCTTCCATCTGTCAGAGTTTTCTGAATTTAATATGTAGAAAAGTTGCTTTTTGCAAATTTTAGATCCACATTAATTCATATTAAAACAACACAACATTGATGATTCTTAATCTGCGCAACAGAATATCGACAATAATCATTTAGCATCTAGAATGTAATGTTTATAACTATTTTTAAATTATAATTCAGATAAAATTAAGTGAGTTAATAATAATATTATATAAATTAAAATGTAATAATATAAAAGTATGATATTATCAATCTCTCAATAAATTATATATATATATATATATATATATATATATATATTATTTACACCGTATTATTTTATAAATAAAGTATCATGTGACAGTAATAACTCGTATATAAATACAGAAGTGTGAAAAAATACAAACACAAACTTAACCCTTAAAAGCCTATGGTATTTTTTATACCATCAGTGTTCCCGATTCAGTGGATTTTTCTATTCACATATTCCATATTCACCCAGTAATTTAAAATTGAAATGTTTGATTTATTTAATAACAGACATTTCGTTATTGAAATAATTAATTTATATATAAAAAATAATGCGTGGTTCTGGGACCTTTTCCTCCTCCCCCACTAACCCTGGCTTGCTATTCTACCATTCCAGTGCTCAGGAATTTGAAAGAAATTCCACACTTGCCTAACATCTATGCAATAAGAACATCCCACTGATCACTGTCGATAAGAAGTGAACTGAAGCACAACGACTTCAGTAGGGACTCTGTTCATTGTGCATTGGTTCATTGGTTCAAAATAACCGAAATTTACCATTTATATTTTTCTTGTATGGATTCCGATTCTCTGAATTACACAATTTCTAGAACGCATTCTACCCTGTGCTAAGAACACACCGGGCTTAAAGAATACTTTTCAAATATCTTGTGAAATACGGGATTTATAAATCTAACGTTGATGAATTGATTTACAACAATTTTGAATCTACATCAAACGACTAAAAAAAATAAGAAATAATTAAAGACAACCTTTTTTCCATGAATTTCTGATGGCAAGAAAATGAACCGAACTCACAAAATACAGGTAAAATTACAACATAATACATTAATATAATCCTTGATAAATACTAACTGTATTTATTATGAATTAGATTACTACTATGATTAACTAACAGTAAAGATTACGTTGTTTTTTTTATAGATTTGATTGAATATACCAATAAAAGTATAATTATATCTAATATAAAAACTATATTACGCTGTTTAAAAAAAAAAAAAAAAAAAAAAAAAAAAAAATATCCCGTTTTCCGGTATGAATCGGAAAAATAGTTGCCCTTATCGTACCGGAATAATTTCCAACCCAGCTCGGAATAAAATCCGTAAAATACCGTTTTACTGACTATTTCCTAATTTTTACGGATTTTATTCCGAGCTGGGTTGGAAATTATTCCGGTACGATAAGAACAACTATTTTTCCGATTCTTACAGGAAAACTCGCAGTATTTTTTTTACAGTGTACGGTTGTGGTTTATATCTATATATTTTATTTATAAAATAAATATTAAAAGTGTTCAACTGCGTAACAAACGTGCTAGTATTTTCACAAATGTAATTTTAAAGATTTGTTTACGTAACTGCGAATTTACGTAAGTCGCGCAATACGTAAGTCGGGGGATGCCTGTACCAGTATTTAATGTTTACACATTATCCTGCGGAGACGAATTAAAATGTAATCATGGTAGCTGCGGAGGTGAAGACGTGTATTGTTGATTGGATTTATGTATTTAACTTGTCTTATATTAGAAGAAAATGGAGAGTAAAATATTATTTGCACAAGTAAAGAAAATATGTTTGATAATAATTGAAATTTTGATAATACAGAAGTTTAACCTAAATCAAGGTTATTTAAAAATTAAAAAGGAATTTCTTCATTTTAAACATAAATTAATCATTGACTTCGAAATATCTTTCTTATAGTTAGATGACAAAAAATTAGTAAATAAAACTTTTTATGACTTATAGTGTAGAAATAACGACTAGTTCTTAAAAAAGTTTAATTAAAATATGGTAAACGAGAAAAATTATGAGCTATTGCTTGATTTTATTTTTTCATAACACTATTTCTTGGTTTAGGACAAATATAACAACATGAGTGATAGATAATTAATAAAACAATGCCTAAAAGTGCTTGTTTTTTATTTGTGAGATCTGCGCTTGAAAAATTACCAAATGAAATGACCTATACTGATTTTGTTTTAACTTTCAGTGTATGTTGTTATGACTAATACTTTAATTAACTGAAGTACAAATAAATTAAAAACTGAAAAATGTCCTTTTCTTAAGCGTTTAACCTTAATACAAGGATTCCGCAGTGTATTTTGTTTCGTTTTTATTTTAAAAAACGGCTGAGATACGGCAGTTTGAAATTCTATGGAACTGACATTTTGAAACGATATCATGTTTGTCATGCCTTAACTGGATTATTTACACACCGATTTGATAAGATTAAGTATGTGCATAGTAGTGCATATGAATGTCTTAACAGAGTTTGTTGCCCAGCTTCATCCGCCATATTCATGAAAAGGGCGGACATTTAATATTTTTTTATTTAAAAATTTTAAAAGCGGTGTAAATAAATAAATAATAATAAAAAAGTTTTTTCCTTAAGCATTTGACCTTAAAACAAGGATTATGGAGAATTTTTTCTGTCAGCTTTAAAAATGGCTGAGACATAGCAATTTGAATTTCTAAGTTGGCTGACATTTTGAAAACAATCTGATTTTTGTCTTGCTGTAACTCTTGTATTTATGCACCGATTTGATTGTAACTTGATATGTGCATAAATATCCAAACCAAAGTCTCAACCTAGTTCGTTGGCTAGCTTCATACACCAACTTGTTTGAAATTGCGGCCATTTACATTTTTTTTAATTTTAAAATTTAAAAAGCGGCACAAAATATTTTAAAATTTAAAAGGATTTTTTCTCTTAACCGGTTAACCTTGATACAAGGATCCTAACGCATCGCCTTTAACTTAAAAAATAGTGGATATAAGCAGTTTCAATTTCTAGGGTTGTTGATATTTTGAAACAATCTGATTTTTGTCATACGATATACTGTAAAAAAATATACGACCGGTTTTCTTGTAGGAATCGCAAAAATAGTTGCCCTTATCATACCGGAAAATTTTCCGACCCAGCTCGGAATAAAATCCGTAAAAATAAGGAAATAGTCAATAAAACGGTATTTTACGGATTTTATTCCAAGCTGAGTCGGAAATTTTTCCGGTACGATAAGGGCAACTATTTTTCCGATTCCTTCAGGAAAACTGGAAGTATTTTTTTTTTTTTTTTTAACAGTGTAACATGTATATTTCTTAACTGATTTGGATGTGACTAATCATGTGCACAGAACAAACCAAGGTCTCTAGCAAGTTCATTGGTTAACTTCATCCGCCTTGTTGTTTAAAAAAAAAAAAAAAAAAAAAAAAAAAAAAAAAAAAAAAAAAAAAAAAAAAAACTGGCACATCAAGATATCGCTACATTTGGCGACGAAACATGAATAACTATAAATGAAGCTAAACTGACTAATTTGGGAAAATTGTTATTCATATCCAGTATTGAAGAAAATTGTTATTGAATCATCTGTAAACGAGTTCCACTAATTTTAGCTTCTTATATTGGAGTAAATAAATTTATATATATATATATATATATATAAACAAGGAATAAGAAAAATACATCTTCCTCCCGGCACATGCCGGAAGGACTTTTTAATAAGCTTTTTTTTATCATTTCACACCAGTTTATTTAATTATTCAATGTAAATTTAAGTAATATCTGGAAACAGAATTTCGAAGACGTAGCTAAAGAAATCAAAAGATTTGGGAGAGTCTTTGAAAACGTATTTTAAACCCAACTTATATCCACCTAAATTAGAGGTAAGTTGGAGGCAGATGAAAGTGTACAAAATTTTCATACGCATGATTCAGGAAGATGTCGGTCATCAACAAAGTCCGCAAATGTAGACATAAATGTTTGACTAGCGGCTGGTGGTATAGAAACCAAATGCGCATCACATTTTAAATCACCTACATTGTGAAAGATAAATTTTATGATTAGAACACGCTATCAATGAACATGATATGTATAGGTCATTTCCTTAAAGTTATAGTTATTTAAACTGCGTATAAAAATTTTTGAAACATACTGTGGTTGAAAATTTCAAATTAGGTATACATTTATAACTATATCTAACAGACTCACTATATACCTGTCTCTCCCTCCTTCTCACTCTCTCTATCTCTATATCCTTCCCTCTCTCACTCTCTGTATATACACATATATACAAAGAAGAGTACATGGCTATGAATTGGATGCATCGTAATAAAAACCATTACCCTATCTGAAAAATAAAATAGAAATGAAGGTAACTTTTCTAAAACATGAAATCAGACAATAAGAAAAAGCAAACTTCAAATAGATATCAAAACCAATTTTATAGAGTTCTTTCCTTTTTAATCTTCTTTTGAAAAGTTATAATAATGTGATAGAATCCTATCTACTGAAAAGTTTCAAATGATTTTTGTTAAAAGAAGTTCAACCACGAAAATGTTTTGAGATTTAATGTTGTTATAAATTTTATCTGTATTTTAAACCACTTTGGGTTTTTTTCTTCCTTTTAATGTGAATTTAACGCTATAAACAGTATGGGTAACTTAAGAGCATTTATTAAGTTATAGTAAAATGTTCCGAAATGTATGTCAAAAATCTGATTTTTTAATTCTTTGAAATTTCATGGATTCTTTTTAATAAACACTATACAGAACATGTTGCTTTCCAAATAATAAATACAGAGTGTCCTCAAATTCCTGGGCACATTTTAAAATTTAATATAAATCAAGTGATTTTCATATGTGGGGCGGTATGGACTAAAATGCTTCTGAGGATGAAATGTTTTCTTCAAGCAAAAGAAAACAATAGTTCCAAATGTCGAACTGACACTACTTGTTTGCTGACTTGTTGACTAACTGAACCAAATGACACTACTTGTTTACTTTTAAACAACCGTTTTTTTTTCATGTTAATTTCGACACTCTGACACAGAAATGACCATTTCCAGTACTAAGATTGGACTTTTATGTGTCACAGTGTCAAAGTTAATCCGAAAATCAGAAAAAAACACATGCGGACATTTGGCGCCATCTATGATTCAAATTTGGAATTAATTATTTTTATTCACTCGAACAAAACTTTTCATTCTAAGAAGCATTTTAGTTCAAACCGCACACATGTACGCTAACTACTTGGTTATATATTGAATTTTAAAATGTGTTTAAGAATTTGCGATTACTCTCTATAAAAATACAAGGGTCTCTATATTCCCTTAATGGGACATACTAACATTCTACTACATCAGGAACTTTACAACCAAAAATTGACCAACTAAGTACTTAGTATTTTAGAAAAAAAGTATTAAGTAAAATAATTAAAATAAATCACTAAAACTGTAAATAAACATTTAGACTAAAAAAAATATATACCTATAAATTAAAAACAAGAAGTATTGTTTGGAATTAAAAGTATGGGCAACTTAAAATTATTCAGTTAGTTATAATAAAATGTTACGAAAAGTATATAAGTAAATGACTTTTTTTATTCTGTGATCCCTTCATGCATTCTTTTTCATGAACCCTATTCAGAACATGCTGTTTTTCAGATAAGAAATATAAACATGAAAGCTTCTCTACGTTCCCATAATGACACATAATAATCTTTAACTGCATTAGTAACATTACAACTAGAAATGGGCCAACTGTGTATTTAGTATACATATTTGCGATAATCACAAATATGGCAGTTATCAGATGCAGTTGCAATAATTTGCGTTAAAAGTAGAGTTTTTCTTGAAGGTATGTTCACTCGTACACTGTAAAAAAATAATGCCAGTTTTCCGGTAAGAATCGGAAAAATAGTTTCCCTTATCGTACCGGAATAATTTCCAACCCAGCTCGGAATAAAATCCGTAAAATACCGTTTTACTGATTATTTCCTTATTTTTACGGATTGTATTCCGAGCTGGGTCGGAAATTATTCCGGTACGATAAGGGCAACTATTTTTCCGATTCCTACCGAAAAACTGGCAGTATTGTTTCTACAGTGCATTTGAATGTTATTGTACTGATGAGGGGTTAAAACTTAGCCTGAACCGTTTGCATTTTTAATTGCATATGTATTTATGTAATTTTTGCTTGTATGTCTGATGAATTGCAATATATTTGTAATTTTTATGATTTATCATTTTAAATTTTCACGCTAGATTGTGTATTTTAGTAAATACTTACTAAGGAAATACCTTTATTAAGCTCTAAATAATTTATAACATCCACGTTAAAAATATCCTTCACAAGAAGAAAACCATTAATTTCTCAGAAACATCGGAATTTTTTTTTTTTTTTTTTTTTTTTTTTTTGTAATTTTTAGAAATATTAAATACGATAACACATAAGATAAAATATATTAAAAGAAAACAAAATATAAACATAAATGAGTTAAAAAATAAAGATGTGTTAAATGATTTCTTAAATTATTAAAAAAATAATAATAAAAAAAGCAAATTATGTTTCCCGAAATGCATGAATTCAAATTATGTACAGTTCGCATATTTCGTTTATATTTTCTATAAATCCAAGGAAATAGAATTTAAAGTGCAAATTTCTATTACATTTCTTTCATAGAAATATATGAATATAAGATTTAATTAAGCTGGCAGAATTTTAAAAGAATTATATAATGAGACATTTAAAGTATTGTCACGACTGTATTTTTTCAACTTATTAAGTTTTTTTCATTTATATATTTTGTCCCATGAATTTACCAATTTCTTAAAATGTAATAAATGTTTTATATAAAAAACCACGTGAATAGCTTGGACTATTGTTTCAAAATTTTTAACGTCCTTTAAATTTTAGGATGTTCAAAATTTTGTATTAAAATTAAATATAACAGCCTAAATTGTACACACAATAAAACACTGATTTCACAAACACATTTAAATTCCTTTAAATATACAGTGAAACAAATTCGAGGTTCTTTTGCAATATCAGTTCTGAGCATGCGAAGCTAGGCTGGTGTACGATGCCGAAGGCACCGATGCCCATGATTTTCCGTGTATGCCGTATAATTTTCGGCTTACGAGGATTGTTCGAGAAAAAAATTGTTTAGAAAGATTTTCTATTAGAAATATAAATTTATAGAAATTGTGTTCAAGATATAAAATCATACAAACTTGAAGTTTATTTAAGATTAAAACGACAGGCGCGCGACATTGATTAGTTATTAAGTGAATAAACTACTGTTAAATTATTTCAATACATTACACACACACACATATATATATATATATATATATATATATATATATATATATATATATATATATATAATACAAACTTTGTCTAAATAACCATTTAAAATACATGGAAAAATTTAAAAAAATGATAGAAAATGCACCTAAAGTATACACTTGAATTTTCCAATTTACATTCGACAAAAATCAATCAATCAATCAATAAATAAATAAATAAATAAAAAGTTTTCTCTTTTCTTACCACTAGTCGTAAAATATTTCTAGAATTTCTAAGTTATCTTCTTTTATTTATAATTCGGAAAAAATATAGAAAAGTTCATAATTACTGAAGACACACTTTATATTTTCATTTTCATTATAATAGTATGTTCATATTATGATAATTCCCATAATGCTTTTTCTGTTAAGATATTTGCTGTTTATTCTTTTTATAGTTATTTTTATTATAGTATATATATATTTTTTTCTTTTGTAAAATACAACAATCAATGTCTTTCATATAATCGAACTTGCTGCTGGTCGTTCGGGTATCGGATATTAGACAGATAACTATACGTATATACACACGCAATACGTATCTATATATACACCCCAAGTATCCATGTTCGATTCCTGCTCTGTGGACATTTTTCGTTCAGTTGGAAAAAACTTCAACTATGCCACTTCAGCCTTGAATATACGTGTATATATATATATATATATATATATAATAAAATTGAAATCACAAATATATGAATAAATTGGTAAAGTTCTAAAGATGAATTAGAAACGAACATAGGAAACCAGTATGTAAAATAAGAAACTATGAATAACTCACAGAATCTTCAGAGGAGCTTGTGAGTTCAATATATATATATATATATATATATATATATTACATACAGTTCTATATCATAGGTTTGTGGCATCCATTTTTATTGTCAATTCATTCACAATATTGCGGTTTTTGATGATGGTCGGTAATGTATAATTAATGGTTATATGTATATATATATATATATATATATATATATATATTATTTTATTTCAAAATTAATGATAAATTACTGCATGAATGGCGCTACAGCAGCACACATCAAATGCAATAAAGCATATTATATCATTTCAAAATGCTAAAACAACATAACTTCAAAAGGAAGGTGTATATCTGCAGAAATTTTTTAAACTATAAAATATTTATAAAAACAAGAAAGACAGGTAAAAAAACAAAAACAGTCTGTTCTTCATCAGTGGGAGGACAGACAGAAAACTAACTCCACCCCCCACTTTTAAAATTTGCAGGTTTCTGAACACATGTTCACCCCGCATTCAATACTGAAAACTATTGTCATTTTATTAATCTAATTCCATAAAAAACTAAAACAACTCAAATTAAAAACTAACAAACATAATATTAACCATACAAAAACAAAAAACTTTAATAAAAAGGTCTTTTAGAGGAATGCTTAAATTATCATTAAACTGAAAACAAAAGAAAAAAAAATTATTAAGAAAACAAGCATGAATGCAGAATAAACATGCGCCCCCCCAAACCCGCAAAATGAAATTTTTCAAAACATGAATACCTGTATAATGTTTCCTACCCGTCAACTATAAACAAATAAATTTTTTCTTCCAAATCCATTATCAAAAGCCAGAAATTCCAGGTCTGCAACTTTCTTTCGTTTCAATTCATCAATAGACACCCGTTCTTTTAACAAGACTTTAGGATGCCCATTTCATACAGAAAGATCCAGAAGGCTGCCATCACATGTTCACGCCGCCAGTCCACATGGTTGCCATTCACTTTTAAGAACTATCTTTAAATAATATTTCAAAAACTTAATGGGGTAATTGTTATTGTAAAATAAATTAGCCAATAACTTAAAGATCTGTTTATAAAAATTACTGTCTCTGCCACAAATTTTATTGAAACGTATCAATTGATTAATAATTATATTTATGTAAATTTTTTTATGCAAATTTGAAAACCAATGCGGCATGCTTCTAGTAAAAAAATTAAAACTATTTCTTTTATCGTACAAATCCAAAATCAATTATTATCAATAATTTTGAATAAAATATCTAAAAATTCTGCATTATAATCATCACTGTTTGCTCTGTTCAATTTTAAACAATTTGGATATATAATATCATATTCATTAGAAAATTCAAAATTCAAAATCAAAATATCATCAATATACCTAAAGACCTTTAAAGACTTATTATATTTCATAGTATATTTAAATTCATAATAAAATAAAAATAAATTTGCTGCTGTACTAGAATAGTTTGTTCCCATCCCTATACCACATATTTGATTAAAGGTATTATTGTTAAAAGTTACATAATTATTATAAAAACAGAAATTACATAAGCTTGAAAATAAATCTTTATTTATATTTAATTCATCATTTATACAAAAAACATCAAAAATACTCATTAAAACTTCATAAAGTGAATCAATAGGTATATTGGTGAACAGATTTTCAAAATCGAATACCTGCATTTTCAGAGGAGTCAAAGGCAATTTGCTCAGAATTTCAACACTATTGTCAATTGACCAGAAATAACTATACTTCTTAAATTTATACTTTAGAAAATCATAAATCTTTTTTAATAAATTCTGTAAACCAATATTAAAATTTTTATTAATGCTTTTAGAAGTACTACAAATAAATCTAAATTTAATCGGATCTTTATGAAATTTAGGCGTTAAGAAAATAAATGGCAAACAGTGATGATTAGAAACATCAAAATTATAAGAAAACATATTTTTAACTTTCTTCTTATATGCAAAAAATTTTTTAACGACAGGATTTTTGTCAATATTAACTTTTGAATAAAAATTTTCATTACCTAATTCTAACCCAGCTAATAATCATTGCATAATTATTAGCTGCTTTGTATATATATATATATATATATATATATATATATATATATATATATGTATATATATGTATATATATATATATATATATATATATATATATATATATATATATATATATATATATATATATGTATATATATATATATATATATATATATATATATATATATATATATATATATCGGAACATTTTAAAAATTTCACAAACTTCTTGGTACTTGGTATTACTTTCTATTACTCCTCAAATTTATTAAGCGGAAGTTTTTTTTTTTTTCTAGATTATAAATATATTAGCCCTTTGAGTATAAAGTATTAGCCATTTGTAATTTTGTAGTTTAATTCATGAACATTTATATGTTAAATTATTTTATGGATGATCGGCATTTACATTTTTTAAACATAGCAATCTAACTCATAAACTGGTTTCGACTGGGTTGGTTGGTTGGGTTTATGACGGACAATTATCAGCACGAGGGATATAGGCCCGAAGAGGGGAACTGCCCTCCAAGGGGGTCTTCCTAAGGGAACCTAACCCGTATTTACGCTTGGAAAACCAAGGATCGAAGAAAACCACGGAAACTCCTAACGATTATGCCTACGGGCAAGATTGGTATCGAATCCAGCACCTCCCCCATCTACCAGCTTCAAGAGCAGAACCTCTCGGCCACTGGTGGGGGAGTTTCGGCTGGGAAAAAGAAAAAAAAACCTTCATCTTACTAAAAAAAGTTAATAAAAAGCAATTTAAAAAATTGTTTTTAGATTATATTTGTATTAGAAAGCAAGCAATCTTACTCATAAACTGGTTTCGATTGGAAAAAAACCCCTCATCTTATGAAGAAAAAATATCCAAGCTACTTAAAGCTACTTATACAGCTACTTAAAAAATTGTTTTTATATTATTCTTGTATGCAAGGAATCTAACTCATAAACTGGTTTCCGCTGAGAAAAAAACATCATCTTAAGGAAAACAAACTTCAAAAGAAATTAAAACGAATATTTTTAGATTATACATGTATTAAGAAGCAATTAATCTAACTAATAGATGAGTTTCGACTGGAAAAAACTCTATCTTACTGAAACAAAAGTGATTAAAAAGCAATTAGAGAAATTGTTTTCGATTTTACATGCATTAAAAGCAACCAATCTAACTCATTGACATGTTTTGACCAGAAAAAAATCTCTCATCTTACGAAAAGAAAAATCTTAAAAATAAAACAATTCTTATGAGGCTATACATGTATTAAAAAACAACCAATCTAACTCATAAACTGGTTTCGACTGGAAAAAAAAACCGTCATCTTACGTAAAAAGGGAAAAAAAAGTTATTTAAAAGCAATTTAAAAAATTCTTTTTATTTTATACATGTATTAAAAAGCAAGAATGCTAACTCATAAACTGTTTTCGATTGGAAAAAGAAAAAAACTCATTTTACGAAGGAAAAAAAAAATTATTAAAAAGCAATTAATTTTTTTTTTCAATTATACTTGAATTAAAAAGCAAGCAATCAAACTCATAAACGGTTATCTTACGAAAAAAAAAAAAATCATAAAAAAACATAAAAAGAAAAACAATTGCTTTTAGATTATACATTTCTTAAAAATCTGGCAACCTAACTCATAAACGTGTTTCGACTGGAAAAAAAAATCTACGATAAAAAAAAAATCACCAAAAAGCTATATAAGTAATTATTTTTAGATTATACATGCATTAAAATACAATTAGTCTATGCATTAAAAAATTATAAAGTCAGAAAAAAATAGGTTCAAATAAATATTTTCTTCGAATACAAGTTAAATATGTATAAAATATGAAATAATTATTCAAATTAGACTATACAAAATTTAACAGAAATCGATTTATAGAAATTTCAAATATGTGAATACAGAATTACTGCTCGTTTCATTAAGTAGTTTTAGAGTTATGCTTAAAAGCGTACACGCATTTGCAGTTTTTTTAGAACTATTAAAAATAATTTCAACATCAGCAGTTCAAAATTTTAAATCTACATAATTCGAATAATTGTATAAAAATTTCTAATATATATATATAGATTTATTCAATTTCATCGATGCTGGATTCTCTATAGTTTCGAGTTTGCCCCAGACTTGGTTGTTGACGGAAATAATATTTCATCTTGTGCTGCGTTGTAGCCTTGCCAACATATGACAGTGCGAAGTACAAGAGTGGATATCGTTCCAAGTGGTTCACTTGGTAGAACGTCGGTGCGCTATACCGGGGACCAGGTGTTCGATTCCCGTCTTGGATACATTTTCACTCTGTTAGCTACACGCTTTTTAAGCGACTAAAATTTGAAATACTACATAGTTCGTAAAGTATTTCGCCAACTAACTTCGCATTTGGTATCCCACGGTAAAACATTTAAAATATAATGTCAAAATTATGTGTTGACGAAAATTTCACAGTAAACAAGAAATATCCTTAACTCTTTCAGGTACTAACAATTTTGTTTCCGTAATGTTGAATTTACATCGGAATTTACGAAAAAAAAGTTCAAAATAAGGAAAAGCAATATTTCAATATTACCTATCAAATTTTAAAAGTAAAATTTAATTGAGAATCTCTTTATGCGAATCATGATTAAAATTATGTGAGATATATACCACCTCTCTCAAGGGTTTACGCATTTTTGGTTGTTTTTGTTCAAACATATATTGAAAGACGATTTAATTTACAATAGAATGCTTATTTTCGATTTTCTTCTCTGCGATAAATTAGTAGTCAAAATCTACGGGGTGTTATATGTTTTTTTGTCGACTGTACATAACGCGAAATTAAACCATAAACTTGAGAAATAAAAATGTATTAAAGATATTCTTCCAGAATTTCACATTTTTGTTTCTGAAATTCTTCAAATGTTTATCATTCTATAAGCCACAGTTTTCATTTGGTTGACTTGTCGCAATAACATATGAAAAATCATAAAAGAAGACTTCGTGCATAAAGACACCAGACATTTAATAACTTCATGTGTCAAGTATCACAACGCTACAACAAGTAGAAGCCAGCTATAACGTTAATTCCGCAGCAGGTTCATATTGGAAAACTGTCACAGAGAAAGTTAAAGAATTTATCATCTGTAAACTTCATGGAGCAATAAAAATTGTTTTTAAATTTCCATGTTTATATTTGTCTTTCCCAGGAAAAATATCAAAATATATTAAGCTATCAAAAGTTTATGTTGTATTTTCAGAAATGTCTTTTTGTAGCCTTTAAAGAAAAAAAGTCAAAAGAAAGTGTTATATATGAAATATTTTTTTTTTCTCATTTAATTAAGAAATTGAAAAATAGTATAATAAAATTGCATTAGGTGAATTTCAATTCTCATTCATTTCGTTCATGATGTTTCAATATATTTGTACGGTATCAATCGATAAAATAATTAAAAAAAAAAAAAGAAAAAAAAAGGAGATCTTATTTGTAAACTAAAAGTACAATTTTTTAATGATAAATTAATTTCACGTGAGTTTCAAAACTCGTTTTATCCACAATTTAAATAAACGGTCAAGTGCGAGCATTACTCGCGCACAGAGGGTTCCGTAGAATAAATATATGAATTTGTAATTGTACATAAAAAAAAACCTTGCTAAAAGAATACTAAGACTTTGTAAAAAGCTATACAACGTAGAGTTGGATATAACTGTATATATTAGAAAAGTGTAATCGGGTATACCATGAAAGTTCAAAGACATATGGAACCTAAATAATATCAAATATAGCTATTCGTATAACTCTTTTTTTAACATTGTCCTAATCTGTTTATGATGAACTTAATTCGGTACTGACAATAAAAGCACTGCATAGTTAAACTTCATTTGGCATTTCATGAAACTAAATTCAGCGTAGTAATAACCTTTATTTCTACAGTGCAGCTAAAACAAAACCTTTGTTCAAAGTTTAAATTTGGCATTGTGCTAAGCGCGCTTCGAATTGAGGTCTCAAATATGCAACGCCGTCATGGCCAGTGCCGCGTTTTTCCAGATAGGTGTTTAATTAAATTTTAAAATCACTCGAGGCATATTGAGAGATACAATCAATGCAAACTATCGCGAATCCCACAGTATTTATGCGATTCATTCTAATTGAATCTTTCGAATGCGATACCCTTAAAAAACGAACACCTAATTTTAATTCCAAAACAGACAAACGGCACCAAGAATATTTAATTAAAATTTTCCTTTTATCATGTATACGTGAAAATAAGCAAGTTCGCATTTTCTAATAAATTCGTTTATAAATTCTGGTGTCAGTCCATTATTTCACAAATTTATAAATAGAATTACTCAGTTCCGGAAAGGATTAAGTGGTCGTAGGACTCTTAAAGCTTCAAAAATTAAGAAATTTTAATTTTTTTTTAGATGTTAAACTCCTATCTTTTCTGAATATTTTGATATAATTGTTTCCTTTAAATTCCCATTAAAACAGAAGTTTTGACTTTTAGTATTATACCCGCTTAATAGCTGAAGCGGCGTTTCCGAAACTTTAAAGTCATTATTTTCCAAATGGCGTTTTTTGGGCATACCGCGCAGGATACCTCAAAAACTTCTGAATATGTTTTCATGAAAATTTCAAAACATATATTTCCTGTTAGTCTGTATAAACTGAACCTAAAATTTCCTTTTCCTTGTTCAAAAAATATTTTTTAGGTGATTTTACTGTTGAAATTTTCAAAATTTTGTATTAGCTAAATGCAACATTGCATTAAAAATATAAAAATGCTTTAAATACAAATTTATTTAAGTTCAGGGAAATTATTACAACCACCAAAATTTTCATTCTAGTTGCAATATTTATTTTGTAATCTTGCGCGTAAACTGTTATGCCAATTTTTTGTTCGACAAATGTCTAACAGTTTCGAGCCCACTATAAATACTAATTATGTATCTTGCAATTTTTTAAATGCATGAACCGAAAGAACATACTTATATCTTTCATCCCAATTAAAATTGTGTTTTAAAATCATATACATTTTAACACATTAAATGTTGAAATGGTCTTTTCTTTCATTTTTTCCACTTTTTAGAGTCCCGAGACCCCTTAAATATTTTTGCGCTACATTTTCAACAATATCTTTGAAAATATAATACCTAAAATTAAAAAGAATGTATTTTTGAGTTCAGCGTTACAATAGCTTTCACAGGATACCCCACAAGATATACAAATAAAATATTTTTTTTTTAGTAGCATAATTAGCCCCTCAACTTTTTTACTAAATATATTTATGAATGTTTATTAATCTGAAAATATGAGGGTCAATGGTCTTTATTACTTCCCCGAATTTGAACTTTCTACATTCCATAGTTTACTAGTAAAATGGCTGTGACAGACAGACGGACGGACAGACACATGAGTGATCTTATAATGGTTCCGTTTTTATTTTTTAAGTATGGAACCCTAAAAATGGAATTTTCTTTATAAATCTATTCTATTCATGAAACAACTCATGAAACTTCATCGAAAAGAATGCAACAACCTAGAAAAAACTAGTTTTATCCTTATTTCTGCATTGTAAAATCTTGGTTTAGAATGAAAACCAGCGAACTCAGTCATAGGTCTTTCGCGATTATCCAAATGTGATTTTCTCGATAAAGCGAGTTTTGTAACTCACGTAGTCATATATGAGGACCCCAGAAGCAAAGGGTCATAAGTGATAAAATTTAAAAAAATTTAGTTAAATGCACAGGCTATCTGGAAATACGTCTATTTGTTTGTCGGTAAGGAGATAAAAGTGACTTTTTAATTATGCGCTGCGTTCTAGGAGGAATTACTTAACCTCTTTCACGAAACCGTGAAACGCGTCGAGTCCAAGGTGTAGGGGAGGTATGGGAGGTTTGAAACATAGGGAGGGTTGATACATTGACAATTTTTCTCAACAAAGGATATTAACAGCCATTATAATACATGTTAGAGGGTTCTTTTATTTGCAGAGGCCGTCATTAACTGCACTAATCAGTGAAAACTGACAATTTTTCTTTTCTTTTAATTTTGAAGATTTTTGGAATGTCAATGTAATTTTTTTTTTTTTCAGATATAGATTTTCTTTCCTAACTCTTATTATTGTGAAGATAACATTTCGTATTTTTTTTCATTTATAAAGCACATTGTTAGAATTAGTTTTACTAGAAAGTAAATTACCATTCTGCAACTGCATTTATACAAAATGATTGACAGTTCCATGCGGCATAATAGGGAGAAATGATATGTTAGTACTGGGGAGAAATGATACACACTTATATTTGAAATTTAATATTTTTTTTTAAGTTGCAAACTAGTATAAGACTGTAACATTCATTATTGTTTTACAGAAAGAGCTACTGAAATTGGTAAGGAGGATTAATTGGTAAAGCTTTTCTGAAATCATTTACTCTAACAAACATTTTATTTTATTTGTATTTAAAAAGGCTGAAATTTATCCTTTTGACCTTAATTGATTCGACAATACCTATTTTTTTTTTTTACCCTCAACATCTTCTTGTGATCTTCTTCACGAAACCAATAGTTAAATATGAATCAGGTATCTACACCTGATGATCAGGTATCTACACCTAAATATCTTTAGTTGAAAACACATGGCCGTCGCGTACCAAATTTACAAGTCTTCCACGATCCAAAAGATATTAAACCTAATCCTAAGAAAACAGCTTCAACCACAAAGGTTGGAAAACGTAAGTAAAATCTTTAATATGGATTGATATGATTGTCAAACAAAAGCTTCATGAATAACTTAAACTTAGAGATTTATTTTCGAAAAAAAAATAGCATTGTTTAATTTTTTTTGTTATAAACATTTCTGAAAGAAAAATATGTCAATGTCATTTCTTTTTAAATTTTAATAAAATATATCAAGATTTATCATAAAAAATTGTATGATACAAAAATTTAATCATCTGCATTTTTTGTTCAGTTTGCATAACCAACCATGTATCAAATCTCCCTTGCAAGTGTATTAATCCTCCCCAGTAATGGGGACATTTGATACAATAGTAACCATTCAAAATAATTGGTATATATTTTTTGAATGATTATTTTTTAGAAAATATTATACATTTGTTTAAAAATAACCTTCGAAGAGTTATGAAAAATTAGTAAAAAAAAAAAAAACAAGAAAAAAAAAACAAGTGAATCATATCTCCCTACAATAAATGTTTGTTGTTCGTAAATGCAATCAAACAGAAAAATAAACTCTGAATACCGTTTTTTAGATTAAATGAATCTTTGGCTATAATAAAGCATAATCTTTTCAATAAAAAAATATAATTTATTGTACAAAACATATTGCTTTTTTAAAACATATGCAAAAATCCGGTTTTACTCCACTGATCGAGTAAACCCAGGTATCCATTTAAAACTGCTGAAAAACTCATTTTGGTCCAAAAAGTTTTTGTTTAATATGTTAAAAAAATACATTTTTGTTAGGTGTAACAAAACGAAATTCCACATGTGTGCTTCCATGTGTCAAATAAAAATATGTGGCAAATTTTCTACATTGTGTATGCCTATCTATTTTACACTGGGAGACTTAGAGTTATTTTAATTGTAAAAATCACAAATGAATTTGTTTTCATATTCTTCTTCTTGCTACATGGTCCGAGTGCCCATATTTGGCATTTCAAACATTGTATCCATCCTTTTTTGGAATCAGAATTGGAGTAAATTTCAATGCAAAGCATTCAGGCTTCATTATCTTCATTTTTCATCTTCTGAGGATGTCTTCTCAACCATTTTTGGTTTCTTTTTCTGTTGATTCTTAATTTCTTTTTTCTTTTAAAAATCTTCCTTTTTCGTTTTCCGGACTGTTTGGATTCTTTTTCCTTAATATCTGTTTCCAACTCTAATTTATAGGGAAGTCAAAGAAGTCAGAAGAAGTCAAAATAACAGTTTTCCTCTCCTTTTGCCAGCTTTTCTACAATTCTAAAGCCTTCCTGTGAAAGGGGTAGTAAAATTTTAGGCGAAATTGGAAAATCAGATTGCTAGGATACATAATCTGAGATGTTGATGAAAGAGGCTGGATGTTATCAACTGTTGAATGTATGATATTAACTTCTTTAAATGTGGAAGGATGCGCTTCATTATCCTGTGATGTTTCAGAAACATATACTGCTGCAGCTATGCCAACCTATGGCTGCGTAGACCTACGTGTGTTATCCTGACTTTTGTGAGTTTCTCTGTCATTTGCGAAGAAGAAAACAGGTGGCCTGGAAAAACATCGTTTTTTTTATATTTATATATATATATATTTTGTTACTTAAATAGGGAGCTCTGTTCCCCATGAACTAAGTTGGCGAACTCCCGTTCACACACAACATAATCTAAAATCACGCTAATTTGATGGGCTTTAAAACAAATTAGGAAGGAAGATTGAATAATAATAAAGATAAAAACAGTAGTGATCTCCCTGTTAACGGTCTATTTTTGTCTTTGAATAAATCAGATAAATGAAGCATTTGAAAATAAGCTAAAATAAAATGAATGAGGCAAACAGAGTGTTTGTCTTAAGCTATGATTTAACAACACTATAAAAAAAGTTCTTTTAAATAAGACTTTTTAAATGTATCATCTTAAATCTGACGTAATTTTCACCAAAGGTTTCTTTCTCTTTTTAATATTCACATTAAAATAGTTTTGTAGTTAGAAAGAAAATAGTATTTTCGCTTTTTAGTTTTACAACAATCGTTAAAAAGACCATATTTTGTTTCTAGAAAGGGAATATTTTTATTTGTGCTGTCTTAGAATTGACAATATTAGTTTAAAATATTGTCTAGAAATGTGAAGTGTCTCGCGTAAATATATTTTTAAACTATTTGGTGATATTATTGTGTGACCATTTTAACTACCATTGTGTGACGTAATTCCCTCCATTTACGACTTTTAACACATATCAATGAATTTATTAATTTACAATTTTCTTTCGCTTTTAAAATTCACGTGTACATATAGATTTTATGATGTAATTTTCAATATATTTCTGCTTTTAATACGTAATCATTTAATTCTAATTGGAATTTTTTTTTGTTCATAATAGTCACGTGTAAATATATATATATATATATATTTTATTTGAAGGAAATATTATTCTTTGCGCTGATTTAAAATTTGCAACAATTAAAAAATACCCTTCATTAAAAGATGTAAAGAAATATCTCTCAAAATGCTGAAAATTTTAATTTGAAATGGAAACAAATCCTCAAAAATTGAGTCCAATTAAAAAAAAAATAATAATTGTAATCTGTACACCAGGAACTTCTAAAGTACATCCACAGAAAAAAAAAAAAATTATTACATTCCTATGTATAGTTTTTGATCCTATACTTAATTTTTAATAGAAGGATTCTAAACAACTTTAACATTAAATGTCTCTTTAAATAATTATTCGATTTAAAAACTGCCTGCATCAGCGTGTTTATCAAACATTTCTCAATAATACCACCGAATTTCATAATTTTGAACGGAGTAGTTTTCTTAATTTTAAAAAGAGAGACACACAGTCACAAAAAATCCATAAACAGCGGCGATGGCAGCGTTAGTTACTTTTTTTATTACAATAGAGATATATTTTGAAACAAAATTGAAAGTTATATTACTTTTCTCTCTAATTAAATGAAAAAAAAATAATTCGACATATAATATTTCGAGTTATAAAGATTTTAAATTACCTACTTTAGAAAAACAAATAACTTAAAATGTTTTTTAAAAAAATGAGAAATTTTAGGATTTGATTTTTTTTACAAATCGCATTGTTAATCATCTCAAAGAAATTTAAAATTCTAACCAATAAATAACAGGAAAATAAATAAAATTCCTGGACCCCTTAAATTAACATTGTTTCTTGAATTACACGCATTTCATTTTATGTCTAACACCTTAAAACTTGCCGAATTACTTAAAAGGGTATATGTCGGTGAGATTTGTAAATATCAAAATGGAATATGTTGTGTTTAATTCATGAATGGATATGTAAAATTTTTCTGATTGGCAAGTTCATCCTACTTGGATAGTATAAAAATTCAGTTTTGTGTATTTTTATAATAGGCCCCCAATGGGGTTGCAACTCGAGTCATAAAATTTTGCACTTTAAAAAAAACAACAACTTTGCAATTAGAAGTATGTGTCTTGGGGCAATATTTGAGGAAATAAGCTTTTGTTTAAATCTTTAGGAATCACGCTGTATATTTAATGCAATAAGTATATTAACGTAATGTATGCATTAAATATTCCATGGAAATACTTTGCCTGTTTATTGACAATTAGCTCCAATTAAATAATTTAAGAGAAAATGTGTAATATACAACATAAATAAATTCCTGTGTTTAATTTAAGTTCGAATTCAAGAGATATGAAACAATAATAACAGGAACAGAAAAAAATGGATTAAATATAAATTAAGGATTTTCGCCAATTTAACCAATCAAGTAGAGAAGTAAAAATTTCTACACAAATTGAGGAACTTCTCATCCGTATGGCGATGAACAGAGCAAATTGAGAAACTAACGAGCATAGTATTTTTATTATGGCAATAGGTGCACAAAGGGAGCACTGCTGCAAATGTTCTAAGTAGACTTCATTTATTGTTTTCGATACAATGAGACTAAATTAATAATATCATTGAACATCATTGCACGGTGCAGCATTTCCTTAATACAGTTAAATGGTCGAAAAGATTTTCTATGCAATACTAATTAATCCAAACAGAGATACAGAAAAGTGTGAATACAATATATATTAGTAAATGAACTGCAAGATTAAATTCACAGAAGATGCATTTTTCTACATGACGTATAGATAGAATAAAAATAATAAATATATAGAAATCACTTTAATAATATCAGAAATAAGTAATTGGCGTTCTATGCATTCTGTTAAAAAGAAAAGTTCTTCTTCAGAAATATTAAACGCATATTTGAATAAGAAGTTTTATTAATCGAATAATGAAGTACAAGGGAAGAAAGCTAAGACATTAGTGAGTTGTGCATAATAAATATTCATCAACATATAGCAATTAGAAACATTTGTATAAATTAAAAACAAAAAGTAAATTGGAAACGAAAAGATTTTTATAAAAGTATTTTCTAAGAAGAGTACAAAATCTAGTATGCAGTACATGCATATAAAGTCAAAGTAATAAATTTCCTCTGTATTAAAAATGTTCATAATTCAATCACGTCTACTATATGATTTACACAAAACAATTATGACACAGGTAAATTATAATTAATTAGTCACTTTTCACAGTGCTCTGGAGGTAAATGTAATCGAAAGATTCATTTTCTATTTTTTTGCTTGCGATTCGCATAAATAATGAAATATAAAAAGTAAATTAAATTTACTTGCCCAGTTGTAATGTGACAATAATGATGATTATTGTTTACTACAATATAATTATGTAAGCGAAAAAAATAGGTATGTTTCTGTTACAGTTGGTTTATTCATATATTTTTACAAGGAGTTAATTAATAATGATTCTTAAAATATACAGTTTTTGCCTTCTTTTTTGCTCATTCTTTTCGTTAAAATTTCGTTCTCGGTGGAACTAAATTTTCATGTTGCAGTACCTGAAACCGTAAAATGATGAAATCGCGTTAATCTTCATTTGTAACTATTGTTTAGCGGAGCTCCAAATGTGCAATGGGATATCAACATCTAGTAATTTAATCACTGCAGCAACAAATTTTGCTCAACAAAATAAACAAATTTTAAAATTCTAAAGCAATACTGAACGTTTAATGTATAGTACCTGTCTGACATTATATATCATAATCAGCCATACAAGATACTGTCCAGTATTCAGATTTGGAAAACTTTTATTTAGACTGCAGATTACTTTCAAAAGCATTAAAGACTCAAAATGTTCATACCGCTGCTTGATTTACTACAACATCATGCATTTTTCAATAATGTTTACGTCTTTCAATAGCAGTGGTGTAGTCGTAAAAAACAAACCCTATGTGCAGATGATATACCCAAAGAGTGTAAGCGATTGTTACAGTTTAAAAAAAATTAGCTTATTTTTAAGAATATTTAGCATGGATTGAATTAAAACACAAGTATTAACTTAATAACTTAGGAATATATATGAACTTTAACACTATAATAATTTGCTAAAATAAGAATAAAAATAACTTACACAAAATCTCTTCATTTGCACATAGTATTTATCATCTTAAAAATCACAATATTATGGAATAAAACTTCATAATATTTCCTAAAATATAAGTAAAAATCTTCGTTCATTTTACTTTTTCTTTTTATCAATGTTATTCTTTTTTTTTTTTTTTTTTTTTTTTTTTTTAAATACTCAGAAAAATATCACTAAATTATATTTTCCCAGTTCAATTTTTTTTAAAAAGTAATTTGACTAATAGTAGCATTTCGTGATATATAAGTCATTTATTCATTCGTGTGCCCTATATGAATTTTTGTATAGTGTATATTTGAAACTAGTCTGGTGATTATGAATCACAATATTCAAAGATGACACAATAAAAAAAACTGCTTCCCTGCATTCTTAATTCAAAAGTAACACTTTGTTTAGAGAACAGTTGTTTGAGTTTTAAAGTGCTACACTTTGTGAATAGAAAGAAATAATCTTAAAAATACTTTCGACGAAAAAGAACAAAAAAGATGCACTCATTGTACTTGATTCATTAATTCACTGAAGATCATCCAAATAATGCGACGCACGATATGTATCTAAACACATGTTAGAGCAAAATCATATTGAAATTAAACACAGCGATGATCGTTTGAAAATATAAAATCCCCGAAGAACTCGATGATCAGCGGAAATGCTTCGAACATCGTCACGGGAGTTTAATAGAGGGGCAGGAGCCACAACGTTCTTTTTTTTCTCTTCACAAAAGTGGGAGAAAATATAAAATCCACTAGAACGCGAAATCCTTCTGGTTTCATTTCGAAAAATTCTCGAATGCGGAAAGAGCAAAATCCAGTCTGAGTCATAATCAGCGCGAAGGAGCGATGCCGAGTCAAATATGGGAATGGTCGAGGCGGTCAAAGCTCTTCCGAGATAAGCCTACTACGGGCAGAGATGATCAGTAAGGTTTTCCGCTCTCGGTAGGCGAAGCGTCTCAAAACGATTCCTTGTTTTGAAAAAATGGTAGTCCATAGCAATATCCATATCATCATCGGTAGTTTAAAAATATGCAGAAGCACATTATACGTAAGTCTCTGCAGCACGATATATTCAGTTCTCACTTTTAAAGGGTACGGGAGGCAAAAATACTTTTCGTAAGTTTCAGGAGAGTAGCGATTAGGCTTCATTTACTTTAAAGATTTTCATTTTTTTGTTTTATTCAAAGCAGGCCGTCGTTAAACACAGGGATCCCTCTCTGACAAGATGAAAATTTTGAAAAATTCAAGGCCTGGGTTAGGCACGATATGTATGTGCTGTAGACCATGATGTATCTGTAGCGAAAACTTTTCATAAAAGTATTGCATTTTTTAAATAATCGCTTTTTTGGAAATCCAGGTTCGTAATTCCTTCAATACAACAACAGACAAGTACAAAAGATGAACTCTGCAAATTTGACGGCAGGATGGCTTTATTCCATATAGACATGAAATATGTAAATACCAGAGAGGGACCCTTTCAGTTAGCTGTTGACAGTAGGATGTACAGAGAAGGAATCCTTAATTTGTCAGAAATTGTTGACAATGTGTCGAGCCAAAATCTTGGTACCCTGGACCATTATAACCCCAAAGATATATCACTTAATGCAACTTTGAATTAAAAAATAGCTAAAAGAACCGTTGAGTGGCGTTTTAATATTACAACGTACAAATATGAATGCCAAAGCTAAATGATGGGAAATATGCACTTAGAAGCTGCAACGGAGATGCAGGGCGCCGATTTTAATATAAACAGAGTATAATATTTGCGGCCGAAAAGACAGTTGTATTGACGATAAAACTGAAAATTAACACTGAGTGTATAAAACATTGCTACGACTGGGGCATATGGCCAAAGAATATCTTTTTTTATATATTCGTTAACCGAAGGAAAATATGCTCGAACAGTTAATGATTTCAGGATGAGAAACAGATTTGTTTGTGATTTATTTTATTAACGGCTTTGTCTGAACTTGGGAAAGTTAAGTAACTGAAAAATAAAGAGCAAGAGAAGAAGAAACAGATATATTCTTTTTAGAAAGGAAAGGAAGTTTTGATTCAATTTAGAATTATGAAAGGAGAAATTAAATTTTAAATTGGGGAATTTAATTTTAAAAAGAAGATAAATAATGATATGTGATGATATGTTATATTCAAAATCACATTCGGGGTTTCGTCCAATTAAATTTCTCCTGCCTTTTGCTGTTTTATTATCCTCTCAAACGCCCATTTTTCTCTGCAGTAAGTCTTTTTTTTCTCTTACGTATTCATGCTTGATAGACACTCCAACCTTCGACTGGGTATCAAGTGGATTTATACAAAAAGACCCCTTAGATTCTTGAACATTTTAGCTCTGAGATAAAACAAGGTATATTTTGTGCTCCTATACACGACGTTTGTTATGTAGCGATTAACTTTAAATTCTATTTTCAAAAAGACAAGGGATCTTCAAAGTCATTTATTTATTTATTTTTTATTTCACTTTAAATAATATTTAAGGGCACACTATATGGATTATGGAACATATTTATCACGCAATGAAAAAATATGGGAGGAGTAAAATAAGGAATAATCTTGAATATTAAGGGTTATGAAGAACTTTTCAAAATATGCATTCCATATAAAATAAAATCCCCAAAGTTTTTCATGGAGGTTTGTTTTATATATACAAACAAAATTGTGCATCGAATTTTATATATCTCAATATAAAGGTTAGAAAAAGAAATTTTTTTCTAAGTTTTATGAAATTTCTGCATTTTTTCATCATATTTCTGCAATTAACTTCCTTTAACTTTCCAATTAAATTCAGATTTAGTAAACAATGCACAGTTTTTTTTTTGTATATATTAAACAAAGTTGAATAAAAAATATTGCGGATTTTAATTGTTATGGAATGAACAATGGGCATTTTGAAAAGTTCTTCATAAAGCTTAAATATTAAAGAAAATTCCTTATTTTTCTTAAAAAATATATATGTTTTTAAATTTCTTGTGGCATAAATTATACCATAATGCACATACTGTGCCCTTGAATAGTATATGGGGCATTCTCACAATCTTTTGACTTTTGGGGAAAAAAAATCTGACAAAATTAAACTTGCTAAAATAACATTTTAATCTGATAGACGAATGCCTTAATGATTCAAAATAAAGAAAAAATGGTCAGCAGCGATATTTTTTTTTTTTAACTGAGGTTTAAGTTAAACTTGTTAGTTTAATTTTCCTTACCATTTTACCCCTATAACTTTTTATTTTCATCTAAATTTTTACTTATAATGAATTTGCATAGTACGACACAGGACATTGAAATCAGAAATAATAGCAATGTAGTACTTTTAATACAGAATTTTTGTATAACATTGTCTTAAAAGGTTGTTAAAGAAGGGACGGTAAGGTAAAAAAGGGGGATGGTATTAAAAAAAGGGACGAAATGGTGAAAAAAGGGACGGTAAGGATGGAACGGTAAGGAAAATTACCAACTATTTTTAGGAAAATCATGTTAAGACTAATTGATAGCCACAATGTTCATTGATTTTCAGAAACAGATGTTAACATTGGATTAAATTATTATTTTTTTTTATTTACCTGGAAAAGTGAAGGAATATTTCTTGGGAACGGTGAGACTACCAATAAAGCCACGATGCTTGAAATTGATATTTAAATGCTGATTTAAATTCTACAGTAAATTTCCTGCCAAAGAATTTTAGACATTGTTTCTGTAACATACTTCTGCATGAGAAAAAACTTGAAAAAAAATTTGTGGCTACACCTGAAATGATTTTCTGTATAATTTTAGAAGAGGGATGGTAAGGAATCTAAAACCGAGGGACAGATTAAAAAAAATAATAACAACCCTAAAAATGTGTGCAGGTTAATTTTTAGCTCATACCAGGGCTCCAACCGTTCCTAAAATTTTCGCACTTTTCTACCAGTATTTAAAAAAAAAATTCTTCGTGGTAGATTACTTTAACATCTATAATAGAATTATGCAACAAAGATTACAGTTTAATTTAGTGGTAGTAAAGTGCGAAAATTTTAGGAACGCTGCGAGCCCTGTCATATTTATATAAAACAATAGTTCCAGTTTCAGAAAAAATTACATCGAATTATTTTTCTTGAAACAATTTTATCCAGACAGCTCCAAACTTAAAAATCAGCATCAGGGACACGGGACGGTATAGGAGTTTTCCATGTGTTTGGACCCCCAACATCGTCCAAAACTTATTTATCTCGTTAATATTGTTGTGCAATCATACAATGGGATGTTCCCCAGTATATGAAATTTAAAAAACACTCAAAAAAAGTGTATTAAAATAAAAATTATTGTTCAGGGACATGAACGTGAAAAGATTGTGAAAATGCCTCATATACAATGAAATTTAAAAAATATAAAAATTAAGTTTGAAGGTCCCTTGTCCATTTAATAATTATATGGTTATAAACATGTTTATAAAGTAATAAAATGACTAAACTGTAGATCACGTGTAGGAAACCCATGACAATTGTGCCAAAAATGGGAATCTTCCATATTTCTAGCAGCAAGCAGACTTAAATATTCTCTTAAGTTGCTTATATAAAAGAAATTATAGCGTTTCTTGATAAATAAATACACATGCTAATAATAAATGTTTGAAATTAGATAGCTAAACTGATGATAATAACTCATATAAATAAAATCGTGAAAGGTTTATGCTATATTTTTACAGTGAGAAGAACATACAGTACCTGACCCTTTACCCAACTGAAAATACATATTTCAATTAAAACTAAATCTATTTTCGTGTGATTCCACTACTGAGGTGTATACATAAATTTAAAATATAATTACTTATTCACTTCGATTTTTATTTAAAAAGGGTGAACTTGAACTGTGTGCTGCTGAAGAGTTCAATAAGAATTTTCTAACCGACTGCAATATTTCAATAAGATATATTTATTATCTGCTTAAATGCAACTTTATTTTGCGAAAAAAAAAACTAAATTTGACTTATCCATTTTCGAATAAAGTGATTTTAATTATTGTAAAATCAAACACAAAGAATTTTTATCTACAGAGTTACAGCAAACAAACTGTTTTAAAAATTAATCTGTAATACACGAACGTTACACATTTGCACGTAGAGGAAAGGTTAGATTACATGTTATAAAAAGTCTCTGTGTTCTGCTTTTCAGTTAAGGTATAAATATAAAAAATGCTTTTCACATATAAATCTTCCTGTTTAGCCCACATAGAATATATATGCACAATATCATTTAGATCACCGCATCAAGATAAAAGTTACCAGGTACAAATCCGACACGTAAGGGGCAATCCAATATCCAGTTGTGCCAGAAAATCTAATTTGTATGAAATATCTAAAACAGGTGCTACCAACATTATAAAATTTTTAAATTTTAAATATAGTCGTTCATTCAAAAGCCAAAATTAGTGCTTTTGGTTTCACCTCTGCGGACTTGGTGATATATACCTTTTTGAATTCACAATGGACCAAAGTGTTCATTTTATGATGATACTATGAAATTTGTGGTAGCTTATGGATGCCATATTGAAAAGATGGGTGCCATCTATCACACACAGATACGTACGATTATTATTGCCATCGTAACATAATTAAAGAGATATCAATAAAAAAATGAAAAAAAAACATTTATTTTTTAACATAAAACGTTACACAAATCATATGTTTATTAAGATTTTATTTTAACATGATGTTTATCATTTTATTTAACTTTATTTTTATTAAAATTTTCAATTGGATAAACAGTTTAAAATACATTTGCTATGAAAGAAAACAGAAATCTTGTTTCGAATTTTAATGTATATTATTTGCATGTGGATAAGGCACAGCAATTCGAGAAATAATTATTACAGGTGAAAATATTCTACTTAGTCTCTTAAGAATTAATAATTAACAGAAATCTTAGTCATCTTCCTCGCTATCATCATCGGTTGACATTCCTGTATTAAAATCACTTCCATCGTCATAGTTGGAACAGTTCTATATTCTGTATGTGCTTATACATCTGTGGTTAATCAAAAGACACACACATGATGGCATGACACATGTGCATGAACAAGAAAATGACATCAGTTCCATAACAGCTTTGGGAGCAGGAGGATTGCCATTAACTGGAACTCTAGATCCTCACTATCCGTTCTAGAAATCCAACATATTTATTTGCGGATGGAAGATCAGGATAGCCTGTAAGCACTTCTTCCAAACAAGACCATGGTATTTAGCTCTCTTTACCTGTATGTAGAGTGTATTACTATATGACGGAAGGCGAAGCAACCCCACTGACACCTTTTTTGTAGAAAAAATAGTATAGCGCAATTCATTGATGATAGAATATTTGCGCTTTCCATAACAGAGCTGGTAAGCATACTACTCAAGCTGCTTATTTGTTTTCTCTGATACATCAGTTTCGGTACCAAGGGCCTTAAAGCATCTCGGCATTCAGTGTTCGGAATCATCATTTCCCCTTGCCTTCAAAAGCACTTACCGTATCGCACCCTGACAGTGAATGCTTTCCAGGTAACGCATTACATACCTCTTTGCTTAGAAGTCCATGTATCTCACTCAAGTTGTAGTGCTTTACACCGTCATTGGATCCACATTTTACAAATATTAACACTTTGTGGTTTTTCAAATAATTTTCTAAAGAAAACAGTGTGATAACTGCCACATCGGTATCTATAGAGATAATAATAATATTTTTAAATCCAGACGCTAAAGCATGGTATGCGTGATATAAAAGTTGCGTATCCACTTCTTCTTGGAAGCACGTCAATTTAGTGGATTCTTGAACTAGTTATTTCTTGGTTATAAAGCATTTTTCTCCGCAGGTAACGTACATTACTCATGTACTGTTCAGATTAAGTTTCGTAATTTCGTGTACTGTTCAGAGCAACTGTTTCAGATAATGCTTATTTTGCCCTTCTTGTGAAATGAAATGTATAAGTAAGTTCTTTCTTGTACTCCTCATCAGATAGAAACTGCTTCCATTTTCGTATTGAGAGTCCAGGAGTTATATTACTTTTATAGCATCACTTACAGCTCATTTTTTTCGTTCATCACTTCTTATTGACACTTGCCTGTATTTTCAAATACAACATCTATTATTTGAGAGGATGTAGATTCTTGTAATATTTTAGAAAACAGATTCTTTTCTAGTTTTCCAAATGTTTGTAGCTCCTGCATTAGCTTTTGAACAAAGCACATTTCGTCAATCATGTTAAAAACACCATCATTTAGAATTATTTCAGCAGTCGTAGTCTTTTTTCATACCATCCATCAGTTTAATTTTGAAGTTTTTCGTATTGGACCATCAAGATGCCCTAGATGATGGGAAAACACAGTTCTCATATCCAAATTTCAAAAATCAGCAATGATCGGCATCTGAGCAAACATATTTCTTTCTGCCTTGACAACAAACTCTGATTTATTAAACTTTACTCTGTTTCATCTTCAAGTCAGAAAATGTCTTTAGATTCTTTTATATTTGAAGGTTTGAAAAACCCTTCTGGCTTTGAGTCTTCAGGCAGATATTCTCTCTTGAAAGTTTATTAAATTTCTTCACCCACCCCATGGGCTTTGACCATGTCTTTGACCATGAGCATTGCCCCAGTTGATTTTCTTACCATGTCTAGGTTTATCCATTCATTGATAATCACATTCTGTAAATTTGAGATATCAGTTTCAGCTTTCTCGATCTTGCTCAAAGAGAGATCGGGATGATTTTGATTCTTTCACGAACCATGTGAAGAAATGCTGTACTAATATAAGAAATACATCTCAACTGCGGTAGGTCTTTGACTGATATTCGCTGCACCTTTTGATCCCTGTGTGTCTTTAATTACTGTCTCTCCAACCGCCTTATTAATTTAACAGCATGCAAAACCAAGAAAAGCTTTCCAATCACCCTGTTTATCAGAGGCCATTTTCCAATATGGCGTCCATTAGCTACCCTGATTTTGAAAATATCATGGATAAATGTCATTCTGGTGTTGTGGTGAATCCAAAAATGCATAGTTTAACAAGTCAACTGACATGACATCACACGAACGCCTGACTCAAAGGCGGCTGCTATTTTCTAATATGGCATTCTTTAGCTACCCTAGTTCTGAAAGTGTCATGGATAAATGTCATGCTGATGTTGTAGTGAATCCAAAAATGTATAGTTTACCAAGTCCACTGACATGAAACCACACAAACCCCTGAGTCAACGATGGCGGCCATTTTCCAATATGGCATTCATTAGCTACGGCCTTGTTATGTAAGTATCATGGATAAATGTCATGCTAATGTTGTGAGGAATCCAAAAATATATGGTTTACCAAGTCCACTGACTTGAAACCACACGAGCCCCTGGCTCAAAGACTAATGGAATTACAAGAAGAATTGTAATCTCGATGTTTCTGAAGTTGCTTCATACACAGTAAATAAATATTCATCATGACATATACATTTTAAATTTTAAAATCAAATACAATACATGGCAGCCAATTAACGATAATGTTGAAGACGTACAAGGAAATAGGTTTTGATGAGGAATAATGGCTAAATAAAATTAATAAAATGCTGAAGCTTCAAATATTTCTTTTGTAGCGTGTTATTCATAGATAGAAAATTTGCTGTCCAAAGCTATTTCTATAATTTAGTTACTACAATGATACAAAATGCTCCAATGTTATCAAGTTTTATGTTAAATGTGAAAGTATCTCTAACAGATTTTCTGAAAATAAAAATGCAGAACTTATGACCCTTTTGATTTACATACATTGAGGTAAGTTGGAAAGTAATAGACTTTTTTTTTTTTTTTTTTTTTTTTTGCATAAAGGTGAAGTTACAAAGCTTCATTGCATTTATAGAGTTTGATGAAAACGCATTTGTGATAACAAAATCACCTTTTTCATAAATTAAGAAAAATTGAATGAAATACTAATGTTAAGTACTTTTAAAAATTTGAATAGAGTTCACTCTTTAATAATAAGCGATAAGAGTTTCAGAGAGTGGGGAAGGGGAAGGACATAGTGATTTCCTAATTCCTATGGTGGCGCGTGGCCAATAAAAAGTTGGAAAACACTGCTCTAGCTGGCTAAAGATAGCCAACGTTTGTTGTAGGGATTGAAAAAAAATCGATTTATCTCAGCATGATAAACATTCTGCGTTAGCAAAATGTAACTTGCATGTTATTCACATTGACAATATAGTTTGTCGCGTGATTATGAACTTTCATGACGATAATATGCATGCAGAAGAAACTTTTTTTGAAATCCGTCTATATCGAGGAAAATCAGGATTTTTAATAGGTAATGTACGTAAAAATTTATTATTCTATATGATATTATTATGCTTTGTACTTAGAAATGGCTTTATTTCGTAATTTGTTGGCTTGGACAAAATATTATTTGTATTCACAATATTTCAATAAAAAAATAGAAACTCTCCATTACATTTTTTTCAACTATATTTTCTATTTTTAAAACAAAAGAAAAACATATTTAAACTTATAAATAGATATAATGTTTTCAAAACTGCAAACTTTAAATAAATAATTTTTTTTAGATCATATTTAAGAAGAGTGAAAATGGAACCATAAATTGCACAAGGAAAACCAAAAAAAATATATAAATTTTAAAAATTAAATTACTTTGTAATAATTATTTTTAAACCAACATATTCCAAGATTAATCAATTTTAGTACGTAAAACCAAGTTTTTTTATTGTATTTTACAATGTCTCTTTTTACAAAATATAACACATTAACTGTGTAAGTTTAATTAGATTTTCAGTTTTAAAAATACTTATACATACATTTTAAAGTAAACTTCCAATTATTTTTTTTTTTTTTTACAAACCGGTATATAAAGGATGTCAAATATTATGCAGATACGCTTTTAAGGTTTATGAATATTCATTGAAAGATTTTTATTTATTTTTTTTAAATCTGTTATTACATAAATGTTAAATAAATATTTGGACGTTTATAAAAATAAGTGAGAACGTTAAATATTTTTAGAGATCATATGTTTGCAATACGAAAAAAAAAGAAAATCTGTTGGCATTTTTAAATGTATGTATGAGTGGAAACCTTTGAATAATAAACAGACTTTTCAGAAATCGAATCTTATATATTTTGAAATTGACTACTTCCATGGTTTTATTTACTTAAGTGCAAAAAATTTTCTATTGCAATTATATAAAAAAAAATAATAGTTTGTTCATAATTTACAAGCAAATAGTTTCATTTTTTTTCCTTTAAAAATAAATATGATATAAATTACAAAGAAAACTTCTTTTGTATTAACAAAAAAAAAACCGCGTTGCTTAAATGAACAGAACTAAATAAATATCGTTTGTCTCTCGTTTATCAGCATTAACTTTTTTTATATGTTTAAAAGTTATTTACTATATTATAAAAGTTTTAAAAAAGTTAATGTTACTAAGAATAATGTTAGTTTAACATTAATGTATTAGTTTTACTTTTAGATTTTTAATTATACAACGTTTGTATTTGGCATAATTTTTGCGAAGCTTTCCATTAAAAAAATATATTTTGTTTCGCTATAAAACATATTACTTTTAAAAATGCTTGATAAGAAATTTAGTCACAAAATTTAACTATATTAAAATATATTAACAAAAAATATATTTATGCATTTTACGTGGATGGATGAATAAAAGGTTACAAGCAGCAGCATTTGAAAAGTAATTATTGTAGAGAGAAAAAAATTTCTATATTGGATACGGATGGTTCTAGTTATCTTTCATTACTTTTTCGGGTACGTAGTGGAAGTTCGGAGGTGCGTCAGAGCAATTGAAATGGCAAGACGTTTAGAAAAGGGGCCTCGCTTGTGTCACATTGACCAGGTTAGGTGAAGAAATCCAACATCAACGCCCTGGCATCTTAAAGGATGGTGTCAACCCCCCTGCATAACATTACCAACTCCATACTTCTCACCAAACTAAAGAATTGCTGTAAAAGTTTTAATGGGTTCTGGAGCCACCCTTCCACCCCTCACAAAAGAAAAAAACAGCCACGTTTTTGCACTCAGTCACTATTTCCTGATGCGAAATTGAAGAAAACCCTAATTTGGAACAGGGCATTCTTCAATATTTAGTCGCTGGCAGTGTCACATACGCAAAATGGCTACTCCTGGGAGTAAAGCGTTCTGCGTTCTGTCATCTTCTAACAAGAACAGCGCCAATCTTGGTGATCACAGATTTTGATTACTTTAATATATGTTGTAGGGTAGAGACTACTTAGTCTCAGTTTCAACGGATTTTATACAACACTCTTTAGTTCTTGAGAAATAGGGTTGGGGGCTCTAATAATATAAAACATCTTAAATACTTACCTTGTAAAGAAGGGATTACGTTGGTCATAGCTCGGTGGGTATGGTGTTTGCTTGATGTTCCTCTGGCTCGGGTTTGATACCGGAACGCTCAGCAATTGATTTTTTTTTTTCATTTTTTGTTTTATAAATATAATGTAATTATATTTTAATAATCTAAATTAAAAAATTTAATATCGTACATTAATTATAATATTAACATATTTACTTTTTTATTTTTAAATTTTTTTTATTTTTAAGCCATTATTTGTCATCCTTTAAACAGATTTAAAAAGAAATTGGATCTATTATTGAATAACAAAAATTCCAAAATCGTTACAAAATCTGATGTGGCGTCCTCTAGTTATGTTAAAATAAAACATATTCAAATGAAATGAAAATAAATCCAGAAAGAAGATAAAGGAGAAAGGAAAATAATTCAAAGCGCAAGCATACATATTACAAATTTAAAAATCTTTATTATTCAAAATGTCGGTTTTAATTTAATTCTGATGCTAATTTTTAATGTAATTATGCTTGCTACTTTAAAAACAGAGTAATATTATCATCGTATTGACTTTCCTTGCTAAGCAATTTATACATTATGTTTCTTTAAAATCATGAATTAACACAATTTTTCAATATCAATGCATCGATAAAGAATATATGAAATACATTTTAAAAGTTATTTAAAAAAAATTAACAGTTTTATGATGTTTTATACAACAATTTAGTTAAAAGTAAAAAAAATAAATACGCTAAAATTATAATTGATATACAATATTATAATTTTTAATTGACAATGACATTATTAAATTATAATTACAAGTATACTTCTAAAAAAAGAAAAATGAGAAAAACAGAAGTAGCGCGTTCGGGTGTTGAACACTAGCCCGCGGAAAAACGAGCAAATGCCCTACCAACTGAGCTACGACCAACGTAGTCCTTTCGTTACAAAGTAAGTATTTAAGATGTGTTACAATATTAGACCGCCCCTGTTTCGCACGAACTAAGTAGCGTTTTATAAAATCCGTTGAACCTGAGACTAAGGAGTCCCTCTCCTATCACATATATTAAAATAATTAAATCTGTGATTACAATGTGTGGCCCTCTCCTTGCAAGAAAAAATCTGTAATTTTTAGTTCAACGTGCGTTTCGTTAAAAGTTTAATTGTGATTCCCCATGTGTAAAAAAATCACCCGGATGGTATAGGTAATTCGAAACGACCGGATGTGATTGTAAAGGGAAAAATATGGGACAACCAAAAGTGACCAGGATATTGACCATGTCAGAGCATCTTAATTGCGCAGTCCTAAGAAATCTGTTTGGAAAGCAAATCTTGAACTGCCAAAGACGACAGTGTGGAAGGTTTTAAGAAAACGTTTACATATGCGTCCATTCCGGTTACAGTTGGTACATGCTTGTGAGAATAATTAGACTATTTTTTGGATGTGTACCGTACAACTAAAGATGCACATATTGAAAGTTTGTGAGAAAAACTACCTTAATTTACCATCGGTTTGATGAGTCATTTGCTGTAATAGTATAAATTAAACTTATAATATTATACCATTGAAAATGAGGCATCCTTTTATGACACCCTGTATTTGGTGATTGTGTAGAAAAGTGATTAGCAAGTATGCCTCTTAATTCCATTTTTTATTTAGTGTCTATTGTTAATACATATTTTTTATTCCCCTTGTAAACTTTTTTTAATCCATCCTCGAAATATGCTTATAGGTTCATTAGTGCTTCTTTACAAAGTTGAACTTGATATATGTACCCTTCTATATTTTCAGTTTAAAATAAATGTTAAACATGCATTGTAATGAGTCATTTGTTAATTACAGTGAATATGGTTGATTAATTAATATATATATATAATTCCTTTTTTACTGCACTCATATTTTGCAATGTTTGCACATACGGAGCAAAAGATGTGTTTATGTTCGAATCGAATATTTCCGTGCTAGAAAACCGGTTAAGAACAGTCATGTTGGGTCGACCGCCAACCAGCAAGACCAGACAACTGTCAATGGAGCATACATTGTAATGAGTCCTTTGTTAATTATAGTGAATATGCTTGATTAATTAAAAAATATATATAATTACTTTTTTATTGCACTCATATTTTGCAATGTTGGTACATACGGAGCAGAAGACGTGTTTATATTCGGATCGAATATTTTTGTGCTGGAAAACCGGTTAAGAACAGTCAAATCGGGTTGGCCGCCAACCAGCAACATACCAGACAACTGTCAAGGAAACATACTCATATTTTGCAATGTTGGTACAACGGAGCAGAAGACGTGTTTATGTTCGGATCGAATATTTTTATGCTAGAAAACTGGTTAAGAACATTCAAGTCGGGTTGATCGTCAACCAGCAACAGACCAGACAACTGTCAAGGAAGCATACATTGTAATGAGTCCTTTGTTAATTATAGTCCATGTGCTTGATTAATTAAAAATATATATAATTCCTTTTTTATTGCATTCATATTTTGCAATGTTGGTACATACGGAACAGAAGACGTGTTTATGTTCGGATCGAATATTTTTCTGCTGGAAAACCGGTTAAGTACAGTCAAGTCGGGTCGATCGCCAACCAGCAACAGAACAGACAACTGTCAAGGAAGCATACATAATAATGACTTCTTTGTTAATTATAGTGGATATGCTTGATTAATTAAAAATATATATAATTCCCTTTTTTTTGCACTCGTATTTTGAAATGTTGATACAGACGGAGCAGAAGACGTGTTTATGTTCGAATCGAATATTTTGGAGGTGGAAAACTGGTTAAGAACAGTCAAGTCGAGTCGATCACCAACCAGCAACAGATCAGACAACTGTCAAAGAAGAAGTGCAAATCAAATTTTGTGGGAACAAATGTTGTATATTTGTGTTTCTTGTTTTCTTTGTTTTCTGTTGTCTTTCACTAAAACCTTTCAGTAGCACTTTATAGAGTCGTTGAAAAAAGTAACCCCCCCCCCCCTCCCTACGAACTCTTCAACTAATTATAATAGAAGGAAGTTATTGGTACCAAACGATCGAAAATAAAACCTACTTTTAAATGGTGTATAAGAAATTTGCTTAGACCGCCATCTACATTTCAAAACCAGACCAAACTTTCCTTTTTTAAATGAAAAACTCCCAGTATTTACAATATATTTTAAATCTTCCGTTCAAATTATGCCTAGAAACGAAATTTCAAGTCATTGGAATGAAACTTTTTGAATTATAAACATTCAAAATTTAGAGCTTAAATTAAATTAAATTACCTTTTCAATTACATTAAAACTTTAAATTACATTTTCATTTTCATTAAAATTTTATGTTTTTATCTAAATTATAATCATATTGTGATAATTTTTCCTGCGATTATAATACTAAAAATCCCAAACATAAATACATAGAATTTGCAATTAAAAAAAATATAATATGAATTATGAAATTAATATTCGAAAAAATTTGAATTGCAACTTACAATTTTTTGATAGATTTATATTTATTATGTCCTGCTGTATGCGAATTCTCCATTTCAAATTTTACTTAGAAGTAGTTTTCGAATTATGATTAAAAAACATCAAAATAGCGGTAAAGGGCCGTCTATGATGTGCAGGAAAGCATAATTTGAAAAAATATATTTTACACATTTTTTTAAAACGTTTGGGCTGCAATGGTCGAAACATATTAAGTGAGTGAATTTGTCAAATTTGCAAAGAAATGTTACTCTATTATAAGAGACATAGTCATTGCTTAGCATTTTAACAATAGAGTGCCGAACTTCAATTTGGATGCACGCCCTAAAATAAGCTCATTTTAAAATAATTAATTTCTCTTAAAAAAAAAAAAATCCCAAGAATTTTATATACATATGTTTTTAGGCTTATTGAAGAGATTAGAATTTATTTATGGTGTCAAAGTAGGGTATTTTTATATAAAAAAGTCTGGGCTCGTTTTGATTTGTAAATGACCACCTAAGCAAAGTTTATACAGGGTGTCTCAAAAGGTCGTTTACAAACTTAACATGCTGATCTGTCATATCATGATAAACAAGATTTACATAGGAACTTGTGTTCGAAAATGCAAACTGCGACCGCTAGACGGCGATGAACGCAAGCTTACGGGAGAGTGGGAAGCATTATCATTTCAGGAGAGGATCCTGACGTTGCAGGAGAAGGATTAATTGGTTTAGTAACTCAGAATTCGCCGATATGTATTACGTATACGGCTCCGCGGATGGAAATGCACAAACTACGGTACGGATGTACCTTGAGCGCTTCCCAAGCAGACGTCAGCCAAGTCATGTTTTGTTTGGACAATTGCACCGCAGATTTCGTGAAGCAGGAGCTTTCCAAGTACGTAGCCACATCGTTCGAGAACGCACTACACGCACGCCTGTCGTAGAGGGAACCGTGCAACGGGAATTTGACAGGAACCCGCAAACAAGTCTCTGAGCAAGCGAACGCGTCTTGTGTGTTTACATCGTTCCAGCATTATGCGCATACTGCATGAGGACGCGCAACACCCCTACCGCTTATAAATAGTACAGGCATTGTGCGTTGACGATTATCCCCAACGCGTTGCATTCGCATGCTGGTGTTTGCAACAACGGGTCGTACAGCCGGATTTTCCATCTTGGATTTTACTTTTGGATGAATCCTGTTTTAAACAGGACGGCGTCCTGTTTAAAATTGCGTCCTGCACAACATGCGCATATGGGCGCATGAAAACTCAAGGTCTACACGTGCCCATGCACGTCAACAACGTTTCGCCGCAAACGTTTGGGTTGATATTATAGGCGACATGTTTATTGGCCCTTAACTACTACTTCAGCGCCTTGACGGGAATACCTATCGCATTTTCTTAGAAAGAGTCCTGCCGGATCTGATGGGTGACATTCCAGCCACTACACGCCGAAAAATCTGGTTTCAGCATGATGCGCCTGCTCATTTTAGCTACACTGTGCAAGAATATCGCGATAGGACATATCCTAATCGCTGTATTGACAGAAGCAGACCAGTCGCATGGCCACCGTGATCCCCCGACCTGACTCCCCAGGATTTCTATCTGCGGAGACACATGAAGTCCATGGTGCACGAGACGCCCGTAACACCGGACATGGATCTCGATGCCAGGATCGTGGAAGGGGTGGCACATGTCCGTGACACACCTGCCCATTTTAAACGGGTCCGTAAATCCATGCGTCGACATTGTGAAGCCTGTATTGCGGTGAAGGGAAGGAATTTTGACCATCTTCTGTAAATTAACCAATGTTCTTTAATAAAAGTCATATTAATTCCTCTTTCGATATCCTTTCTTTCTTCCCCTCCACACCAGCGCTTATCATCCTCTAGCGGTTGCAGTTTGCATTTTCGAACACAAGTTCCTATGTAAATCTTGTTCCTCATGATATGACAGACCAGCATGTTAAGTTTGTAAACGACCTTTTGAGACACCCTGTATACATCATTTAAAAGTAGCCTTTATTTCAAATCGTTTAGTAGCATTAACTTTGATACAGGGTTTACATAGGGGGGGGGGGGGGTACTTTTTTTTTTCGACGACTCTACGTAAGTTTTCTTTCTAGTACTTCATCTGTTTATTTTAGAATCTATATATATATTAGATTAACGTACGTGGTATAGAAATCGCAATTACTTGTTACGTTTAATGGCAACACCCAAAAAATGCATCTCATTGGTTATTGTGTAAAATTACTTTGGTAGGGTTTAGGGAGATCGGGTTTATTTACGTTTCGCTCTTTCGCCGCAATTATGGATCGCCGCAATTATCAATTATCATCGGAATTATCAATATTTCGCCGCAATTATAATTTGAAAGGCCGGTAAAAGATCTCGGCGGATGCTTGAAACTGAAGAAGAAACCAAATTAAGAATTGAAAATCGAAATAGATTGGATTGAGAAAGTCGTCAAACACAGAGCATAAGCGATCGCCAAAATAGGCTTAATAATCGTAGCATGCACACGTTGCTTCTGAAATCCAAATTACTGATTTAAACGTTCCGCTTCATTATTGTGGGACTTTGAATGAAACGCGCAATTTCTGCAAAGCACTCTATTGCAAATGCAAATTAAACAGCAGCAAGAAGTTTAAAAAATGTTGTCATGACGTTAAAGTAATTTTTAATCATCATCAATCAGAAGCTCCCGATATGATAAAAGATTTGCTGTGTGAAAATTCATGCCTGGTAATTTACACCGTCTCTACCCCACTCTATTCGGACCTGCGATACAACTTTTAGGTTCATTTAAGAATATTATTACGGGCCCACCAGAAATAAGATACAATAAAACCTGATTAGAGGGAAACGAAAACGACATGTGATAAGTTTCGTTTTATGCAGGATATTTAAATTGAAGGAAGCATAATAGCATTTTTGGGGGATAAGGAATCTGAAACTTTTTTTTTCGTTTATTGCAGGGTTCCGTTATAAGCAGGCTTTACTCTATTAGAAAATAAATTTGCTGGATGATACTTTTGAAAAACTCTATATAGTAATATTTGCTTACAATTTTATTCTTTCTTTTTCAGTATTACAGTTTATGTTGTATTTGTAATTGCTTTTACATCTAAAGATTTTAAATAAAAAATTAAACTATTGAAAATATAATTAAACATTAATTGAATTGATCAATTAATTTGGAATAAAAAAAGTTTAAAGTATGAGACATATAAAAATTAAAAGAACTTAAGCTGTGACTTTACACATGGTACTGAACAAGAGTCGGGCCCTGGTGATTTGTACCTGCCCTCTTAAGTACGCACTTGCGACAACAATTTCAGATTCATTTAAGATTATTATTACGGGACCGGGCAACGCTGGGAGGGTTAGCTAGTCTATAATATTTGCGATTTTTCTTTATTTTTTTTCGTATTATTTGAGTATACAAGCAATAAGTGCATCGTCCTTTAAAAGTAAACTTTCATTCTAATCATTTAGTACCAGTAACTTTAATATAGTTTACACAGGGGGTGTTTACTTTTTTTTTCGACGACGCTTTCTTGTACGTCAACTGTTTTTTTTTAGTACTTCAACTGTTCATTTTAGAATTTATAATATTTGCGATTTTTCATTTTTTTTCATACTTTTTGATTATGCAATCAATAACTTCATCATAACCTTATAATTCATTAAAATATACTGATTTCGTGTTACTAATATTGTGAAAAGAGTAAAACGGTTAAAGTAAATTTACACTTCAGAATATCTATACTGATAAAATTTAAATGGATGATATCAGAAATTTTTATTTTTATTATGTAACGATGGCCTTTAAATATTTTTATATAAACTGGAGAATATTAGGATAAAAAATAGAATAATAGAAACGAAGGTAAAATCTATAAACCAAGGAATATGTCACCATATATTGAGTGTTTCATATCTATTGTATATAACTTGACTTTATTCTATAGCTAAAAGTATGCATTATTTTTACATGAAATATAAATTCTGAAAAATAGCGCTAGTCCATTAGAAAGAAGTACATTATTGTTTTTTAAAACCTACTCTTGACAAGAAAACATTAATAAACCCAGGTACTAAAATACTTTTTAAAACCTTTATAGATAACTCTTATCTAACTTCCATCAATCTTTTTATTTTCTCCAGAAGTCTATTTTTCAAAAACCAAGATAATGCTATTGTATTTTGTTTATCATACAAAAACCCCGTGCTTCATTCATTTATCACACTGGCACAACAGGGATTATTCTAGGAAATACATTTCTTAAACAAGAACAAGAAATATAAGTTGATAATATTAAATATAAAATGATGAATGATATAGCTAATGAATCACAGTAAATAGACGTAAAAGATATATTTTGTACTTCGTTCTTTCGAAAGGGGTTTATTTTAAAACTCAACTAAGTTTTTTCTAAAAATAAATAAATCTATAACTAAATAATATTAGTTTTTACACAAAACCAAACACGAATTACAATTAAAGTACTGATACTGAGTGAAATATTGCCGTACTTATTAAAAACTGAAATTGTGATGGATGTGGTATGTTTAAAAAGAAATATAAAAGCACGCTGTTATTAGTGCTATATTTTTAAATTTCAATTTATTTATTTATTCGCATTTAATTTTGACTTTGCAACTTAACCCTTTATCTATTGACAGTACTTTATAACCATTAAAATAACTTGTTATAAATTTCATTTATTACATCGATTAGTTGAAATACAGTTTAGAATGAGCTATAGATAAACAACTTCATCTTGTTCCAAAAGCATTATTGGTTAAACAAAACAAAAATAATTTTAAAAGATTGATTTCTTTTGCGTTTTTATCATTTCAGCTTTCTTGGCATTTGTAGGTGTGTGTGTGTGTGTGTGGGGGGGGGGGGTTCAATTCGGAAATATTTCTATCGTAAGAACATTATTTTTGTACATTTCCTAATTCTACAAAATACTAAAAAAAATATTTAAAATAAAAGTTTTGTGTGGGGTTATAACTATTGCTCAAAATCTCTATAACTGCAAATTTAGTTAAACGTTCTAAATCCTCCAATCCTTCTAAAATCCTTCTAAAATTTATTAAATGATTCTGTAAAGGTATTTTAAGCAATTCACGAAAAATGCTTTAGAAGATAAAATTTCCATGAATTCATAATTCAATACATAAAGGGTTAAAATGATTCAAAACAATTTTTTAAGGCAGTACGAGGTGGTACCCCTCGAAATTCGACGAAAAAAAGAGTTCTAAAATGTCCTCTTCAATCATCGTTCGTTTCAATTCCATATTTCCTGAAACGCATGCATTGTTTTAAGCTAATTAATTTTTATGTAAAAATGGTAAAATTATGTTTCAATAATAATTGGAAAATCTGCAGATGAGACACATTGTTAATGCTCTTAACTGATATTTTTTATGTATGTTTTCTTCGTTCCTTTTCCATAATCGGGATAGCTGTCCCTTTTTCCTAATCTGGAATCCTTTTCCTATTATAAAGCAACATACCCAATGAATCTTTTTAAAAATAATGACATTATTTTCATAACAACACCATATTCTGATGAAAAACACATTTCAACCAATTTAACATGATACTAATTTTCTGTTCAATCATAAAATGAAAAGCTGTCTTTTTGGTTTTCAGATTTCAGTTTAGTGCCAAAATGCTGCATCTTGTGGATAATCTGATCTTATGACGTATCGGTTTTTCTGCCTCTATTCTTTAAGGTAGATGAAATAAATTTTAAAAATAACTCATTAAAAAACATAACATACAAATAAATGTAAAGACATTGCTTAAAGGTGCGTGAAAAATAACAAAATCCTTTAAATGCACAATAAAATCATTTAAAAAACAAAACATTTTCAACCGAAACTTTCTCGGCCCTCAGCATTGAAAAATAAATAAATAAATAAAATAATATCTATACATATGGGGCATTATCACAATCATTTGACCTTTAAGTCCTTGAATAATTATTATAATTTTAGTGCATATTCTTGAGGGGTTTTTTAATTTCATATACTGGGGAACATCCCATTGCATGATTGCATAACAATATTAAATAGATAAATAAGTTTTGGATGATGTTGGGGGTCTAAATACCAGGAAAACTCCTATACCGTTCCGTGTTCCTCATGCTGATTTTTAAGTTTGGAGCTCTGTGCATAAAATTGTTTCAATAAAAGTAATTCGATATAATTTTTTTCCGAACCTGGGACAATTGTTTTATATAAATATGTAATGGAACAAAAAATTAACCTGCACACATTTTTTCGGTTGATATTATTTTTTAAACTCTGTCCCTGGGTTTTAGATTCCTTATCATCCCTCTTGCTAAACGTATACAGAAAATCACTTCAGATGCAGCCACAAAGTTTTTTTCTCATGCAGAAGTAAGCTAGAGAAAGATTGTATATATATATGTGGGATCCCATTTTCCAAATCCCTACAGCGCCAGCTTAAAAGCGCCGCCAGGAATCGTTATCATAACTCCACAACAAAGCCACTCTGATGCTGACAGCGGCAGCGCATGCGCGCAACAAATGACTGTCGGCGACAGACACGCTGCTAGAGAAAAAAAAACTGAAGTGACGCGAGGAACTTGAGAACATTATTCGAGTTTTCGTGCTGGTATGAGGTGGTAGACGCAAAAATGGAATGAAAAGACGTAGACGTTTTAAAATGACGAAAAATATCACAAGATGTAATAATGTTTGTGTGAGTGCTGTCTTCATGTAAATAGCTTGAAAATAAGTTTCAATATAACTAGTTTTATTTGAAAGAGGAATCATCTTTATTTCTTGTAGTGATGTGCATTTTATTCTCTAAGAAAAGGGATATTCCACAATTTTTTATGCCAGAAGAGGAACGAATGTTTTAATATTTTGACGCTGCTGCCCACAAATGTAATTAGTATTATGAAATTGCCGATGGTGAAATAAAAAGAAAAATAAAATTACAGAATTCTGTGTTCAAGTGGATATTGTTCTTAGTAGTGAGTACATTGTATATAATTCATTTTTTTTTATTCCATGATAAAATTGGTTGATATTCCTGAACTGGAACTTGCCATTAAAAATGAAAAAACAAGCAAAATAAAACTTTTGCACAAATTCCTGTTTGATGCAGAAGGTGACAGATCAAATCGAAAAAGAATCAGAGAATTTTCTGGTTTTGGTTATCAAACCGATAGTTCCGAATTTAAAAGTAAAATAACAAAAAGTCAAGCGGATTTTTCACTGAATGATTTAATTACAATTTGTAATGTACTTAGCATTTCGAATGAAGGATCTTTAGTTGATCTTACGACGCGATTAGTTACTTATTTATCGGATTTAAGCTTGCTAAAAGCTAATGTTCACAACGACAGTGACACAGAACACGAAGTACCTTTAAATAGTTCAGCGATTCATCATATGGAATCATCAAATTTGGATAAAAGGAAGCAATTTCCAGTTCAAAGTTTTGTGTCATCAACTATTAATTTTAGTGATATAGAAAATGTTGTACCTCCGTTTGATGGTAGTGCATTTCAGGATATAAATGTATGGTTGAGTAATTTTGATGACGTCACCAGTATATTTAATCTATCGGAATTGCATAAGTTTATTTTTGTAAAAGGATCCTTAAGAGGAAACGCTAAATTATTGGTTCAGACCGAATTACATATAAATTAATATGAGAAATTGAAGCAACTTTTGATTGCTGAATTTAGCACTACTTTTAATTCTGCGGAGTTGCATCATTTGTTACATAAACGAAAATTACGTGAAAATGAAACCCTTGAAGAATATGTTTTAGTAATAAAGCAGTTAGGTTCACGTGGTAATATCAAGGATTCCGCGTTGATGCAGTATGTTATAAATGGTATACCCGACCCTGTTTTTAGAAAATCAATATTGTATGGATGTCAGTCGATTTTGGAATTTAAACAAAAATTAAAAGTCTATGAGAAGTTACGATCGGAGTATTAAAATGCAAAATCTCATAAACATGAAGGAACTAAGCCTAAAATTAAATACGAAATTGAAGTTAAGAACAGATTTAAGCCTGTAAAGTCAAATATGCGCTGTTATAATTGTGGTGGGAATAATCATAAAAGCATTAACTGTGTTAATAGATATAAAGGGCCCCTTTGTTTCTCTTGTAACGGTTATGGTTACAAATCATTTCAGTGTAATAAATCGAAAGATACAAATGTTAAAAACGCTCAGCCACAAGTTAACAATATTACATCCCAAGATTTAATTCTAAAAGAGGTAAAGATTTATTCTTTACTATTAATCTCTTTGATAGATACTGGTATTCAAAAGACTCTGTTAAAGAAAAGTGTTTATGATAATTTGAAGAACTTTGTGGAATTAAAACCTACGGTTATCACTTTGACCGGCTTAGGGAAAATCTCGGTTGAGCCAGAAGATTATTTCGATTCAGAAATTGAAGTTGATAATTCGAAATTTAAAGTTGACATTTTTGTTCTTTAATGACAGTTACATTAATTTCGATTTAATTATTGGCACTGATGTTATTCATCAAGGTACATTAACTATTTCTGAGAATGAAGTGAAATTGTTTAAAACGGAAGTTCAGTGTAATGACTTTTTAGTTAACATTGTAAATGTTGTAGATGAGTCTAAAATTGATTTAAGTCACACTGCTGACAAAAATTTACGTTCGGAATTATCCTCTTTAATTGAGAATTATGTGTTTATTAAAACTAAAACTATAGATGTTAAAATGAGAATTAGTTTATCTGATGAAATCCCAGTTTGTTCTTCCCCTCGAAGATTGCCGCTATGTGAGAAAAATTAGTTGAAGATCAAATTGAGGAGTGGCTAGCCCAGGGAATCATTCGGAAGAGTTCTTCTAATTTTTCGTCGCCGGTTCTGTTAGTTGAGAAAAAAGATAACACAATAAGACTTTGTATTGATTACAGACGTCTTAACAAGAAGACAGTGCGTGAACATTTTCCATTACCAGTAATAGATAATGTTATAGATCAATTACACTCTGCTGAGGTATTTACAACCATAGATTTAAAAAACGGTTTTTTTTTCATGTTGAGGTTGAAGAAGGCTCACAGAAATACACCTTTTTTGTCAATCATGAAGGACAGTACGAATTTTTAAATTGTCCATTCGGGCTGTCCAATAGCCCTAGTGTTTTCAAAAATATATTTATAACGTATTTCGAAACCTATTAAATATCACACTGTAGTCATTTATATGGATGACATAATAATACCCGGCAAAAGCGAAGCTGAAGGTCTAGAAAAAATAAAACTTGCTCTTTAAACTGCATCGGAATACGGGTTGGAATTAAATCTTAAAAAATGCAATTTTTTGAAGCGTGAGATTGATTTTTTGGGGTATAGAATCATAAATGGTAAATTGTGTCCCTCCCCACTAAAAACTAAAGCAGTAATAAATTTTCCCGAACCAAAGTCTACCAAAGATATTCAAAGTTATTTAGGATTGACAGGATTACTTTCGAAAGTTTATAAGAAATTATTCGGTTATAGCTAAAACGTTGAGTGACCTGTTAAGTTTGATGTAGAAGAACAGAAAGCTTTTAACGAACTCAAACACATTTTGTCGTCAGAACCAGTACTTACAAATTACAATCCCAAAAGCGCGACCGAAATCCATTGTGATGCCAGTATAGATGGCTATGGAGCTGTGTTAAGGCAACAATCTCCAGTAGATAATCAGTTTCATCCAGTTTATTTCGCCAGTAAAAAAACAACCAAAGCTGACCGAAAGTATACTAGCTATGAATTTTAAGTCTTAGCTGTAATTGAAGCTTTGGAAAAGTTTAGAGTATATGTGCTAGATATTCCATTTAAAATTGTAACGGACTGTAATGCTTAAAATGACTACGGATAAAAAAGAAATGAGTACAAAAATAGCTAGATGGGCAAATATGTTATCTGATTTCGATTATACTATTGAGCATAGGCACGGTACTAGTATGAGGCATGTTGACGTATTAAGCAGATATCCTATTTGTATGGTAATCCAAGATGGTTTAAATTTAAAAATTATCCAAGCTCAAGAAACTGACGAGCATATTAAAATCATAAAAGAAATTCTAAAAGTAAAATCTTATTATGATTATTTAGTTAAAAATGGTGTTTTTTTTATAAAAGTGTTAATGGTAATGATTTATTAGTTGTACCAGATGAAATGCAAATAAATATAATTAAGGCCGCTCACGAAAAAGGTCATTACGCAGTCGCATGAACAGAAAAAAATTTAGAGAATGATTTTTACATCCCCAAAGTTAAACAAAAAATCGAGAAATGTATATCAAATTGTGTTCCCTGTATTTTAATTAATCGAAAATCTGGTAAACAAGAAGGTTTGCTACACCCGATAGAAAAAGAAGAAACTCCGTTACATACGTACCATGTTGATCACTTAAGTCCATTGGAGAGCACGAATAAAATTTACAAACATATTTTTTCGGTCATTGACGCATTCACAAAATTTGTTTGGTTGTATCCGACAAAATCTACCGACACTGCAGAAGTAATTTCTAAATTAGAAATCCAAAAAACTGTATTTGGAAGTCGATTTCGCATAATCTCAGATAAAGGTCCTGCCTTTACCTCCAAAGCTTTTGAAGATTATTGCTGTAAGAATACAATGCTAAAAATAAGCCTATATTATTAAAAAAAAAACCTAAGTAGTCATTAATGTTTCGTACACTGGGCTACACTGTAAAGAAAATCAATAATGTTACTAAGTATTGTCTAGGAAACTGCGCTGCCCAGAACTTTTTATGTAACTGCAATGAAAGAAATTCATGTAACAGATACACATTTGTACTGTTAAAAAAAAAATTGCAAGGTTACTACGATTTTTTAGGAAGCCTCTGATGCCTAGAACTTTTTATGTAACTGCAACAACAACAACAACAACAACAAATCATGTAATTATCCGTGGGTTACAGATAAAATATTAGTAAACATACAGATTTCTGTAGCTTTACATCTGTAGAATTAGACATTTATTAGCCTCCGGTACGGTACGCTATTTCTTTCTCCCAGCTTACTTTGTGTCAAAAAATAACTTTACCTTACAGACGCTAATAGTAAAAGAAAGCATTACGATTAAATACTCTTTAGCAATTTTTTAAACTTCTAAGCTTCGCACATTTTCAATTTTTATACCGACGTATTGGAAAAAAATGTTCTTTTAAATGCATTTTGTTTGAAAACTGTATCTCCATTTACTTTTGAAATATTAATTTTTTTGTAGTTTTTGGAGCCATTTGCTTAATATTGGCAACGGAAGTGTTTCATTTCTGTAGAAAGTAAAGGTAAGATAGTTTTAAGGGGGCAGATCACGTTCAAATGAAAAAAAAATCGATTTTTTGAAAAATTCAGTGTGGATTCCTTGAAATGTTACAAATCCATTGCAAAATTTTTTTTTAAAAAATTCGAATTAGAACGTGAGTTATCGCTAAAAACGTCTGACAACGCAACAGAAAAAATTGGGGATTCCCCTTTAACTCAGAACAGCTGTTCCGCGCCTCCGCGCTGTTCATTTGTTTACATTTTGCTCGCTCGCATTGCGCTATCTCTTTCCTCTGCTAACGACATTTTATAAAGGTATTCTTACCGTGAAAGATTTCTACACACATTGTTTTGACTCCATGTATCTGTTTTAGTTCCGATGGTTTGATTTTCAAGAATATGAAAGAAACTAAACTCTCCGAGAGTGTTTGTTTTGATTGAAACTTTGTATTTGCACGAGGCAGAGATCTTTCATTTGCGCTGTTATTTATTAATACGATTATTTTTTCTTTTATATAATTTGTCAATTCAAATTAAATATGGATAAGAGTACTCGAAAATCAGGTGTAAGGCCAAGTAAGAGAAAGTTCAAAGGCAATTAGCATACGATTCCAAAAGTTCAGAAGCTAAGTGCTTCTGGTAACAAGCTGAATTTTAATTCAAAATTGCAGGCATCAGAATTTGATGGATTCGCCTTTATTGACAAAAAAATTGTTTTCTCTGCAATGGAAAATTGTATGTGCTGCATAAAATGTCATTCATCGTTAAAAATCGAATCTGAAGTAGTGTTTGGCCTCTCAGAAAAAATCAATATTGTGTGTTCTGGCTGTGATTTAATTTCATCTTTCAGAAATTCTGCAATGCTTGGAAGGTCACAGAAATGTGAAGAGATTAATAAGAGATTTATTTATGCTATGAGATGCCTTGGACAAGGATTAGCTGGAGCACAGACATTTTGTGGCATAATGGATATGCCTCCTCCCATCTCTAAAAAGGCCTACAATGATGAAGTGAAAAATCTTAAAAAAGCTTCAACTAAATGTGCAGAAGAAAGCATGCATAATGCTGCATTATTGGAGTTAGACCTAACAGAGGATGCTGGAATTAATAATAATATCACAGTGAGTGGGGATGGCACTTGGAAAACGCGTGGCCATTCCTCACGTATTGGTGCATGTACTCTTATTGGTGCTGAAAGTGGCAAAATTATAGACACAGAAGTTTTGTCGACACGATGCAAAGGATGTGAAAATTGGAAAGGAGTACGCAAAGGGGTTAAGTATGAAAAATGGTTAGAGGAACATTCTAAAATTTGTGAGAAGGATCACATTGGTTCTGCTGGCATGATGGAGGTTAGAGGGATGAACAGAATTTTCAAGCGATCCGTATCCAAGCATAAAGTTCGCTACTCAAAATACATAGGTGATGGCGACTCAAAAACATTCACTTCTCTGCAAAAAGCTGCGCCTTATGGAGCTGAATTCAAGATTGAGAAAATTGAATGTGTAGGACATATTCAAAAAAGAATGGGCACACGACTCCGAAGAAGAAAGGCTGAGCTAAAAGGCAAAAAACTGAGCGATGGAAAAGTGATCTCTGGAAAAGGTCGTCTTACTGATGACGTTATTGACAAACTCACAGTATATTATGGAAATGCAATTCGAGGTAACAATATGTCAGTGAAAGACATGCAAAAAGCCGTCTGGGCCATATTTTACCACAAAAGGTCTACCGATAAAGAACCTCTGCATGACTTTTGCCCCCAGGGTGAAAATTCGTGGTGTCCTTATCAAAAGGCAAAAGTTTCTGGAGATGTTTACCGCCATTCAAACACTATTCCAGCTGCTGTTCTGGACAGCATAAAAGACATATTTAAAGACTTGTCCATGCCAAGTTTGTTAAAAAAATGTGTTGGGGGGCATACTCAAAATGCAAATGAGAGCCTAAATGCTCTCATATGGAAGTTTTGTCCTAAGACATCTGGCTCGGGGAAAAAAATTGTTCAGATTGCAATAAATGAAGCAGTCATGTGTTTTAATGAAGGGCAGTGTGGACGTATTAATGTTATGAGGGAAATGGGCTTGCAAATGGGCAAAAATTGTACGTTGTATGCTAGTGAAGCTGATCAAAAGCGAATTGATGCAGCTGAAAAGAGGGCATTAGCGTGTACACTTGAAGCCCGCAGAGCCAAAAGAAGGGCAAAAAAAGCTGCGGATGAGGCTCTGAAACTTCAAGAAGGATGCGTTTATGCCTCTGGTGGATTTTAGCATAGTAAGCAATCAAGCCGTTTTACTCAAAACTATATTTTTGGCATTGCCCGTAATCTTTTTTATTTATTTATTTTTACTTATTTACTTATTTATTTTTTGCTAAATTTAATGAATATGGTACATGCATATTATCCAGGCCAGGTCAGCTAGAACCGAGCCAATTATACTAATTACAGTAACCCTCATTTATTTTTTTCAACTGTCAATGGTAAACAAGATTGGCATTTGACAATCATTTTTGGCGATAAATATCCTAGCCCGGATAATACGTAAGTATAATGAATATTATAAAGCCATTAATTATGCAAATGAATTTAAATATACTTTAAAATTTTGCTTCAGTGTAAGATATAGCAATATAAGTGCAATATTAAATATATATATGCAGTAGAATTTTTAAAATCTTGCGTTTCAAAATGCATATTTAAAAATTCCTATTTTTGTCGTTAGCGCCATAAAATGTCAATTTTGTCGTTAAAATTTAAATAATTAATATTGCTAAATATATATATTTAAATGTTTTTCTTCTTAAACCATAAGTATTTATGAAAGTATAGAAAATATTGTTTTATTACATTAATTGGTTTTGAAACTACAGAGTTTTTAGTAGTGGTCAAATTATTGTCACTTTCCGGTTGCTCCGAAAGCGATCACTAGTGTGTACACTTAAAGCTCGTAGAGCCAAAAGAATGACCAAAAAAGCTGCGGCTGAGGTTCTTCAACTTAAAGAAGGATGTGTTTATACCCCTTCTGAATTTTAGCGTCATAAACAATCTTCATTCTTATAAAACTTGCAGTTAATTTATAAAATTAACTTTGAAGACGTTTTTCTCAAAACTGTATTTTTTGGCATTGCGCGCGCTCTCATTTAAAAACTAATTATCGTAGAGTCATGAAATTTTGCATTTTACTAATTTTCATGCGTATATTTGAGCTGAACCTCAATTTCGCCAGATTTTTGTCATAGAAAAATTTTTATTGAATAAATAAGTGTAATTTTTTTGCTAAATTTTATAACTATGATTATTGAAGCCATTAATTATGCAAATGAATTTAAATATACTTTTAAATTGAGGTTCAGAGTAAAATATACTAGAATAAGTAAATGTTGCTGCAATATTAAATATATATCTGCAATAGAATTTTTAAAATCTTGCGCGCAAGATGCATATTTAAAAATTCAGATTTTTAAAATGTCAATTTTGTCATTAAAATTTAACTAATTAATATTGTTAAATATATATAATTGAATGCTTTTTTTTAAACCATAAGTATTTATGAAAGTATAAAAAAAAATTGTTGTATTCCATTAATTGGTTTTGAAATTACAGAGTTTTTCGTAATTGTCAAATTATTGTCATTTTCCGATTGCTCAACGTGATCTCCCCCCTTAAAATAGTAATTATATATTTTTATTGCCATTTTCTCGTAACAACCGCAAGAAAATGTAATTAAAATACGTGCTATTTTGAAAACAAATATAAACGAATGATTTCTGTTAAAACAATGGAGCTATTATGTACAATATTTAATTGTATGTATCTGTGATTCATTAGATAGCAGTTTTTTTTTTTTCGATTTTCTTGAATGACGAATCTTTTTGCTGTATTTGTGCATTATTTCGCGATAGTGATGTGCTATGCATGCCTTACTGTAGATGTTTAAGAGAAGATCGTAAATGCGGAATTCTTAAGCGGATGCGAATGACGTCATTTTACATACAATAAAACAAGTGCATTAAGTCTGAAACTTGAATTAAGTTTTGTACTGCAGTAGAGTCCCGCTTAAACGAGTTATTTTCTTCTGATGGACTGGTGGCTTCTATTATTATGAAACAGCCATTATAAATGAAGTATTAGGTGAAGATGAAGGAGCAGCCGTAAAAAAAAAGTTATGGCCATTTTTTCACCCATTGTGACCAAAAAATAAGAGTTCTAACTTTTTACGGCTGCTCTTTCATCTTCACCTAACAATTCATTTAGAATGGCTGTTTCATCATAATAGATGCTATCGGACCATCAGAAGAAAATGAAGTAATGGAAATGCCGGGGGCGACACTAAATTCTGAAAACACAGAATTCCTGTTCGGTGGTTTATGTTTTTTTTTTTTTTTTTTTTTTTTTTACAGTGTACCGATAAGACATCTATCATTTAAAAATATTTTTTTAATAATAATTTTCATTAAACAATCTATCTTATCAATAAAAGGCTCAGAAAACTTTAAATGCCAGTCTAATCTTTATATTTATTTAATTCATCTTCACGAGGTTGTTTGACCGAAATAAGTGTTTAAAATAACATTAATGCTTTTAAAAACCTCAAACACTGAAGTGCGTAAATCGAATTTGTCAAAACAGTTTCTGAATATATATTTTCTGTATAAATTTATTTTTATTTTTTATTTATTTCATTTTTTTAATATTTGTTATTTTTCATTTTTATGGTTTTTGATTATATTTTTGCTTTCTTCTATCTTTACAAGAAGAAGGTATTGGTTTCATGAAAATTTTCGAATTCCAGTTTTCGACGGGTTTACACAATATGGGTCTGAGATTCCAAAAAACATGTTTTTTCAAAATGTCTGTCTGTGAGTCTGTCTGTCTGTATGTGACACAAATTTTGCAGGCGCTCTATCTCAAGAACTAATGCACGGAATTTAATAAAAATTTATATTCAGGTAGTCCCTGATATCGATTGGTGCTGATTAGATTTTGTCTAAATCGCCCTGCAGGTGGCGCTGCTATGTAGCATTTTGCAGGATTTCCGCAAAAGCACTATCTCAAGGACTAATGCACGGATTTTTATAAAACTTCAGATTCCGTTAGTCCTTTACAAGAATGGATGCTTTTTACGTTTTGGTGTAAATCGCCCAACAGGTGGCGCTGCTATGCTGCATTTTGCAGGATTTACACTATTTTCGCAGTAGCTCTATCTCAAGAACTAATGCACACATTTTCATCAATCTTCGGATTTAGTTAGTTTACTTCATATGAAATGATGCTGACTACGTGTCGGTGTAAATCGCGCAATAGGTGGCGCTGTTGTGCTGCATTTTGAACTATTTCCTCAATAGCTCTATCTCAAGAACTAATGCACGAATTTTCATCAAACGTCAGATTTAAGTATAACTTGATTATTATTGCTGTTGATTATGTGTTGTTGAAAATCGCTCAACAGGTGGCGCTTCTATGCTGCATTTGTCATGATTTGCGCAATACTTCTATCTCAAGAACTAATGCACGAATTTTCCTCAAACTTCATATTCAGTTAGACGTTGACATAAGTTGGCGATAATTAGGTTCTGGTGTAAATAATCTAATAGGTGGCGCCGCTATGCTGCATTTTGCTGTATTTACACGATTTCAGTGACAGTCATACCTCGAGAAATAATGCACGGAATTTCATATTTTTAGAATTCTCATGATGAACACAGATTGCCAATTAATTTGGCACTGAGATAGTGAATTTTGAAGTATTGACATGTATGAAATAAAAGAAAGTTTGATGATGGCCACAACATACTAGTTTATAATTATTTTCATTTAACAATCCATCTTCTCTACGTAATCCTTTGAGAGTATTAAAAATCTGTTTTTCCTGCGGATTTTATTGTTTTTATTATTACGGTGTGTTTGCACAAAATACATCCTTAAAATAAAAAGAAAGAAGTAACAATTTTTATGTATTCAATAGTATAGATATAAATTTCCAATAAGGTATTTCACCAATATAATGTTATTTTTACACCTTTTAAATTCTTATGCAACTTCTTATAGTAAAGTTATGCATACGCTTTCCTTACATTGGACCTATTTCAATAATCACTGAAGCTGTTATTTTTATACATTTTTAACAAACATTTAGTATTTTTTGTAGTATAACACAACAGAGTCTCCTTAGTACAGGTAAAATATTCCAAAAATTGAGTAATATTTGACAAGCGGTGCCCATTCATGAAAATTTGGGAATAACATAGTTTTGGACCTAGAATTGAATATCCGTTTAGTCCCCTCAAAATAAATGTGTTTTATTATGTTATTTTGTATGGTCAGGTGTTGTATCGTGTATTATGTATTGTATAATTCTTAATCGAATGGCACCATTCCCAAAATTATACTTTTTTTGTCACAAAATGACGGCTGTTGAAATCTATACTGCATGGATTTTAACAGCAACAACTGATGTCATTCACGAACATTCTGGTATCACCTGGTTTGGGAACTAGAAATGAAGATCCGATGAGTTTAAACAGAAATATAAATGTTAAACACGGATGTAAAACATATTTATTTTATTTATTAATACCCAAAATAAACATGTATCAAAATATATTTTCTGAAAGCTCCGCAAATTTAGCATTAAATATTTATGTCCCAACAAGGAAAATTTTAAATTTAGCTAGCATTTATTCTGAACTTCATTCAAAACATTGTTGTGATATATATTTTACTAAATTTTATAGAATAAGACATTTTGAGCAATTCAGCATGTTTTGTTTTCTTATTTTTCAAAATTTTATTAGTCAAAACAAATCACGTTGAGTCAGAACAAATTAGGATGTCAGTCAAATCAATAAATTGCAACTAATCAGAACCACTATTTTCTATAGGCAGTCAACCGTCATATGTCTTTATATTTTACGGGGACTAGCACAAAAATAGGAACAATTAATGTATTAAAATGTTAAGTTTCAAACTTGAAAGATATAAAAAATGAAACTTTATGCATCATCTTTTCAAATTTTTTGACTTAAAAATAGGAAAAATACTTTAAAGTAAATAAACGAATACGTATGCGAAAATACGTTTGTAATTGCACACAAAAAAGAAAATACAATTTCAGAGACGAATTCAGTTTATCAGATCTCCTCGTAATGCATGCTGTGGTACTATGCATACAAAATAATTTTCGAGGTTCACTTCAGAAATAAGGTTCCCAAAGAGCTCCAGCCACACGGGAAGGTGCGAGGCGAAATACGGCAACAGCGCTGTGCACGCCTGTTTCCGCACTCGCGATACTTCCGCACTCGCGCCTTCATTTGTTTGTAATATAGATAATTAAATTAAATTTAGTTTATCATAGCTCCATGTTTTATCAGAATTCATTCACTTATATTTTTGTTCAAAATAGCATGCATTATAATTACATTTTTTTTTCAGTAGTTTTGGGAAAATGACAACAAAATGATATAATTACCATTTTCCAACTATTTTTTCTCTACTTTCTGCAGAATTGGAGTACTTGAGTTACCAAAATTAAATAAATGGCGCTAAAAACTACAAAAAAAAAATAATATCTCAAAAATAAGTTGAGATGCAGTTTTCAAACAAATTGCATTAAAAAGTACTTTTTTTTCCAATAAGCCGGTATAAAAATTGAAAATGTGCGATGCTTAGAAGTTAAAAAAATTGCAGTTGATTATTTAACAGTACAATTATACATCTGCTTTGTATTGCGGCTGGCTTATAAAACTGAATTTTTGGAGACGACACTTTAATTGCTGGGAGAAAGAAATAGCATATCGGGGGCTTAGAGCTTGACTTGGGTTTATTTGTCAGTTTGAAGATACATAGTAATAGCGAGTCCGCTGGAGTCTCCGATAACCCATATTGTTTATTAACTTATATTTTGAGGTAATTAGAACAGTCTCAAATCTCTAAAAAAAACTGACTGTTTGGAAGGAGCAGATGAGTATTGTTTAGAATTTCAGGTATTTTCAGCAGACGGCGGGGGTGTCAATATGGGAGGATCACTTAATTGATTAATTATCTCCTGATTGATGTATGGGGATTTATAAAGAAAATAGGCTGGACCAAGATATTTACACACACATATATAGGACCAAGATATATATATATATTTATTTATTTATTTTTTTTTTTTATTTATTTTTTTTTTTAAGATAGTCCGAAATTAATGTCAGGAAGAAATCTGGGACTGGGAAACAAAGTTAACTTCGACAAAAATGGTTTTAAAGACATGAATTAAAGTTAGGAAAAATAACTTGGGGATTTTGATTTAAATTAAAAAAATTAATTTTAATTGTGAATTTTAAAAGGGTTTTGTTTTTTATCCTTCCATATATATATACAATACATATATAAATAGATTCCTGAAAATGGATCATTAAGATAGATATCTGTTTGGTCGATACAGGATGAAGACAATTAAATAAATGAAAAATTTAAATTTCTATCTGCTAAATTTCTAGCATGCAATAGAATATTCTTGGTAAAACAAACTATCAGCATTATTTAATTAAAAAACTATTTTAGATTACAGAATACTTTTCCGTAATTATCCAATTCTATTTGTATAATGTCTAGTCTATTCAGATTTATTAAATAAAAAATCGCGATGATTTAATTTGAATTATACTTCGTCCAAAATTTATATCGTTTTTCTTCTGGATGTAACTTGTAAAAACACCTTGAGAAAATTAAACCAATTCCGTACAAAAAGCTTGACGAAATCTATTTTTTTATAAATGTCAAGTTTAATGTCCTATTTCAGGCTTGTCTTCTCATAATTTTTCAATACTAAAGTTTTTTTTTTTTAGAAAGGAAAGAAAACTTCCATACTTATATTTGTCAACGAATCGAATAACTATTTTTTTCGATAATATTTAATCTGATTGTATCCCTTTGTCCTCACGAATTTCCATCCTTTTATTCATTTTGATTTAGATAAAGAGATTTTTAAAGGATAAGTGTTTTCACGGCTATTTTCTATATTCAAAAATAGTCCAGATCAAAAGGTTGATTGTTTATGAAGAAATTTCAAATGAAAACCAGTATTAAACAAATTAAACCTAAAAACATTTAAACCATAGAAAGATAAATGAATAAATGTCTTAAATTTCCAGTGGTGATATGACAACGCTGTGTGATTTTCTTTTCCCAAAATATTTACATTTTTTTTAATGTGTTTACGCTAAAATGTTTTTTTTAATCTTTAAACCTAAAAAGAAAACATCACTTTTTCATAAACATATAAATTTATAAGAACCTTCTTTTACTCAAGTAAGGTCTCACACAAATTACATATTTAAACAATTAAATAACTTGACATGTTTCGGTTTCAATAGAGATACAAACCATTATCATAGAAATTCATCATCGATCAAGACAAATGACACCGGATAATGAAATATATAAAACCTAAAATACACATACATGCCTCCTATCTTCAGACATGAATAGTAGTTAAGATAATGATCTAAGATTTGTTCTTTCGCTCAGTTGGAAATATTCAAATTCGTATGATAACTTTACCAATCAGTTTGATTGTTTTAAAATAATAGTTCATCTACGTATCCATCGTTTATATGGAGTTCCATTACCTGCGGTTTATTCTGTTGAGCTGTCTACATGACAGACCAGATGTTCTACCAATAAGGTTTTCTGAGCGAAATATGCTGGCTGGTTGTCGGCCCAGTTAGCTTAAACGGAAAAGCATTGGCCTTGTAAGCCAAGGATCTGGGTTCGATTCCCAGCCTGGGCATTTTTTCGCTCAGTTAGAAATATTCAAATTCGTATGATAACTTTACCAATCAGTTTGATTGTGTTAAAATAATAGTTCATCTACGTATCCATCGTTTATATGGAGTTCCATTACCTGCGGTTTATTCTGTTGAGCTGTCTGCATGACAGACCAGATGTTCTACCAATAAGGTTTTCTGAGCGAAATATGCTGGCTGGTTGTCGGCCCAGTTAGCTTAAACGGAAAAGCATTGGCCTTGTAAGCCAAGGATCTGGGTTCGATTCCCAGCCTGGTCATTTTTTCGCTCAGTTGGAAATATTCAAATTCGTATAAGATTTGTTAGTTACGTTGCTCCCTTTATTCCAATCTATGTATTTAAAACGCTAAGCGTTTTCTTTCGATAGGCCGTGAGAAGAAACTACTGCCTCAAGTTACACCAATCTTTTTTTAAATGAAAGATATTTGGCCACAGATTTGTTATCGTCCATTCTTCTGTTCAAATATTATATTAACCCTTTGTAACTCAACAACCCCGATTTGAAAAATTCTTACACAGATATTAAAATGCATCATTTTAAGCATGGAAAAAATAATAATAAAAAAATCAGAACAGAAAAATAAAGTTTTATTTGGAAAATGGGTTTGTTGCATATCTGCAACATCTTGCCAAATGGCACAAAAACTGAAAATATTTAAAATTTTAATTTGCACGAAAATTTTTGAAACAATTGTTAATTTTGTTGTAGCAAATTCCCACACCACATTTCTTACAAACAGTTTGATTAAAGTTTTTACAATCGGGGTATTTACAACGTATTCTTTTTTCTGCCCAATATGGCCAGTGCCCAATTTCGACTAGGCGCATTTGTTTTGATGGAATATGTTCAGTAGGCGCTTTATGCTTTTTCTGTTGAATTCTTTTTTCTACAAGACCTTTCCCTTTTTTGCTAGCTTTGGACTTGGTGTTAATTTTACAGAGGGGGGTGGGGGAGATCCCTAACTTACCCTATAGCAATTAAATATAAAAACAGACTAATGTTTCCCCTTTTCAATAATTTTGTTCTTCTGAAAGAAATGCAACTTAAATAGCCATTAGAAGATATTTTCGATTTTCTTTTGATATTTTAAAAAATCCATTACAAGAGAAGATATGGCGCGTTGTTGCAGATCTGCAACAAACAGAAGTTTACGTTTATCTTATACATATTGTAAATTTCCTAGCTCGAAAATGGTCTTTCAATAAAGAATTTAATCTCACCTTTGAAAACAATATACTTGTAGACCTCTGCAGACATTTTTAACCACTGTATTTCAAAGCTTAATTCAGCAAAAATCACGTGTAGCTGATCAAGCGATAAATTAAACTTTGGCGCGAAAAAAAAAAAAAAAATCAGTACATACATTTGTTGCGGATTTAATGAAATAATTATGTTAATAGTAGTATAATATAATAGAATAACAACAATGAACAAAATCGTCTTTTGAAATTTACTGTTGAAATAACAATGACGTTTTGGGTATGTTGCAGATCTGCAACACGATGATACAAAGGGTTAATTTGCCGTAATTTTAAATTAAAATTCTACAGTTGCGCCTGCGCAGTATATAGGTACCAGTCTGCCTTTGGAGAGACGTGCTGCACATGCGCAAAGGTGCTCGCCCAGCTAAACTATCACATCACAGGTCTAAGTTGTTTTAAGTTCGTCTGCTATTCGATCTTACTGTAAACAAGCTTTTCTTTCTTTCACAAAGTTAATATTATTTGGCTTTTCAGCATTATTAACCCGGGAGCAGTCGCATGTGGTGTAACATATCGCCGGTGCTTATGGTTTTTACAACTGTCACCACTATTTTTTCAAAAAGTATTCGTCACTTAATTTATTTCAGAATTTATAGACTTTGAAAGGTTACGATTAAAATTTGAATTTATTGGTGACAAAGTAAAAAACTATTCACTCTCTAAGCGCTCTCTAAGAGCTAGATACAGTTTATTTCAGGGGTGTCATATTGTTTTGGTCATATTACACACAGAAGATAAACACAGTGATTTGAGGCTGAAAGTTATGGACTGTGATCTGTCTTATGAATTTATTATATTATTATATATTTTAGTTAGACACGAAGGAAACTAGTTGCCGAAACGTCAGTGAAGGCTTACTGTGGAGACACGAAATGTTTTGATTTCCGTTTGTCTGTCTGTCTGTCTGTCTGTTCTGCGATAACTGCCGCAAAAAGCACCCGATCAGCTTGAAATTAATTGGGCATATTCGTGAGATACCCGGACGTAGCTGTATAGTTTTTGGTTAAATTTGGTTCATTCGTTCGGAAAATATGGAAGATTTTATTTTTCTTGATAATGCTTTTCTACGGCAAGTCAGACGATTTTCAAATTTCCATTTGTTGAAAGAAAATGGCACGTTTGATTCTTGGATTTAAATGTCAAATTATGGATACTAAAATTCCAAATAAGGGTTTTAAATTATTCCTATTATATTGAAGTTTTATCAATATATCTATCAGATTTTTTTATTTACGTGTATAATGTTTTGAGGACATTTATACATGTATTCCAATAATATAAAGAATTTTTAAATTAATTTTCTTGTTTTATATGATACATATTTCTTTTTTTTTTTCCTTTTCTTCGTTGCCTAGCGACTGTTATTCGTAGCCTATCATTGCGTCAAATATGAATGAAGTTAGTAAATTACGTTAATTTTGTTGCAGGTACTATTAAAAGGCTATCACAAAAAATATTTTATCGCGCCAAATCGATGCAATTTATGCAATTAACAGTGGGCACGATAATGAATTATTTTCCAGTAGATTTATAGATCTCCAGGTATGCATATTTTGGGGGCTTTTAATATGTTATTGCTATCGCATGGATTAGGATGTTTAAACTAATGTTTAACCATACTATAAGTGAAAAAAAAAGTACAGTTAAAGGCATGTAAATCCTTTTTAACACTTTCCAACATGGATGAAAAGTTTTTATGACTTCAGTTTTTCTATCTGTCGATTGCCGTGTTTCTCTACGTGCTCTAACTCGCGTAAATATAGTCGGGATTACATGTAATTGATATACGTTATTGAGGTTTGCCAAAGTATGTTTGTTATTAAAAATGAAGAGTGTAGCATTCATAGCTTAATTACAGGGGCACTCAAAACTATTCCGTTACATTATAGTCTTTGGGAAAAATCGTCTGCGGTGTATTTTAATAATGTTACACAATTTTAAACGTAATGAAATTTATATACTTTATTAAGGTGCACTAGAACCTGGTTACTATAAAATATGTTATGTGTAGCACTTACAGCATGCGTACAGGGAACTCAAAAGTATTCATAATATTACAATCTTTGAAGAAAATCCTTTTGTGGCGTTTTTTAATGATGTTACTCAGTTACAAAATAATAAAATTGATATGTATTTTTGAAACATTTTTGTAGTATATGGGGTGCAAAGCATATGTTTTTTTCAGGGTCACACAAAAGAGGTCGATTAAAATGTGGTCTACGGGGGAAAAAAACTAACTCCTCACAGTTTATTTTAACACATTAGCGACGGGAAACGAGAATTCTCGTTTTTATTCAGAATACATCATTGGCTAAGGGAGTGACTTCTACCTTACAGAAAAGACATTTATATTGTGTTGTCCATATTTTTTATAGATTGTAAGACATTATATATTACATCCGTACATTGAAAGATATTTACTGCTGCATAAACATGAAAAACATATCTCAGAAACCAATTTCCGAGACACTTTCAGAAGAGGGAGGAGCTTCTACTGTTTTTAAACCCAGATTTAATTAAATTGCCTGTCGTCAGTGTGTTAATTGTGTTGCACTAATTCAAACATTATGAAATTAAATTACATTACTGTGGTTGACTACAAGAAGCTTGAATATGATTTGTATCGTATTTATCGTTCATTTATAGGGTCACATAAAAAATTTCGGATACAGTTCTGGTCTATTAGGGATGATTGCTGAAGAGCATTTTCGATTATGGTGTGCGTTTTAACGTTAAGTAAATTTGTGCTTAATAAGTAGTGCTTAAATATTGTATAGACCATGTACAGGGATACACAAATGAATTCGTAAATATAAATGAAAATGAGCGCGAATTGCTTCAGTGTTTTTTTTTTTTTTTATTTATTTGAGTTATGTATTTCCCATCCCAATTACATTTAGTATACTAACAAATGTTTGCAGAATTTAAATAGAACCATATACAGGACTCCGCAGAAACTGGATATATGGTGCACACTATGCATACTAATCCCCGGAAATGTGATATGAGCAGTTTTAAGAGGGTTTTTTGTCTGCATTAAATTTAAATGTTATAGACGACGCGTAAAAATCTTCACGTAATATACAGGATTGTAGAAAAGAATTCATGTACGTTTCCGTCTATTGGTAGAATTTACTAAAGGACATTAACACAATTAATTGATAATTACAAATGTAAATTAAATTACACTACGAAGGGGTTCAGGGGGGCTCTGCCCCCTGAAGAAATCTACTTTATTATCTAAAAATTACCAGAATAAGTAGCTCATGAGATTTTCAGAATACCATTACATAACAAGGGGTTTAATTTAACGCTTCTAATGTCAGAAACCTTCGAAATATTTTTTCGTTTTATAAATGTTTATGTAATTTCAGAACTTTAAATTTCGTTTTTTGTAGAAAGATTAATATTACTCAAAGGGTGCTCAACACAATGAATTGTATAGCTGACGTTGAGGCTCCTGATCTGCAGATTTACTAGTAAATATATTATAACTGTACAGTAAATTAGTTGTATATTTCTAAATGAGAATATCCTAATTGCCGAAACGTCAGTGAAGGCTTACTGTGGAGACACGAAAAGTTTTGGTTTCCGTTAGTCTGTCTGTCTGTTAGTCTGTCTGTCTGTTCCGCGATAACTGCCGCAAAAAGCATCCGATCGGCTTGAAATTCCCTGGGCATGTTGATGAGCTCCCCGGATTTAGCTGTATAGTTTTGGGTTAAATTTGGTTCATTCGTTCGGAATATACAGAACATTTTATTTTGTGATATAATGCTTTTCTATGGGAAGTCAGACGATTTTCAAATTTTCATTTGTTGAAAGAAATCGCTCATATGAATAATAGATTTAAATGGTAAATTTTGGATGCTGAAATTTTTAAATAAGAGTATTAAATTATTCTTATTAGTTTGCAATTTTGTCAAAACATTTGTCAGAGCTTTTAAATTAGGTGTATAACTTATGATAGAATTTTATACATGTGTTCGAATAATATAAAACATTTTATTTTATGAATTTACTTATATTTCATTTTTTCTTTTAACCGTTGCCTAGCAACAGCATCTCATCTAAAAATATCATAAATGTGAAAGTATGTATGGTTTTTCGAAGTCAAATCAAAGCAAAAGGAATGAATTAATGAATGCCTTTGTATAGATATTTGCATATAGATTTATTTAAACGCAGAAATGAAAATAGTATTTATATACTATATAGAATAATATTTTCATTTATTTATTCAACTATTTGATTATAAATGAAAAAGTTCGTTATTTTCATACAGAATAAACTGACATTATTCTGTTAAATTTTATAAACTTTATTGTTGCCAAAAAAAAAAAAAATGAATAACAATTTCTCCCAAAGAGTTAATTTTAATTTGTAAGATTTTCACGTGCAAAAGAAAAATGGAATAAGCAAATAAAAAATAAAAAAAATGATATATAGGACAGGAATGAATACATATAAACATTTCACACCAAATACCACCTAAAATAGTTTTTGTAGCAGTATTTTCCCAGCACTACGAAGAAAGATTCCTCGATTTACACGATTTTACTTGGCCTTCCTTTTCTCATTCTTTGCGATTTCATTTTCGCAATTGCGTGCATTAATTGGCACAAAATTTTACATTTTTATGACTGAGATATATGTAAGGCCATACAAATAAGAAATTCCGTATTGTCTCCTATAAAATGTGATAAAGTGTAGGTTAATCATATATGTTTTTATTAAGAGGAGCAGAGCTGCCAAGCCTCCGGCGTTCTGGATACCAGTATTTTAATACAGAAAATGTTACTTTATTTAATTGAAACATTTGCGCGATTTAAAAGAACATTTTCTCTAAGATAATAGTGATGTGCAAAAAGCTTGAGACTTGGTATGCCTGGTGGGGAGTGAAATGTTTTACTTAATGCATTTATCTCTATTTTAATGCTACGTGAACAACGTCCGTGTAACAGCTTGTAGAGTGTAAAATAAATTAAATTATTAAAATCATCCTTATTACGAAAAATGAAACAGAAAGTCCGGCTAAGGGAAATGAAATGTTAGTTAACCTTTCGTAATTTGACCTGAACATAGGTTTGCGTCAAATTTCAACGGTATTTGTAACATCACGATTTTAAATTAAATGTAGATACTATTAAAAGAAAGTCACAAAAAATACTTAAAGGCGCCAAATCATGTTTATCTATTTAACGATGATGAATTATTAACTGTTAGGTTTAGAAGCCCCCCTACTTTAGGGTGATTTTAGTAAGTTAATGCTATCGAGTACATTTTTTGATATTTAGATTAGATCTTAGATATAAATATTGCAGAATGGTAATCAAAATTATTTTTTTATAAATAAAATTTATAAAGGTATTAGATTTCTAAATTAGATGTTTCAGTTTACATTTCCAAAAGTTCTTTATCCATTAGATACAGGTATTTGTGGTTAGCAGGCAAGTAAATACTGCTGTATGGATATTAGGATAACGTAAAATGCTTGACCGAATTATTGCTTATCCTTATAAATCGCAGTGTAAAAAGAAATCTAAGATATAGGGTAATCATTAACTCAATCAGTAGAAAATTACAAATGCAAAATAAATTACACAACGGGGGGTTCAGGGGGCAGAGCCCCCCTGAAGAAATTTGCTTTATTATATAAAAATTACTAGAATAAGTAGCTCGTGAGAATTTCAGAATATCCTTACATAACAACGTGTTTAATTTAACGCTTTTAATGTCTGAAACCATCGAAATATTTTTTTCCTTTTATAAATGTTTGTGTAATTTAAATAGTTTAAATTTTGTTTTTGTAGAAAGATTAATATTACGCAAAGTTTGATAAAAACAATGAGTTGCAGAGATGACGTTGAGGCTCTTGATCTGCAGATTTACTAGTATATTAAGTTTTACCTACTTCTTTGAAAAAATACGGTATCATAAATATTAAAACGCAAAACTATTCCTGTAGGATCAGAACTCAAATTCGATACATTCGTATGCATCTCCCTAGTATGCGTCAACTGTTTTTCAAACCTCTTCAATTTAGAAGGAATTTGAACGAGTTTCCGATAGCGTAGCGGGTTAACACAGCACTTTATAGCTCTGAATTTCTCTACAGGTTGTAGGTTCGAACCGAAGCATGGCAAAATGTATAATAGGTTTGTCGGTAATTCATTTCAATAATGAGATACTTTATTAGGAAGAGAAGATACAGGATTTTTATTTTATATTTGAATGCTTTATAATTAAATAAAATTTAACACTCAATAATATTTTGAAAAAATAATGATTTTATATTTAAAATATTTAAGCTAAAATATTTTGCATGTAATTATCAATTAAATAAATTGAGCTGATCTAAAATTTTCGTTATATTTTCTGACCATTATCATGAATATATATATGTGTGTGTTAGAAAGAAAAGTTTGTCATTCATCTTGCTAAAAAAATAAAACAGAAAGAAAAAATATATGTAAATTCGTATAAGAGCTATAAAAGAAATTACCTTGGTATCCAGGTTTAATATTTAAAAAAAAATGTGTAAAAATGTAAAATAAAACTCAAGAAATAAAAAAAAAAATGTATATTTTAAATCGTTAGCTGCATCAAGTTTCAAATTTAGGATTTTAGAGAATGAGACAGATAAAAATAACATTCATGGCAGCTTTTAATGCCCTTGTACTTTTAATAAATAAATGAAAATAGATACTGATATTAAAAAAAATGAGGTCGTAATAAGTAAAAATAAATTCTCTACCCGGTGTTTTTAGGTAAATTTCTGATAAAAAGCAAACTAATTAGTTGTAAATTATAATCTTAAAATTCTTTCACTTCATTAAATAGGTTAGACTGGCAGCACCATCTATCGCCTTAAAGAATTAAGAATCACTTATGCAATATAGAAATTCGTCACGTAATTCGTCATTCAATAATTAATTTAAAAGCAACTAATTAAAAATTGAAGAATTTTTCTAATCAAACATTCAAGTTATTTACGGTCAAATTTTGACGGGCACTAGTTTTCTTTAAAATACTTATTTAGTAATTGAAACCTTAAAGTTGGAATAACAAAAGAAAATGTATTGTTGCAGACTAAATATCCCCTTTTGTGATACTAAACTTTCTCCCAGTTATTTCCACTTATCATTCCCACATTACGTAAAAATGACTGGGAGAAAGTCCAGTATTAGAAAATGGATCATGAGTCAGACGTAAAATTTGGTCGTTCACAGACAGTGTTATTAAGATTATATTTTGATGTGGGGGGGGGGGGGAGGGCGTAAGAATATTGAATAATGACAGTAAATTGAGTTTTATTTCAAAATATTATTCACAATTTATTTTAACAGAATCCATTGAGATCCACACGCGTAGAGATTTAGTCCACAACAATACCTTTTCCGATGATGAATTTTTATGATAATGGTTTTTCTCTCTAATGAAACCGAAACATGATAAGTTGTTTATTTGTTTATAAGTATTTACAAGTAAAAATGTAAACATATAATTTAAATATGAAAAATAAACGACATTTTCTCAAATGCCAAAAGCATAGAGCAAGCAGCGCACCATATAAATCTATCCACAAAATTTTTTGGCTCATATGTCAGTTTCTCAGAATAGTTGCGCAGGCTATTTAATAATGTTGATTAAGAAAATACTAATATAAGGGGCATACTCTTGTATTTCAATAATATTGAAATGCAGATACGTCACGCTTACGTTATCTTAAATAATCTCATCTTACTACGTAATGCTTATTAATCAGAAAACTAATGATTTCTGAAATACTGTTCTGTAAATGCAATTTGATACAAATACATAATTGAATATGTAGAAAATTATAACAAGTTTTCATGTTGTTCCAGTAACACTAAACTAGCATATTTGTTTTAATTTATCATCTGTATAAACAAAAATTTACTAATTTAAAAATATTTTTTTAGTTACAGTTGTGCAGTATGAAAGGTGTTTGATGCAAAACTGTTTAACCCTTTCACGAGCACCGTTTGCAGTCTGCAAACGCTTCATTTTAATACCCAAGCTGCCAAATGGCACCAATAATTTTTTATTACAATTTTGATCTAATAATACACGTGAAGAAAAATTCTTTTGATTATTTTCAAATACATCTTTGCGTAAATTGCGGTGTGAATAATTATTTGAGCATTTTTGGAACATAAATTCCTTGCCCCTGAAAGGGTTGAAACATTTGTGTTGCTTAAGCGAAACGAGCAGACTTTTTGAAAAGTTTTTTTCTGAAGACCTGTTTTCGAGAGATTGCATTTAATACATAAAAATATATTTAAAAACTATATTGCTGTAGAAAAAGCAAATTATACAGGAATAACCATGTTGTTAAAAATAAATGTCTTATCATTTAACAATATTATTCCTACATTATACATAAACATATTAGTGCTTATATTATACAGAAAAAGAGCTGTGTGAGCGACAGACATTTGCTGAGGAACATCTCCATTTAAATTCACAGCTGATATGAAATATTCATAAAACATATAATAAATACATAACATTGTAACGTATATTTCAATACAATACAACTTACGCGCATGCAAACACTTTCACACTCATCAGAATGCAAAAATGCAGAAGACGAAACTGGCTTAAAAGGGTTTGCATGGGAAAATTCCCATTTAAATCTTATATTATGATATAAAAACCTGGTGGAATCAGAGAGAAAAGTAATGTTCGATCTAAAAAAGTCACAGTGAAAAATGGGCAAATAGTTTCAGTCTAAAAATGTAAGTAGTGCATAGAAAAGTAATGGAACCAGACTATCTGCAAAGTTCATGAAATTACTCAAATTTTTGTTGGTAGCTGAAAATGCAAACTGAGCTTTACTGGAGCCTTAAAATCAATCAGGGAAATAAAGGCATTTTCAACACATTCTGAATTCCATACATTCATAACCAGTTTAAAAATTGGGGTTCATGAGAATAGGTTAGAGGCTAATTTGGTAATGAGAGCGAACCTGAGAAATCCGTTCAGTACGAAGTAAGGACCAAATTCCATTACTGGGGTCACTGAGAAGCCTGGAAGTTCAAAGCCCAACGTAAACCAAAAACCCTCAGCATGTTCGATTCAGCCATATGCTATCTACTTGTTTTGCCCAAGTCCATTGGCTTAAGGTTCCCTTTTCACAGTAATTACATGAAATCAAAATTATTACGTTAGATGTGTTATGTCAGAAATGTTAATAACAACAATTCCTCAACAACCTGACTATATTAATGTTATACTTAAAATATTACTTAATGGTTTATGTTATTTTAGCTTTGCGGAGTTTAGCTTTACTTGATGCAATCATGTCTACAATTCTGGGCCCGACAGAAAATTTTTAATACATAACTACACATTACACAACTACTCCTTATTAGATTTTGTCTCCCATTATATGTTAGGCTAAATGCGCTTTGAAACCAAGTCTACTATTATGTATTGTAGAATGCATCAGTACTATTTCTTTTAAGGGAAAAATTAAACGTTTTATATTTATTTTCCGCTTTTGTAACAGTTTCTGTCAAAATCTCGTTTTTTCTTTTTTTTTCTTTTTTTTTTTAATATGCAGCGATTTGTTTTACCTCTTAAAGCATGAATTATTTTATAAAATTTACATTAATTGCATTTAATACACTTTTATCAACATATACAGGTAGCTTTTATGTCACTCTTTCAGTAAAATTATTTTAGTGTGTGTTATCCCAAAAAGAATGAACATATCGAAATGAAACTTCAGTACACGCGCGAGAATACTTAATCCCAAAAGGCGTATTTCTTCCCTTCTAGCCAACAAAGAAAGGACATTCTTTCACAGAACCTTTCTCAATCTTAACATTGAAAGATACAAGGAAATTCAGAAGCGTTCTAGAAAAAATTATTATTTCTTTTTCGAAGAAAAAATGTGAGTGGTGTGAGATTTAACCCAGTGCGTGTGCTTACGTGTTAAAAAGGGAATATATTGATTCTGTGTTTTTAAAGCGAACCTATTCCACATTCTAATTTACAGAGAATTGGCGTAAGTCGAGACAAAGTTTTTTGGCGACCTTTCGCTACTTCTACGTTATACCAACTCTATACTAAAATATATGATATTGCGCTATTTATTTCAATCGTGAACGTGCAAAGATTTTTTGAAGTATAGGGACCTTTTAGCTAAATAGAGAAAGTAGCCTTGTCGGAGAAAGAAATTTTGAAACATATTTTCTGGCATCCTATTCACTGTTTCATTTCATACACACAGTCATTTTTTTTTTCAAGGTTTATACAATTTATTTAATATAAAGACGCCATTTATCTAATTTTATATAGAACTCAGAAGTAATTTGTAGATAAAAAACATTAACAATAGACATATATTTAAAATACGCATATAACTAACAAAAAAGTCCATCAAGTTTATTTTCATACCTGTTTATATTATTTTGCTACGAATCGAAATTTCTGACACCCAAATTGCGCCAAGCTTTAAAAAAAAAAAAAAAAAAAAAAAAAAAAAAAAAAAAAAAAAAACGCAAGGCTGGAAAAGCACCAAATTGTTTTTTACAAACAGCGCCAAACGTTGTGAATTGCTGAACACGAATTATTGAACACGAATATCTTTTGTTTTTAATTATTATTTAATCGTAATCATGCAAAAAATTTAATTTACTGTTTTTTGAATTGAAATTATTTTTTATTATTAAGAAAAATAAAGTTTTAACTTCATTTTTTGGTGACTCAAAACTAGCAATGTTTAGGCCAATGCTAATAGACCCATACAATGTCATGTATGTAGTTTAAAATCCGATTTTGAAAAAATATTTTTTTGTATAATATTTATTTGCGGTTTTATTTTTTTGTATATTTGCATTGATTTCATAAAATAGTTATCGAAACTCTGTAATTTTAAAATTTTATGTTCTTTAAATGATTACTTTCGCGCCAACAATGTTAATTTTTTTTTTTAACTCGCCAAATTTAATTTCATTTGGCGTTATAATGACACAATTATGATAAAGTGTTCCAATTTTTAAAATTAAAATGTATGTTTTCTTTGGCGCGTGCAATATGAGTATAAGATTTCCTTGACAATACGCAGGAAAATGGAATCTAAATCGAATAGATATTTTTGATTTTGGTTTTTAATTAAATTCATGAACTCCCATGCACAGAACGGGTTAAACAGCTAGTTTATATAGGGTAATTGCGGGATTTATGCCGACCATTTTTTTTTAATTTGTGTATAAAGTCCCATAGTAGATATAAAATAAAAAAAATCATGCTGTGCTATTTAATGTTAAATATACAACGCGTGTACTGCGTCAAAAAAATCCAAAACAAATTATAAATATTTTTTTATATTTTTTTTCTAAAACATTACAGTGCGGCGCGTCATCCGTACATTCAGGCTGAGACGCCGCACTTGTGCCGCGCTTGTAATAAGAACAGAATGAAGTTATAAATAAAAAAATAAAAAAAATATATTCATATCTGGACTATAATTATGGATGTAATAACAAAATGAAACTAAATGAGTGCAATGAAACGTATATTAGTAGATTCAAATTAATAATTGTTGCCTACAGTCACTATTAAAATTATCGACTTTTTTTTACATTAAATTTTAATTGTTATTTCAGCAGCAACGTAACATCAATGTATTAGGAAGGGAAAAGAAAAAAGTAAAATTATGTTTACATAATTCATTTGTTAACCCTTTCGGGACCGGTGGCTTTTACACAAATTTTATTCGGTTGGTACCACCTTTTTAAAAAGAAGTTACCTTTACTGAAATAATTATGAAAATGCTCTAATTAAGCAAAACAAATATTACTTTTCTTTTTGACTGGTGCCAGAAACAAATTTTGTAAGCTCTTTATGAAGTTGCTTATATGCACCTCTGGTCCCGAATGGGTACGAAAAAGTACAGTCTTTATGCAACTACATTTAAACACATGATGCAACGAAGCCAATTACACTTCATCTTTTTTGGAGTAGTTTGAAAAGAATGTCTGCGTTACGCGTAATGCAATTTTTTCATTATTATCATCTTGACTTGCATTTTCCTTGCCCTTCTTACTTTTTATTTCCCCCTTTTTCTCCTTTGGTTTTAGTAAACTTGATAATATGCCTAACAAGGTTAGTCTTTGCAAAAAGAAAAGGAAAAGTTAATGACACTTAATCATCCCGTACAAAAGAAACTGCGGCATGTATACCGGAGTAGCAGTGCGGCATGTATCCCATTTGCATCGTGCAGACATCGGCCATCACAGTTACCTGCCATCGCTAAGGGGGATGGCGTAATCATACACACAGTACTCTATAGAAACGCTACACTTAGTTTTGACTTCAAAATCATGCATGCATTTAGTAATTAGTGTACGAAAAGTATTTAAACATAACGTGTTTAAAAGTTTGAACAGTGAAATCATGCACTTACGTCAAATTAAGGATTGTACTGCTACAAATAAACATAGAAATGGGATTCACGTTATACACTGGTTAAAATAATCTCATTGCGCACCTATACTGTGCGTTTGACGACCATCTATCAATAATTACAAGAAATACAAGGGGTGCGGCATGTATCCCGTATGCGGCTACTCTACCGGAGTTACCTTACAGTTATAAAAAATGTGCATTTTCTGTTTAGAATAACGTTGATTTCAAAAATGCAAAAATATACCGATAGAATCTGAATTTTTATTGACTTATAAAAACAAAGTACGCGTATTAACCTTTTTTTTTAATATTGTGCTATTTTTTAGGGCGTGGCAATACAAAAGATAGGATCTAATTATACAATTAAGGAGATATATATATATAATGTTAAATTATGGAAGGTATAGTGCTGTGTAAAGTTTAATTGTGTGACATTCCATTAATATTGGATATTTTTTGACCCGACCTTCGCAAAGCACATTGCTAAATTTAGAGCTTTCCAACAAGTCATTACTCATCATTGAATTTTTCCTGGTTTGAATTGTAATTGAAATGTTCCATTTTTATCATCTTTTAAAATGTCAAAGATGCTGTTGAGCTCTACTAAACTCTATCTGAGCTCTATTAAACTACAGCTCTATCGTGCGGTTTGATACAAATGGTTTAATATCTTATAATCGGAAAATAGCATCAACTGTTGAATTTCAGCTGTCATATTTTAGTACAAAGTTAATTATATATTCTTGTCATCCATATATACTTTTTTAAATAAATATCCATTCTTTCATTTGTTGACAATTTGATGACATGTGTTTTATGTGATTTACTTTCCTTAAAATTCATATTTATCAATTTTCGCCAATAGATTGTAATGCATCTGACTTATTTTGTATATTTTGTACATCCCTGTACAGTACCTAGAGATTCTTAAACTCACCATTAATATACTAAATTTTAATTCAAGTGTAACACAACTAAAACGGCACTTCCAACAATTACCAGCCTTAAACGTTAATGTATCTAGTTCTTTGCGTAGCCATGTATACAGTGTTCTTACGTGTCCCGTTATTTTCTAGGTAAAATATCAGTATTTTTTATAAGAAAATAAATCTACTTCAAGCGCGCGAAAATTCGCCTTTTTTAAGGAGAGATTTTCTTTAAGAAAACACTGGTACCGCGTAACTTCCTGGTCTGGAAGTTCCAGGGCTCCTACGAACACTGTACATACGAATTTATTTATATTTAAGATTTTTTTTTAGTATATTTGCTGACTTTCGCAGGTGAATACATAGCACAATAAAATTATTCCTGAGCAATTAACTCACATTTGCTCTAACAATTACAAATTATTTTCTGCTGCCCTGTATGTGATGGGTGAATTTATATACACAATGTAATATACAACAAAATTAGTTCAACTTAAAAACATAAACCTTATTAAAAGAAAACAAACACATCCTTTTAGCAATTATCGCTCAAAGACAGTATTCAAACCGAATTATTTTCGCTTTCCCTGTAAGTGGGTGATACGAATTTATATAATATTTCATCACATAATGCAATGAAAATTAATAAAGTAAATTAATTAAAATATTTTTAAATATAATAACACGATTCTATATATGAAACCTCTTATGCAGATTGCTAGGTAACATCACCGATTTCCACCGTTAAGTTGCGTAAGACTGATAGTGTCCATCTGTATCAAAAGTAAATGCGTGTAAAAAGTTAAAACCAGCATAAAATTACTTAAAAGTGCCAAGACATACAAAGATGTTATTATATCCCGAGATCTTTCGAACGAACCCTCGTTCATTTTCAAGGGAAAAAAGTGTGACTCACTAGAAGAGACACACGTAAGGGTCATACTTTTTTCCCTTTAAAATGAACGAGGGTTCGTTCTAAAGATTTCAGGATATAATAACATCTTTATAAGTGTTGGCGCCTTTTAAAAAAAATTTATGCTGGTTTTTACTTTTTATATTAATATCAAGGTGAAAATTCCTTCACAGCACTAGTTTAATATAGTGTTATGCTTTTATTTAGTAAATACATATACTTGGATTACATTTTTAATCGATATATGCTTATACGGAACTGTGTATTAGGGTGGGTCGAAAAAACCAAAATTTTTATAATCGAAATGTAATAGCGCGGAAAAGTTGCCTTTTGTAATACAAAATAAATTTCTAAAATATTACATCGATCGATTAATATCTTTTACCGCCGCAAGGGGGCCAAAGTTTCAAAAAATCGCAAAAACGTGTTTTTTTTATCATTTTTTTTAATTATCCAAACATACCAATACAATTTTTAATAGAACGGAATAGCTACATGAAGATATGGGAAATGTCCCGATAAATGTTCATTATGATGAAATCATATCTTTATTTGCCGCAAAAAGACCATATTTTTCGTAAAAATTTCAAAAATTTCAATTTTTCATTTTTTTTTCTAAATTTTTATAATTTCTGTAATATGTCTAGAAATAAATAATTTTACTTTATATCCATTAATATATCATAATTTTTTATAACTATTTGTAATAGACTTGAAAATAAAGTTAATCATTCATTTTTCTTGACGATCGGTTCATCTACTGATGTTTTACTTCATAACAGCCAATTCATGCCACAAAAATTATATAAAATGAGCAAAATGTTTTAGTATTTTATTAATTAAAATATAGAGATGTTTAACCGAAACGGGTTAAATAAACTTAAAATGAATAAGAATTTAATGTAAATGAATTTTATAATATAACTTGCTTTCAGATGAAGCCATTATTTCTCGAGAGGCCAAAACTGATCAGATGTGACCCTCCCTCTGTTCTAGTAAACAAACTTTATGAGTGCTTCAATGAATAATTTCACGCATCTTTCTAGTGATTGAGTGGGACAAGGAAGTTATAATAGCTGGTATCTTTAATCGAACATTTTAAACTCACCAGCATTTTTAGTCGATAAAGAAACCATAACAGGTGGTTTCGTTAGATTTCAGTTTTGTCAGTAGACTAAAGCCATACAATTTTAAGCTTCAGTGTTGAAGTGTGCTATGATGAAATGACGGATGGCACTATTCTAGTCCACAGAACTTCATGCTTTTGCAATTTTCTTCATGGCTGGGGCCCTGATGTTCTCCTCTTCATATGCTATCATTCCAAAGAGGCTATTTGTATGACTTGCGAAATAGTCATTTCGTGAAAATACAGGAACTATAATCTTTCGTAGATTATCTGTCAAGTAACGTAAGTTACTAACTATAGTGCACAGATTCTGGAAAACATGAGGGATTAATTTTAATTGTGAACCAACTGATACAGTACATTTTCAGGATGTACTCAAAGAGTTATGACAAGTTAAGAAGAGGGTTTCTTTGTTCCAATGTAGAGTCTCAAAGTTCGAATAGCAGTAATGATCCACCTTGCGTGAAATATTTGTCCAGGGACTCAGCAAAAAAGGTCAATTGTAATACACGCGTGTTGAAAGAGCTTGCAATATTTCAGACATATACTTCTGGTCAGTTGACAAATCATCTTTATCAACAGCTAGGTGATCAGATTAAATTGGCTTAAATTTTGCAATTGGTAATAATTCTCTAATCGCAAGAGATCAACCAACTGGGCCACGATATGATAGAGAACCTGTTTTTTGTCATCAAGATGTTTCAAAAGATGTCTCAGTGGAAGCTCATTGAAGTGAAGTCAAGGAAGCCAATAAAGTGGTTTTTTAAAAGTTGTTCTCAACTAATGCTACTATAACACGACATTTGCATCCTGTTTTGAAGACAGTTCCGCAAAATTCAACTGCAATTATTATTCCAGTCGGGATTTCATTTTTCTTCAAACAATCTATAATGTCATTGCATACAGAAGTCGCCTTGTCAGACGATGAGGTCAAATGACGAAAATAACTCAGACCTGGTTCTAGTACAAAGAGATATCCTCCTCCTTGACTTCTCAAAGATGAAAATTTGCCACCTCTTTAACCTGGCAGATATTTCTATCTTTAGGGCCATCAAAGTATAGAGTAAAAGGAGTACATTACAAAAAAAAAAAAAAAAAAAACGAACAAAGTGAAACGTGGCCCTTTAGCAGCGAGAAATTAATTTTACGTGCAGGCAGCTGCAGGTGTTTCTATCATTGAGCAATTTTTTTTTTATAGAATTACAGTGATCATGGTTAACAATGTGCATGAAATTAACATCATAAAATGCCTTTGCCAGCCTATTAGAAATGTAAAAAATCTGAAAACATTACAAAAGTTAAGAAAATTGAAAAAATGAAAAACTTTAATTTTTAACATTTTTTAGAAATTTTGGCCCTGTTGTGGCGGTAAAAGCAACTATGTCACAAAAATGAAATGTTAATGTTACATTACTAATATCTTGGCGTGGCTATTGCGTTCTATTAGAAATTGAATAAGTATGTTTGGATAATTTAAAAAAAAATTGCTAAAAGTATGTTTTTTGCGATTTTTTCGAAATTTGGACCCCTTGCGGCGGTAAAAGATATTAACCAATCGCTGTAATATTTTACGTATTTCATCTTTTTTACAAAAGGCAACTTTTCCGCGCTATTACGTTTCGATTATAAATATTTCGGTTTTTTCGACCCACCCTACTGTGTATATTTAAAGGTATCGTTTAAGGTGTACGTATTTCATACAGACGTATTATACGTATATACATATATCGTTAAATATATAGCCGAAATTGCTATCGCGTCTGAATCACTAATTAAAATATTATGTCTCATTTATAAATTCCACTTTTTCTTAGTTTATTTGCGGTTAAATGTTTGTAGTTCCCTAAATCTTTTTTGAGTTTAGAAAATTTTGTATTCATCCCTATTCTTGAACCAGCTAACTCCTCCTCGACAAGAATATGTTACATTTCTTTAAACCTTTCTTCAACAGTTATATCTCTTGTTTAATAATTTTCAAATGAAATATAAATTATAAAAGCTCGTGTTTAAATAGTAAATGCTAACTCTGCAACAAATTGTAATAGAAGAAAGCCACTGGTACCGATCCATTGGAAATAAAGTCTACTTTTAAATGATATATATAAAATTTGCTCAAAAGGCAATCTAAAAAGGAAAACCATGGGGAAAATTGTTTTTATTCAATGGTAACACCCAATTTTGACACCCAATATTTTAAATCTTTGGTTCAAACGATGCCTAGAAACGAAATTTCAAATCATTTGGATGACAACTTTTGGAATTATCGACATTCAAAATTTGGAGCTTCTAAGGTTAAATTACATTTATATATATATTTTTTATGTTTTCTGAAAATAAAATTATAATGAAATAATTTTTTGTGTGGTTATAATACTATAAACTCAAACATAAATACTTTCAACTTGTAATTAAAAATATATATAATATTAACTGTGAATTATGAAACTAATATTCGAAAAACATAAGAATTGATACCTACATTTTTACATTTTTATCTTTACAAGAAGAAAGTATTGGTTTCGTGAACATTTTCGAATTCCAGTTTTCGACGGATTTACACGTTTCATGGGTCAGAGATCCAAAAAAACATGTTTTTAGAAAATGTCTGTGTGTGAGTCTGTCTGTCTGTCCATCTGTCTGTCTGTATGTATGTGGCACAAATTTTGTGGGCACTCTATCTCAAGAACTAATGCAAGGAATTTAATAAAAATTTATATTCAAGTAGACCCTGATATAAATTGGTGCTGATTAGTTTTTGGTGTAAATCGCCCTGCAGGTGGCGCTGCTATGTAGCATTTTGCAGGATTTCTTCAAAAGCTCTATCTCAAGAACTAATGCACGGACTTTTATAAAACTTCAGATTCCGTTAGTCCTTGACATGAATAGATGCTGTTTACGTTTTGGTGTAAATCGCCCAACAGGTGGTGCTGCTATTCTGCATTTTGCAGGATTTACACTATTTTCGCAGTAGCTCTATCGCACACATTTTCATCAAACTTCGGATTTAGTTAGTCCTTCATATGAAATGATGCTGACTACGTGTTTGTGTAAATCGCCCAATATGTGGCGCTGCTGTGCTGCATTTTGAACTATTTCCCCGATAGCTCTATCTCAAGAACTAATGCACGAATTTTCATCAAATTTCAGATTTTAGTATAACTTGATTAATATTGCTGCTGATTATGTGTTGTTGCAAATCGCTCAACAGATGGCGCTTCTATGCTGCCTTTGTCATGATTTGCGCAATACCTCTATCTCAAGAACTAATGCGCGAATTTTCCTCAAACTTCATATTCAGTTAGACGTTGACATAATTTGGTGATAATTAGGTTCTGGTGTAAATATACCAATAGGTGGCGCTGCTATGTTTACACGATTTTAGCGACAGTCATACCTCGAGAACTAATGCAAGGAATTTCATATTTTTAGAATTATCATGATGAACACATATTGTCATTTAATTTGGCACTGAAATAGTGAATTTTGAAGCATTAACATGTATGAGATAGAAGAAAGTTTTGTGATGGCCACAACATACTAGTTTTCATTGATTTATATTTCTCATGTCCTGCTTTATGTGAATTCTCAATTTCAGATTTTTCTTCCAATAATTATTTGAATTATGATTAAAAAACATCAGAATGATTGTATAAGGGGCTGTTTATGATGTGAAGAAAAGCATAATTTCAAAACATTATATATATCTCATTTCATTGAGATATTTGGGTTGGCAAAAATCGAAACATATTAAGCGAGATAAGAGAAATGATCATATTTTCAAGAAATAATGCATTAATAGAAGTGACACGGTCATTCTGCTTCAATCAACAATCGAGTACAGAACTCCAATTTTGATACAGCTTTTAAAATAGGCTCCTTTTGAAATAATTTCTCTGAAATTAATCGTATGAATTTTATGAAAATTTGTTTTTAGGCTCATTGAAGGGTGTAGAATTTCTCTATGGTGTCAAGCTTGGGTATTACTATTTAAAACTAGTATGTTGTGGCCATTACAAAACTTTCTTCTATATTAATCACGTGAATTAAATCCTTTAAACAGTACAAGAAATTACAACGATTTAGCACCAATTTATATCAAAGTATATCTGAATTTGAAGTTAGATGAAAATTCGTGCATTAGTTCTTGAGATAGAGCTATAATGAAAATTCTGAAAAAATGTAGCATAGCAGCGCCACCTGCTGAGCGATTTACACCAAATGTAAAAAGCACTAAACAATATCAAGGTATACCTGAATCTGAAGTTTGTTGAAAATCCAAGCATTAGTTCTTGAGATAAAGCTATTGCGGAAATAGCAAAAAAAATACAGCATAGCAGCGCCACCTGTTGAGCGATTTAGACCAAAAATTAAACACACTCAATTCATGTCAATGACTAACTAAATCTGAAGTTTGGTGAAAATCCGTGCAATAGTTCTTGAGATACAGCTCTTGTGGAAATCGTGAAAAATGCAGCACAGCAGCGCCACCTGTCAGGCGATTTACACCAAAAATTAAACATCACAAATCTATATCAGGGACTAACTGAATCTGAAGTTTGATGAAAATTCGTGCATTGTTTCCTGAGTTAGAGCTATTGCGATAACCATGAACAATACAGCATACCAGCGCCACCTGTTGGGCGATTTTTACAAAAAAACAATCAGCGCCAAACTATATCTTGGACTAACTGAATCTGAAGTTTTATGAAAATCCGTGCAGTAGTTCTTGAGATATAGCTATTGCAGAAATCGTGCAAAATGCCACATAGCAGCGCCACCTGTTGGGCGATTTTCACCAAAAACTAATCAGGTACAGTATATATCAAGGTCTAACAAAATATGAAGTTTTGTGAAATTCCGTGCATTAGTTCTTGAGATAGAGTGACCACAAAATTTTTGTCACATACAGACTCACAGACAGAGTGACAGAGTGACAGAGTGACAGACAGACTCACAGACAGACATTTTCTAAAAACCATCAAATCGTGTTCTGGGCATTCTAAAATGTATAAATCCGTCGAAAACCGGAAGTCGAAATTTTTCACGAATCCAATACTTTCTTCTTGTAAAGATAGAAGAAAGTAAAAACCGTTGTGTTCGTTTTGAGATGTAGTCGACCCCTAAGCAAATTTTATAAACGTCATTTAAAAGTAGACTTTAATTCCAATCGTTTGATACCAGTAACTTACTTTTATAATAAGTTGTTACAGAGGAAGTAGAGAGTGATTATTTATTTTTTTTAACTACTGTATATCGTTTTTTTCAAAACCAGTTTCTGTTTTAAAACTTAAGTATAGATTTATTTATGAATATAAAACGAAATGTGCTATCTGTTGTTTTCATATCGTCTGGCTTACCTTTTAATATGCCAGTCTTAAAACTTTAATTATGCAAACATAGACATTGATATTGGTGATTAAAGGAATACTTATGCAAAAGGCAGGTACTTAGTATTTCAATTATCTTGGAATTAGGTTATGTCACTCGCACATTATTTGTAATAATCTCAGATTACTAAATAATGGATATTAATTTGTGAACTAATGAACCATGAAATACTAGAATAAACATATAATAATATCAATGCTTATTTGATTATTCAGAAGATTAAAGCAATGTTATAGGTATTTACTATATTAACAGTTTAATTATTGTAATATAATTTAACACTCTATTGAAACTGTCTTTCAATAAAAAGATAAAAAGTTGGTTTGAAATGTAAAAATTAAACATTTAAAATCTTTGTACCGCACTTAATATATTTCTTTCAATTTGCGAAATTCCTTATAGCAAGTGAATAGTGCTGAACAGTGAAGCAGCGTTGAGAGGTTTCCTAAACTTAACACCCAGGCTGTCGATGTGATGTCTTACAAACTAATGAGCCATTTGGTAAAAGAGAAGATTTAGTTGTTTAAAATTACATTATAAATAAAAAAATATTAATGATAGGTACTAGCATAAGTGCTTTAATTATAGAGATAAAAAAGTTAAAGTTAAGTTTAAGAACTTGAAAAGGAAGTTAAAGTTATATTTAAATATAGGTATAGCTGTAGTTGCAAGAACTACTATAAGAAGGAATAAAAAATGTGAAAAAGAAATAAAGTTAGCACTAGTTCAAAGTTTACACTCGGCAAGCTTGGGCAGGAAAAGCGGCAAAGGAAGGCAGCAAGGCCACTACTAAAAAAAAGCACTAATCAGGGCAATATATGTATTTCTTTTTTTCTTTTTTTTCTATGTATATACATAAATATATGCAGGAATAAACCTTGGGGACAGTGAGACTACCAGTAAAGCCACGATTCTTGAAATTGGGCATTCTCACAATCTTTTGATTTTTGGGAAAAAAATATCTGACAAATTAAACTTGCTAAAATAACATTTTAACCTGATAGACGAATGCCTTAATGATTCAAAATGAAGAAAAATGGTCAGCAGCGAAAATTTTTTTATTCAACTGAGGTTTAAGTTAAACTGGCGAGTTTAATTTTCCTTACCATTTTACACCAATAACTTTTTATTTTCTTCTAAATTTTTACTTATAATGAATTTGCATAGCACCCACAGGACATTCAAATAAGAAATAATAACAATGTTTTACTTTTAATACAGAATTTTTTTATAACATTGTCTTAAAGGGGTGTTAAAGAAGGGACGGTAAGGTAAAAAAAGGGGATTTTATTATTATTATTATTATCATTATTTACCTCGAAAAGTGCAGGAATAAACCTTGGGGACAGTGAGACTACCAGTAAAGCCACGACTCTTGAAATTGATATTTAATTGCTCATTTAAATTCTGCAGTAAGTTTCCTGCCAAAGAATTTTAGACATTATTTCTCTAGCATACTTCTGCATGAGAAAAAACTTGAAAAAATTCTGTGGCTGCATCTGAAATGTTTTTCTGTATAATTTTAGAAGAGGGATGGTAAGGAATCTAAAACCCAGGCACAGAGTTTAAAAAATAATAACAACCCTAAAAATGTGTGCAGGTTTATTTTTAGCTACATATTTATATAAAACAATAGTTCCAGTTTCAGAAAAAAAATTACATCGAATTATTATTATTGAAACGATTTTATCCAGACAGCTCCAAACTTAAAAATCAGCGTCAGGGACACGGACGGTATAGGAATTTTCCAGGTGTTTGGACACCCAACATCGTCCAAAACTTATTTATCTCGTTAATATTGTTCTGCAATAATGCAATGGGATGTTCTCTAGTATATGAAATAAAAAACACACAAAAAAGTGTATAAAATAAAAAAATATTATTCAGGGACATGAAAGTCAAAAGATTGTGACAATGCCCCATATATAGATAAGGTGTTTTCGAGGGGGTTTTTTTTTTATTATTATATAAAAAAGTAAAAAGGATGCGAATAATATAAGAAATAGACAGAAGCAATCTGGTGCGGTGACCACAAAGCTCACGGGGATTTCATTATAGTTGAATATTTAGGGCGCTTTCGATGGTGGGGCTGGAAGGTGTCATAGTCAGGTAGCTCTGCTACGATATCATTGGGAATATAATACATAGCTGAATAGGAATTTTTAACTAGATCTTTTATTCTTTTCCTTAAGGTGATGGTTTTAAGATCCCTACGGAGGGTAGTATTGCGCAGGTATCTGGAGGCACCACGAAAAATACGAAGATTCTTGTTATGCAATCTGCTAAGGTTATCCATGGTGGACTTGCAGGTGAAGCCCCAGACCGGACTGGCATAAGTAATGATAGGAAGGATACATGAATTGTATAGAAAGAGTTTATTATAGATAGAGAGGGTTTTACTATTGATAAGAGGTTTAAGAGAGATAGAAGCTCCCGCGACTTTCCCCCTGCAGGAAAGAATATGTTTGCTCCATGTGAGCCTACGGTCAAGGATGACCCCCAGGTACTTGGCTTCATCACACCATGGAATAGTAGTGTTATTGATTGTTAGTCTAGGAGGATATATAAACTTACTAGAGAAATAGACAGCAGAAGCCTTATTTTCGTTGATAAGGACGCGCCATAGGGTGCACCAGACCAGGGATTCTTCTAGGTTAGTCTGCAGGTATCTGCACAGACTATATGGGTGGTGTGCGGAGGCGTAGATACATGTATCCTTCGAATACAGAGCTAGGTAAGTACGTAATGAGCGTGGTATGTCATTAAAAAGATGTTAAATAACATTGGGCCCAGCACGCTTCCCTGAATGATACCCGCTAGGATAAAAAGTATAATGGAAAAAAGTTATTGATGCGGAAAACTTATAATCATTTTATAAACCTTTCAGAATCAAAGTAATTCTGGTTCAAAATCGTTAAATTGAGTTCACGATACCAGAATTTATGGAAAAACTGTTTTTTTATATATTTTTTCTTACCGTACATTAAAAAATCAAAATTAGAAAGGCTCAATTTTACTCAAGTTTTATAAAAAATATTTCACCTCAGAATTTTTATTTAAAACAGTTTAAGTTATTTATTAAAGTTTTTCTTTCTTTTATTCTTTTAAAATTATTTTATAATGAAATTTCTGGTTTGAGCCGAGATATATTCATATGGTAGAGGTCAAAAATACCCATCACGGCCTTTCTAGTGTTAAAAACATTCTAGGTACCTTTGGGTACTTCTGAATTACAATCAAGTTATATAAATAATGTACCCCTTTAGAATGTTAAAATATTGCTTATGAAATCATTGATACACCACTTTAAATGATAGCAAGCTTTCTACATTTACTATAGCAACAACTATTGACTTTTTTGAAGTAAAAATATTTATTTATACCTTACAGTAAAAAATGATGTTAGAAAAGGGAAGACACTCGTATTTTTATAAAATCGATATTTATTAAATGTTCAATGACGGTTCGTAAATATTTTTTATAGAACTAAATTATATATTTATGAAAATAAAATTCTCAAATTTGCGGTGAGTTTATATATATATATATATATATAATATTATTTTTAAATATGGTTCGAAACATTTTTTTTTTAATGTCTGCGTGGAAAAATAAAAAGTATGAACATGCGAAATAATTTTTCACACTTACCATAAATATATTAAATTATCATATAAAGTTTATTAAAGTATGTGTTGATAAAACATAGTGATGATAATTATATTTTTGTCCAGTGTGAATTTTAGTTTTACACTAGAACTACAGGTGAGCCGTCATTTTTATGGCTATCATACGAATATGTTTCGGATCAAACCAGAATTTTTTTAATAAAATAAATTTAAAAGATACAAAGAAGTAAAACGTTAAATAATAAAGTTAAACTGTTTTAAATCTAAATTCTGGTTTGAAATATTTTTATAAAACTTGACTCAATTTCTGGTAGTTCTGGTGTTAATTTCAATTTTAGAATAACAGGGAAGTCATCTTGTAACTGTTTTTTTTTTAATTTTCATGTGCATGTTTGGCCTAAAAATGTTTAAGAACTATGATATTATTAAAAAATTTACTAATTTCTAACTTTAAACCGCCGAGCATAAGGGCAGAATTTTAATGTTGTTTTCTCTGTAATATTTTTAAAATGCTATAAACGATGTTTTTTCCATCATCATATTTTTTTTTTTTTTAATTACGTAAAGGCATATGATCTGTGAGAGTATTAACCATAACTTAATTTCTTAAAACTGGTTTGCGTCTGTTTAATTATATTAATTTAAATAATGCTTCTGTTCTATATTTAGTTTCTATTTTTTCCCCACTTTTGAGCAGTAACTGTTTCACTGTTAAGAATTCCTTTGATTTTGTTAAAAAACTTCATAATTTTAAGCCGCAGGGTCACATGATGGTTTCTTTTGATGTTAAATCATTATTTACAAACGTTCCGGTTGAGGGGGCTTTAGATTGCCTCAAGAAAAGGCTTTGTGAATTCCATTTCTCTTATTTTGAAATCGAGGAACTTATACTTCTCACTCGCGCTTGCTTGTCGCAAAATACTTTTGTTTTCAATGGTAATTTCTTCCGTATGATTGACGGTTTGGCTATGGGTAATCCTCTTAGTCCAATTTTATGCGATATTTATATGCACTATTTTGAGGTCAAGCTTTTTAAAATCTTAAAATTTCCGTTCTATGTTCGTTATGTTGATGATGTTTATGTCCTGATTGAAATGAATTCGGACATTAATCATATTCTCTCTGTTATGAATTCCATTGATCCCTGCATTCAATTTACCTCTGAAATTGAGACCAATAACTGTCTTTCTTTCCTGGATGTCCTTGTTATTCGTTGTGAAAATGGCTTTCAGACTACCGTCTTTCGTAAACCTTTTGCTGTCAGTCTCCCACCTCACAGGTATTCTTCTCATCCCCCTAACCAGAAATTCGCTGCTTTCAATACTTTTGTTTTTCGGGCTACTAACATTTGTTCCACTCCTCAGTTACTTAGTGCTGAACTTAATTACCTCAAAGCTATTGCTGTCGATCGTGGTTATTCCTCTAATATTATCGATTCTATTTATAAGAAATTGACGAAATCCGACCATTCTGTAAAGCATTCTAATTCCAATTCTAATACTTCAGTTGTATTACCATTTTTTCCTAAAATCAGTCAGCAAGTTGCTAAAATCCTAAGAAGGTTTGATTTTAAAGTTATTTTTTCTCCTGTTAATAAAATCCCTTTTTCAAATCTCAAACACCCCGTTGATCGCCTAGATAATTGGGGCATTTACCAGATCTCTTGTCAGTGTGGTCTTTCTTATATTGGTCAGACTAAACGTGCTCTTAGATTTCGTTTAAAAGAGCATGAAGGTTATGTTAAAAATCAGGAGCTCAAACGTTCTTCTATTGCTCAACATTCTTGGTCTTCTCAACATAGGTTCGATTTTTCCTCAGCCACCATTATCCAAAAATGTTCTTCTAACCTTGATCTTGATTTTTGGGAAGCTTACCATATCATTAAAAATTCTCACTCTTTAGTCAATGATTTATCTAGTACTCCAGATTTTCCAAGTATTTGGAAAGCGTTAATTTAATTCCTCCTTTTTTGGTTTCTTTTCTCTACTTCTCCGGTAGATGTCGCTACTTGTCCACCCAGTCGTTTCCACTGCTTCTCTCTCATTGGTTGTTTTGGCGCCTTCGCCACCCGCATAGGGTATAAAAGCCAGCGCGTCTCTGTCTATGATTTTGCTCAGCCTTGCTTTTTCTAGCACGCTGTTCCTTTTGCACTGAAGAAGAATCTCGCTAGTAGATTCGAAACAGCTGTTTGCTGCTTTTCATATATTATTTGTGCATTTTAAACGTTGGTTTTTCTGCTTTTTAATATTGTTGCACAATGGCTTTATTTGCTATTTTTAATGCTTCTGTTACAGTGAAACCTGCAGCTTAGTGAACGGATATATCAGGTCGCGGCGGTGAGAAGGTTAAGAAAATCTAAAAAATATGTTTCGATTAATTTGTGCTTCGTATCTAGTGAATAAAATTGTCTTAATCCCAGAATGAAGACGAAAAAGTGTGTGAAAAAAATTATTCTTACTTTAAATTAAACTATATAATAAGGTTTTAAAAAATGTAAAGCAACGATAAATAGGATACAACTTTTTATATATTTTTTGCTTTACTGGATATAGCATTTCAAATAAGGATTAACATTTAAATAAATTCATGGAACTCAATCCCAATATATTTGGTCTACCGGAAAGTTCTGTCCAATAATGTTAGTTCCAATAATGTATGCCTACTTTTTTTTTTTTTTTTTTTTTTTTTAGCTTTTTTGATATGCGCCACTTGGAAATTGTGAAATTCCCATTGTTTTCACATTAATGTGAACTGTGAAAGCAATGGGAATTTTACCATTCCAAAAAGTGGTGCTAATGAAGAAATCTGAATTTAAAAAAAAGATCTTAATTCGTTTTAAATCTTAATTTAAAACATTATCGGACAGAACTTTCCGGTTGACCTAATATTAAAACAAAAACAGACATCATGTTGAAAAGCACAAATTGTGCTTTTTTATGAAGTTGCCTGTTTGGATTTTAATCTGGGAGCACGACAGTGCGTCCGCCAAGTTCGCACAAACCGTAAGCTACCTTTTCCTGAACCATTTCGGCATATTTTTCACCCCCTCATAACGTCGTTTTAGGAAGAGATAAAGAAATTTTTCTTTTATACACATGTTCGTATGGTTAAACTGAACTAAGGTTCCACGATTTCATGTTTCTATATTTAGTAGTTTTCGAAATATTAAATTCCGAAAAAGCGCTTTTTTTGTCACTGACTCACTTCGCATCATCAAATAACTAAGGTACTTCTAAAAGTCGTAGAATCATGAAATTTCACAAGTAAGTCGGGTTTGTAGCACAATTAACCAGAAAAATCTGAAAACACAGAATTTCCTCCTCTAAACCCTTCAAACAGGGGGTGTTCATTTGGCCGTAAACAATTCCTTAACACATTCAATTGTGCCAATATTGGTCGCCAAAACTCGATTACACAGTTTTGAAGAGAGTCACGTGATTTCAAGCAGAATAACATTATATATATATATATATATATGCTTTTCCAAAGATATTTGTTAAGTAGAAAAAATGAATATACCTAAAAATTTTAATGAGTATAGGTTATGATATATTTACGATACTGAAACAATAAAGCATTTAACAAAATATAAAACGCAATTCGCTACGTTTCCGATATAGTAGCCTTGGCGAAATACAGAAATAGCCTTGACGAGAAAAGAAATTTGATAATAACGTATTTTCTGGCAACCTATTTACTGTGTCATATACACAAGCAATTTTTTCCATATGTATACAATTTATTTAATGTAAGGAACCCGTTTATTTATTTTTATATACCAACATAAATAATTTGTATATAAAAAATAATTTTTTATACATGTATAAATAAAATGTTTATATGTATATAAATACATATATTAATAATATAATAGTTCAACAAGTTTGTTTTCATAGTTGTTTATATCATTTGGCAACATATCTCAGTTTCTGAAGTTCGAATTGCGCCAAGATTTTTAAAAAATGCCAAGGTTCCTATAGTGGAACAATATCCTAGTTCCATATGAAAATTTAAAAATCTCCTTTTAATTAAATGAAATGCGTAACTAATAAATTGTCTTTAACGATGTGCGACAGATGCGGCGTCCGAAGTCCGCTTCTAATGTTATTATATTGTATTATTAGCCTACTTACTGTTAATTTATTGTTAATTTTAAATCTGTAAAAGAAAGATTATAGTTATAGATAAGATATGTTCGTCGCCAAAACCCGATTACAGAAAATTAGCCTGAGATATAAAGGTGTTACATGATTTCAAGCTGAATGAATTTTTATATGCTTTTACAAAAATCTTAATCAGGCAAATCTTTCAGTTTATCTGTCCATCTTTCTATCTTTTACTTCCTTAAAACAAATTTGATACTTGTTAGTTATCCCGTCGACCAAATTACTGTCGCCAAATTGTAAGATTAAATGCCAATAATGATTGATCGTAAATGCCACATTCACTTGACAAACACGTGTTTACGTCATCAAGGGATTTTTATTTCGACGTTTTATTAGTATTTTTATTAATTTTATACTAATTTAATTGTTCTTTCATTATTTAAATTAAAAATTTATGTTAATTTGTACACTTTGGCGAATGGTTTGGCAATTTATATAATTTAGCGAAATTGGTCGACGGGATAACTAACAAGTACCACAAATTTTATTAAAGACCGGGAGGCGTCTGCACAGATCATCACCTCATCGAGTTGACGGCTGAAATTTTAGGATTAGTTAAATAACGATTAGCGTATTGAAATGTAACTGGTCTTCCAAGTCATATATATGTGGAAACCACCTACACACCGGATTTTACGGGTTAATTGGTGGATTTTCCATTGTGTTTTCCTGCACCCATTCCTCCATGTTTCCAAACTTTTGGATGCAGGAAAATACAATAGTAAACCTACCAGTTAACCACTAAAATTAGGTCTTCAGGTGGTTTCTACAAAGATATGACTTAACAGACTAGTTGCATTTAAATATGCTAATCTAGTTTTAACTAATTCTAAAATTTCAGCTGTAAACTCGATGAGGTGATGGTGTGTGCTGACGCCTCCCGGTCTATTATAAATGTCGGAATTCTAATCTCAATAGCGCTCTGGTCACTCTGGCAATTATCACTACTATTTATGGAACACTATTCCTTTAAGTGCGTTTTAGTGATGTTCATGAACTCATGCATATGCATCATACATATTATACATATGCATATAATACGAAATACATTTGCGTCATACATATTATAGGTATGTGTATAATACATAATACATATGTATCATTATGACGTCAGAATAAACATAACATTTTTCGTCGCCAGATTTGAGAATTGACATGGTATATTACCAACTTTGGCGACACTTCGCTAAATGTCGCCAAGATTGGCGAATATTTGTCGCTAGTGGCTATTTTTCAATGAGTTAATTATTAATGCGAGCCATCTATTTTTATTTTTCCGCATATCATCTGAATAGTTAAATGATATAACGTACTAATATTTCCAAAGGGCTAATAGTTTCGTCACTGCCAAAAATCTCTGCTATTGTTATTATATTGTACTGTTATTATACTTACTGTGACCATGTTGTTAATCTTTACACCACTAAAACTTTTGTATTATATAAAGAGAATTTACTGAAACTATTAAAGCATTGAAACTGTCAGTTCTCGTTATGATTATTATAATTCTATAATATGTTATAATTCTATAATATGTAACCTGTTATTCGATATGTGCGTTAGAAGAATCTTCTATAATCCGGTTCCTCGTATTTTAGTTTTCAGGTTTCGAATAAAATTAGCTAAAATCTTAAAACCATGGCACATTGACTAATTCTTCAAGACGATCAGATGAGAAGAATGATAGATTTTCAATTGGATCATGGCAGTGAGCCGGTAGACCTTATATTCTTCCGTAATCGAGTCTATTGAAATGGTTAACGTGAAAGAAAATGATATTAGCATCAATATGGTTTAATGAAATGCAGATATTGTGAAAGGATTTCATAAGACCCATTTCACTTGTACCCAGTCTTATCAGTTAAAATACAACAATTGGCATTGAGCCCAAGTAGAAAATATTACTTAATAGGATTAAAAATTTCCGCATTAAAGAACGAATCGTAACTGCTAAGGAAACATGCATACGTGAGTTAAGAGACATTTGTCACGAAAGATGAAATACATAACAACGCAAAATATATGATGTGCTTCCATGATCGTAAAGAGCTCTTGATTTCTCTATCAAAAGCTTCCGACTTGGCGAAAGAATGGGCAAGTAAAATAAATTATGAATAACAGTAACATGATGCAATGTTTAACATGGAATTAATACGGTAAATACTGCTTGCTAGAGGCGGCTAGTACTTTAATATAAAAATAAATAAAATATAAATTTGTAAAGCTCAATAAAAAAAATTAGGTATTTTTATGTTAGCCGGGCGCAAGTGGCAAATCGCCAACTACTGTTCCCAACTCCATTGTTTATATTGCATTCATTTCATTTAAAGATATATACTTTTCAGTCATCTCATTTAAAATAGATGCATTTCCCTCATTTTATTTAATAGAATATTTAACATAGAAATAAATAAATAAGAAATCTATTATATATATATAATCCAAACGGAAATTTCGTTCCGAACGCCGAGATTTCGAGTTCTACCGCATGGATTTTTACGGAACTTATACCGTTAGATAGGTATCGTTCCAGGGAAGGTTTTAAGCTATAACACATCCTTCTACCTAGATTAATTATAGAATTATTACGGAAAATTCTCTTATTTTGTACTTTGTTACTTCATATTTCCTTAAATATCTTGGCTCCTATTGGTCGTAGAGCTTAGATCTCGCGCCAAAAGTAGCTCCGAAGCACCCAAGCAAACTTTTCCCCGCGATTATTTTGCCGTCTTCCGATTTCCTCTAACTCTATTAGGGGCCCGCGTAGGGCCCCTTTAAAATATTTTTCGTAGTAATTTCAGCAATTATCTTAAATTATTGGTTAAGACCGCCACCCTCCCGATTCATGTATCTACGGAAAGGTTGCATGAAGGAGTTTCGTTCAGATACGCTTTCGTTAAGAATAGAGTGCGCACCCTGGTGGTGGAATGTGGAACTAACATAACGCGATATTGTTAAAATTAGGAAATCTAACAATGCGATCTGTTTTAAACTTTGAGATAGTTCATAACACATAATCTATTATCTATTCTATTATATATATATATATAATCTATTATCTATTCTATTATCTATTCTATCTATCTATATATATAAAAGAAAGTCTGAATTTCGTATTAATCAACGCGCAGCCAAAACTACTGAACCTAAAATTTTGAAAATTGGGGTAAAAATAGTTCTTATGGCATTGAGTGCCGCTAAGAAAGGATTTTCTAAAATTCCAACCCTAAGGGGGGTAAAAAAGAGCACGAACTTTTAAAAAATTCCTTAAAAATCCGATTTTATAGTTATTTTTCAACTGATAACATATTTTGGTGTATTTCTGAATGCTGAATCGAATGGTACTAACTAAATTCTTTTAAGTCCAATAGTTCGAGAGATACAGTGTCTCACATAAGTGATGGGACACTTGTGCTTTACAAAAGGAAACTAATCAAATAAATTAAAAAAAACATGTACACATTTTTTTGTGGGTGTGTTTCATACTTAAATTTAGTAAAGATTATTACATAACATACATTTTGTCAAAATATTAAAATATTAATTTAATAAAAATACAAATGTTTAGAACGGAGCAAAAAATAGCTCACATAAGTGATGGGACACCATTATATATGCAACAAAAATCGTCTGAAATAAGCAATAAAAATATTTTGGGGGGTTTTATTTTTACTTAAAAGCAATTGGCAATAATTTATAAAATCGTCTGCAATATTTCTCTCCAGTTTGTTTTGGAATTTTTGTGTTTTTTAGCTCTGTGTAGCCATGAATGCTAAACGAAAAGAAACTTCGCCTGAAATTCGAAAATTAGTTATTAATTTGCATATTGAACGTAGAAAATCTATTAGAAAAACTGATGAAACAGTTAACTTAAGTCGTTCAACAGTTTTCAATATCATTAAACGATATAAAAAGAATCATATGATTCAGGATAAAAGAAGACCTGGCCGACCATCAAAGCTATCCAATGGAATAAAGCGAATTATCGTTCGAAATATTAAAAAAAATCCAAGAAATAGTGCTCCAAAAGTTGCTGCTGATTTACAAGCATTATATGGAATAATTGTTAATCCTGAGACTATTAGAAGGGTAATTCGATCTGCTGGATATCACGGTAGAGTAGCCAGGAAAAAATTCTTCGTAAGTGAAAAGAATAGAAAACTCAGACTAGCTTTCGCAAAATCCAACATAAATAAGAATTCTGATTACTGGAATAAAGTTATATTTGCTGATGAGAGTAAATTTAATATATTTGGTTCTGACGCTAGAATCTTGGTGAGGAGAAAACCCAGGGAAGAACTTCGCAAACAGAACTTGGTACCAACAGTAAAACATGGTGGAGGAGGAGTTATGGTATGGGGGTGTATGTCGTCCGCTGGAGTTGGTAATCTTGTTTTTATTGACAGTATAATGGATCAGTACAAATATATTGATATTTTAAAGCAAAATTTGAAATCTTCAGCACGAAAATTGAACCTTCATAACGATTTTAAATTCTACCAGGACAATGACATCAAGCACACTGCTCTGAACGTTAGACTCTGACTGCTATATAACTGTCCTGAAATAATAAAAACACCACCACAATCTCCAGACTTAAATCCCATAGAGAATATTTGGCAAGAATTGGAATCAAGAATTCGCAAACACACCATTTCTTCAAAACAACAACTAAAATCGGTGCTTCAAGAAGAATGGGGTAAAATCACTCCAGAAATCACAAAAAATTAGTCGAATCCATCCCAAAAAGATTAAATCATGTTTTAAAAGTAAAAGGAAATCCAACAAAATATTAAAACCTTTTAAAAAGTTAAATTTTTGGATAAATATTTGATGGAAAAGTAAGTGTCCCATCACTTATGTGACACATTTTTTGCTCCGTTCTGAACAATTGTATTTTTACTAAATTAATCTATATATATAAAAGAAAGTCTGGATTATGTATTAATCAACGCGCAGTCAAAACTACTGAACCTAAAATCTTGAAAATCGGGGTAAAAATATTTCTTATAATATAGAGTGCCGCTAAGAAAAGATTTTCCAAAATTCCACCCCTAAGGGGTGTAAAAAAGAGAACGAACTTTAAAAAAATTCCTTAAAAATCTGATTTTATAGTTATTTTTCAACTGATAACATATTTTGGTGTATTTTTGTACGCTGAATCGAATGGTACTAACTAAATTCTTTTAAGCCCAATAGTTCGAGAGATATTTCATATTTTTCTAATTTGGCACTATCTTTGGCGCCAAAACCTGAATTTTTCAAGTGATAATTTCTAAAAACGCGTTCTTTTTATTCTGTTACTATAGCAAGGAAAAAAAATCAAATTGAATAATTTTTTAACCAATCCTTTTGGTTATATAAAAAAAACTTCGTCAATTATAAAAAAAAAATTCAAACGCCTCAAAAACTAAAACTAAATAATAATAATAATAATAATAAAAAATTGGTACTTTTTCGTTCTAATTTTCTTCGCGATACCATGCCAAAATGTATGGTATTGCGCCATTTATTTCAACCCTAATCGTGCAAACGATTTTTATTGCAAACCGTGACACACATTAACATTTGCTAATTATTGAACTTGAATATTTTTATGCAGGAATTTTGAATGATGAAATTTATTTTATTCCATCATAATCTCGCAAAACTTTTTAATTTGTTATTTTTTGAATAGAAAATATCAATTACTGATACTGATATAGATTTTACCATTTCGCAATTATCTGATGATGAGGAAGCTACAATAAAATTATTTCAGAAGTTAGGAATTATACATATAAAAATGTTTTGTTCAAAAAGCCATGAATGTCTTCATTGAAAGAATGAAGTGCTTACTGCAGTGTGAGACATACGTATTACGTACGCCATGCTTCAGTTGTAAAAGACATTTACAATTTCAAGACTGCAGTTTAAATTGACTATATTTTATTACTTGCAAAATATTTATTTATTCTTATATTTTAAGTATTTATTTTGGTACCCGTCGACCAATTTCGCCAAATTATACAAATTGACATAATTTTTATTTTAAATAACGAAAGAACAAATAAATTAGTATAACATTAATAAAAATACATTTAAAACGTCGAAATAAAAATCACCTGATAACGTAAATACGTGTAACTTGCTTAAAGTCAAGCGAATGTGACATTTATGATCAACCATTATTGGCATTTAATCTTATAGTTTGGCAATAGATTTTTGGTCGACGGGATAACCAAGTAGTACAATTATTTTTATTGATTTAAAAAAATGGTAGATCAAAGTCTGTAATTTTCAAAAGTTATATTTTTTAAATTGATCGTTTTTTTATCAACAAAATTATTATTATTTTTAAACGTATCATTTCATTTTTGTGCTAACTATTACGCTTGGTGACAATGGTGTTGGCATAACAGGGAAATACAAAAGCAGTTACTGATTTTATATCAAATGTAAAGAAAAAGGTTTAATGAGCAATAAATATTGTAAATATGACTATAACTCAGATTCTACTGAACAGAATTTTGTAGAACTTACACTGTTAAATAGTAAATTTGGTTTATAAATGGTTTAATGTAAAAACCATCATTCTAAGTTGCTACGGGAGTTCTAAAATTAGGTGAACTCGATTATGAAAGATTTCAAATCACCTAATTAAATGCACAGTAAGTTAGATAATAATTCAGGGATTTTTTGAATATTTATCATATCATTCTGTGTTGTTTAGTTACGGAGCTATGCGAAAAATGTTCTCAGTGGTACAGTAAAGAAAATTGGAAGATAATACGCTACAGAGATAGGGTATACTAGAGAGTATATATGCTATAGTTATGGAAGTTGAGCTGAGTTCCTTAAAAAATTCAGAAGTGATGCAGTGTATACCTACTCCTACCTCTCAGAGAGTTCTGTAATCAGGTTAACGCGATTATGAAAGTTATATTTAACTATCTCAATATATATATAATGCAAAGAGAAATTTCATTCCAGCCGCTTATATGAGTTCTGCTGAATAGATTTTGACGGGACTTACGTTGTTAGTTAGATATTTTTTCAGAAAAGATGTTAGTATAAAACATAACGTTCTACATTGCTTAGTTAAATAATTATGGGGAAAGCTCTAAGTCAGATGAACCCAATTTTGAAAGATTTGCTTTTATAAAGGTTCCACTGAATGAATTTTTATGGGATTTAAACTGTTAATTAGATCATTTTTAGAGAAGATTTCGGTATATTTTCCAATTTAAAAAATTCTGCTAAGTGGATTTCGATGCAACTTGATCGGTTAGTTAATTTTTCAGTTAATGTTTTAGTATAAAGCACATATCATTTGCTGTTGCTTGGTTGTTAGGTTGCTTGATTGTAGAATTATAGATGAAAGTTCTAGAATCAGGCGAACCCAATTATTATGAATGATCAGCCTTTTCAATAAGTCTAATTAACAGATTCTAATGAGACTTGCATTGATAATTTTTCATGAACGCTTTTAGTATATTACATATTGTTCTATTGTTCTTTACCGAATCCTATACTAACAGATCAACTAAAGAAATTGATCCTAAAACAGTCTAAATTTTGTATGACTCAATAAAAGATGTAATAGCGTAATGACATTCATATTGCTTTCAGCAATTCGGTTGGATACACCAGGTCCAACCGAACCTGTCCATATTGCTTTAAAACGCATGATCAAATTCATATATTTTGTTTCATTCAAGATTTCTTTAGAAAAACCGACCAGCGTAGCGGGCGAAGGCGGCTAGTAATATTATAAATGTCAATGTGTGTCCGAATGTTTGAATGAAGTCAGCATCTAAACGGATGAATTAATGCTTTTGTATTTTTCTGATATAGATGGATTACAAGTCGGAAATGAACATAGGCTATAGTTTATTTAATTTATTCAAATAATTATCTTAATAATTCAAAATTTCATTCTTTTTCATACAGAATCAATTGACATTTTCCCGATAAATTTAACCATCTTTCTTTCTTGTTGCCAAGAAAAACTAAATCTGGAATAATAATTTCTCCTGGACAATTAAAAATTAAAATAAAAAGAATTCAAAAGAAAATAAATATGACGTCATACTTGAAACAAAAAATGGGGTATTTTTTATTATGCATGAAGGATGAATATCGGTTACGTTAATAAGGGGTTTTCTGCCAAAAATGGTGTCATAATTAGAAGGAAAAAGAATGAAAAAAAATAATATTATTAATAAAGTTATTCGATTGGAAAAATATGACGTCAAATTTGAAATAAAACAGGTATTTCCAAATATTCGTTAAAAATACAATGGGCATCAATATCAGTAACTAATGAAAATAGATAAATAATGACGTCATATCAAAACGAATAACAGAAATATTTTTTACAAATGGACCCTATTCTCGCTTTTGATTCGAGGCTATAAAAACCGCTATTTTACCAATTGTGACGTCACAGGAATACTGTCCATACTGATTAAAAAGTTTGAATGTAAGTTGCATACAAATGAGAGTTTTCTTTTCAAAATTCACGTTATGATTATCAGGAGAAGATATTTTTGGTGGAAAAAAGGGGAATTAAAACGGATTAATATATTTTTTGACGATATTTCCTCATTAAAATTAAAAAGAATTGAATTTCAATTAGTATAAATGGTGTAAAAACTTGATTAAATTAAATTTTCCAAAATTGAAAACATATTTACACACATCGAAACTTCATGAATGAATTTATTCCACAGAAACAAAAATCGTCTGTCGACATATTGACGCAACCAAGGAGTAAATATAATTTCTGTGCATTTAAGTTGATAGTTATTGTCTACTATTCGTACGAATTAAAATTAAAATCAAGACTCCCTTATCAGGAGGCCTTGATTAAAATAATCATATACTATTTTAATTGATTAATTTTAAAAGATGGCAGTTAAAACATGTCACAAAGGCGTTTTTAGTAAAAGCTTTTTTCGGTTAAAAATGATGTAATATTTTTTCATGGAAAGCATTAATTTTAATACGAAAACATTAACATAGATTTATTTTAATTTCGTCAAAGCGATGTCGTCTTCATTACACCAGCTTCGAAAGTTAAAACGAAATCTTAAAATAACAATATACTTTTCAGAAATAAAATTTTGTATCAAAAGTCGCATTCTTTGAAAATGAAATTTTAGCTTACATTTTAAATACATTTTCTTACATGAAATTTAGTATATTTAATAAAAATAATTTTTCAATGTTTTTCTAAATGTACAATAATATTGGATTTCATTAATCGGTTTCCCTTTTTTTTTAAAAATAAATTAAAATGCATAGTTTTAAATGATTCATGAAGTGTAAGAATATATATATATATATATATATATTTATTTCGACAAGTAACATTCCGTAGGAAAAACTAACCTAGTGTCGTCATATTTTATATCATGAAACTAATGCCAGGCGGACGTCTTTTTGCACGCGTTTTTCCTCACATATATGCCGCTAGCATTGTGTAGGGATAATACGCAAGGAAAAAAGCGTGCAAAAGATGTTCGTCTGACATTAGTCTTAGCTGCTTTTCTTTCAGAAAATATTAGCATTTTATAGCAGTTTTTATACAAAATGGCGTGATTTGCACAGAATTTAAAATCGCAAATGTATAAGTTTAACATCCTTTTACAGTACAATCTCCCATAACACTGGTTTCAATAAAATTTAATAAATGGCACAGGAAAGTCAACCTAAAAAAGTTTAGCAAGTAATTTCAATTTGAGATTAGGCTTTACATGTGACATCATTTACGTGCACACCAGAGCCAAAACCTTAACTAAGCAATAAATTTGCCTTTCACTTCACATCCCTCTAATGTATAAAGGCACCGTGTTTATCGAAAAGCGCAAAGGAAGAAGGGAAATTTTCTTTATATTTTAAATTATCGAAATCTATAGTTAAAAATCTCTCTGAAACACAATCTATCACTGTTACCCCATTGGAGCATATTCCTGTAAATTTCAAAGCTTTCATAAGCCAAAATTACAACACACAATAGATATGAAAATGTTTATTCATAATTGTGGTGCTTTTACATAAATCGATTTATTCCTCGAAAGCAATAAGTTAACTCTATTGCTTTAATAATAAGTATTTAGGCTCAAGAGTCCTTGGAGCGTGATAAACATTTTGATATTATTGGTAGATCTAGAGCTCATAAAAGTGTGGTACCGTGAAATTAAAATGTAATAAATATTTGAAAGTTAAAGATATTTCCCGTGCTCTTATTATTTATTTTTGAACTTTGATTATTTTTTTACTTTGAACTTTGATTATTTTATCACCACGTTTGATTGTTTTTTTAATACCATTTATCTTTTTTTTCTCTTCCAAACTGGGATTTTTTGGAATATAACCTTATAATGGTGCATGTTGATTTTTCGCTTATTCTAATCATATCAAAGTCACGTCTGAAATGACCTACTAATAACCACTTTCCTTTAAAATTCTTTATTAATATATATTTTTAAATAATATTTTTTATCTCGAAAACATAAAATAAATCAATATCCTTGAACGGAATAAATATAAAATAGAATAAATATAAATAATAAAATAGAATAACAGAGATGTAAATTTATTCCTCATTTAATATTAGAAAAGGTGTATGAAATTTCATGCTCACAAAAGAAATTTAAATGGTCCTATATACATAAACAAAAATAAGCAAATTGGGATCATCAGAAGCGTTTCTACTATAATATGTGATAAAAGGTTAATTATATATGCTTTTAAATATCGAAATTTTTTGCTTAATTGATGAATTTCTTCTTTAAATGTTACGTGAACGCAGTCACGGGTAACAGCTAGTAATAACATAAACCAAAATATTTTATTTGAAAATCAAAGCATTGTTTCTAATTTACACATGTGAAAAATGAAAACTGCTATTGGCGAAAAAACAAAAGGCTAATGAGGAGATTTGCTCCCGGCTAACATAAAAAGTACCGAAATTTAAGTTTTTTCATATTAATATAGTTTAGAATAACAAATTTGAAAAAACATACAAAAAGTAGTGATATCCCAACAAAAAGTTTTCGGTAAAAAAAAAAAAAAAAAAAAAAAAAAAGCGCCAAGTTCTCTTGAATGTTTCAACCAGAAAAAGTAGTGATATCTGAAGTTCGCACAAGTTAAAAGCCAAACATTTTAAATCTTTCATTGAAAATGGCTTCCTGCGACTTGGCCGTTAATGCATTCGAGAGAGTTTTTCAAAATTTAAAATATGTACAAATGAGCTACATGCCAACTACTATTTTTGATTATTTTAGGCATTTTATGGCACAGAGTACAGAAATAAAATACACATTTGAAAAAAGCATTTAAACAACTTCACTCTGTTTAAATGCTTAGAAGTTAAAAATAAAAAAATACTTGTATTCAGGAGATAATATCCCTAATTGCTAAAACGTAATTAGTAGCAGCTTTTAACAGTTTATAAATCGAATACCTCTTAATGTATGCAAACAAACTATAATAAATGTTCAAACGAAAAAAATCTCTTTCGTGAATAAACAAGATTTCAATATTATACAATAAAATATAATGTAACATATTGTGAGATTTGAAGTAAGTAAATTTTGTTTTATTTCTTGGGTTTTACGTTAATGACTTTAGCTTTAGGACGAACAAAATGGCTATTAAACCACAAGTGGACTAAATGATTTGTAATCAAAACTAATGTTTGTTGAAACTGAATGGTAGTTATCAGAAATCTTTTACTTATAATGTCTTTATGTGAATTTGCCTCTTTGCATTCTAATATTACTTTTAATATTTAAATAATTCATAAATGCGTAATTTCCAATCATTAATTTTGAAGTGCTGTAGAAGGCATTAACGGCCAAGTCGCAGGAAGCCATTTTCAATGAAAGATTTGGGATGTTTGGCTTTTAACTTGTGAGAACTTCACATATCACTACTTTTTCTGGTTGAAACATTAAGGAGAACTTGGCGCTTTTTTTTTTTTACCGAAAACTTTTTGTTGGGATCATTAATATATTTACTAACTGGTAATGGTTTTAACCATTTTATGTGTACATATAAATTCAGCTAATGTGAAAGTTGCAGTTTAACGCCTTAATTCTCGCTCCGGTGATATTCACGAGATGTATCTTTTATTCAAATTGTCCGAATTTCACCAATATAATAAAATAGTGTAAATGGCTTTATTATGGTATCATTTTACCTGTCATTAAATAAGCTGAATATTTCTTTTTCAAAAAAATGCCGCCAATAAGCAATTTCAATTTTTAAATCGTAATTTAATGAGACTGACAAAGGGTTAAAGGCAATTATCTTACAAAATATACATTGTTTAAATATAAGGGAAAAGTTTTATATTTTTGGGTAATGTGATGCTCATTGTTTAAAGTACCATTGTTTTACTTAGAAAAGCTACCTTGATTAGTTATCTTTTGTGTAAAATAATTAAAATATATCGTTATACACGTTGTCTCAAAAGGTCGTTCACAAACTTAACATGCTTGTCTGTCATATCATGATAAACAAGATTAACATAGGAACTTGTGTTCGAAAATGCAAACTGTGACCACTAGAGGGCGATGAACGCAGGCTTACGGGAGTAGTGGGAAGCATAATCATTTCAGGCTAGGACATTGCAGGAAAAGGATGAATCGGTTTAATAACGCAGAATTGGTGGATATACATTATGTTTATGGCACCACGGATGGAAATGCGCGAGCGGCAGTACGGATGTACGTTGAGCGCTTCCCAAGCAGATATCAGGTAAGTCATGTTTTGTTTGGACAATTTCACCGCAGATTGCGTGAAACAGGAGCTTTTCAAGTACGTAGCCACATCGGTCGAGAACGCAGTACACGCACGGTTGTGGTAGAGGAAACCGTGCTACGGGAATTTGACAGGAGCCCGCAAAATGTCTCCAAGCAAGCGAACCGGTCTTGGATGTACATCGTTCCAGCATATTATGCGCATGCTGCATGAGGACACGGAACACCCCTACCACTAACAAAGAGTACAGGCATTCTGCGTTGACGATTATCCCCGACGCGTTATATTCACACGCAGGTATTTGTAACAACGGGTCGCACAGCCGGATTTTCCATCGTAGATTTTGTTTTCGGATGAATCCTGTTTTCACAGGGCGGTGTCCTGAACCTGCACAACATGCACATATGGGTGCATGAAAACCCAAGTTCTACACGTGCCCATTCACGTCAAAAACGTTTCGCCGTAAACGTTTGGGCTGGCATTATCGGTGACATGTTCATTGGCACTTACCTACTACCTCAGCGCCTCGACAGGAATACCTATCGTATTTTCTTAGAAAGAGTCTTGCCAAATCTGATGGGTGACTTTCCAGCCGCTAGACGCCGAAACATCTGGTATCAGCATGATGAAGCGCCTGCTCACTGTGCTAGAATACCTCAATAGAACATATCCTAATCGTTGGATCGGCAGAGGCGGACCAGTCGCAAGACTACCGCGATCCCCCGACCTGACTACTCTGGATTTCAATCTGTCGTGACACATGAAGACCATGGTATACGTGACGCCCGTAACATCGGACATGTTTCTCGTCACCAGGATCTTGGAAGCAGTGGCACGTGTCCGTGACACACCTGCCCATTTTGAACGTGAATCCATTCCTCGACAATGTGAAGCATGTATTGCGGCACGTGGAAGGAATTTTGAACACCTTCTGAAAATTAAACAATGTTCTTTAATAAAAGTCATATTAATACCTTTTTCGATGTCCTTTCTTTCTTCCCCTCCACACCTGCGCAATGACACCCAATGTGGTTGCTGCCTCGTTGTGTACGATGTCTCACTGTGTACTAATCTCCCCTAAATTATAAATATAAAGATATAGATTTATGTCTAAATTATTATTGGGAATTTAAATTAACGTAAAGGCTATGACGATAGAGAAATCAAAAATATGTTAAAATTTGAAGACCAATGAATGCATCAATAATTTACATACTAAAATGAAAATAAACGCTCTTTGCTCTCAATAATCGATAAAGTACAATACATCGGAATTATGTTGTGTTTTCCTATAAAAAATATATAAATTCTATACCCCATATTTTTAATGGTTAACGCATCACAGTAACCCTTAATAATACATGCAAATTTTCTGGAGCATCATATGATAAGGATTGCCACATGCGAATATTTTTTGGTTTTATTTCGCACCACTTTTTCAAAACAAAAATCTTTTACTTACGCTTTGACAATATTTGCAAGAGACATATACTGAAAAATGTATTTTTCTTTAAAATAGTGGTCAGGACAGAATATAAAAACGATCGCCTGCGGCAGCCCTGCACGATGTAACTAAAATGCATTTCAAATAATTACCGCCTAGCCCATAAACAGTAATGAAATGGAATTCGTTTGTGCGGCCTTGTACAATAGCTATAATTACTATACATACACTGTTTAAGGGAAAAAAAGAGTTATAAATTGCTGTAACTACTATATTTCTAAAATTACATTATCATAAATTTTCTGCGCTTGAAATAAATGTTTGTAAAAATTGTTTTGTAAGATCGTGACATAAATTCGTTTCATAAAAATGTTACATAACATCGTTGTAAAAAGTTTTTTCATAAAAACGCTACGTTAAGAATTTATATATAGAAATTAAATATAATTTTTTTTCGGATCTGAAAAATTCGTAGATTATAATTAATTTGCATTTTATTCATAAATTTCTGGATGTATATTTTTATTATAACTTGACCTAGAAAAATAATCTGCGTTCTTAAGTAATTATTAAAAGAAGGAATTAAAATATTTTTTCAATAGCAAAATCACCATGCAGCTTTTTGAAAATAAGAGATGAAATAGTAATATATAAATATATGTTGTTGTTTTTTTGAAACGAATGGAAGGAATTCTTGTATGTTCTAAAAAAAAACTCACAACTTTAAGAAAAAATATAGTATAAATTATTCACTTATGATGAAATCAATAATATCACAGTATCTAATACGATCTGACAAGTTTTAGTCCAAGATATCTGAACAAAACATAAATATTCAAAAAATGATCAATGTTTTTGAAAGATACACAAATATTTTGAGAGGAAATAAAAAAAAAACTTTAAAATTTATTCATAACAAGCATTTAGATTATTCGAATATTTAGAATTATTATACACGAATAAAATAAATTCACTATTTAATTATGAAGCAAAATAACATGTTTGATAATTTTATAGACATAAATTCTACCTTACTTACAAAATTATTTATCAATATTATTTTCATTTTTATACATATCCATTCACGAATGTTTCTGACATTTATTATGATAAGCATAATTAATATTACCCTCTCTTATTCATGATAAAATGATGTAATATGACTCATACAATTTAATAAAGTTTTTTTAATTTTTAATTTTATATTTTTTATGGTGTAATGAAAAAGGGAGTTTCGCAGTAGACACAGCATAAAAGTAATTAATAAATTAAAGTTAATTATATATAACATCGAGGATAATAGTTAAAATAATAAAAATATATTAACTGTAACAGATAAAAGATTTTCTTTGTTACTAGGAAATGAAAAGGAAAAAAAAATGAAATATAAATTTAGCTTTTAAGTAACTTGAGCGCAGATTCTTAAACATTCAAATTAATTTTGTCGAGACTAATTCTTTCACATGAATGTAAATATAATTTTAAACAGTTTATATTTTTATATTGATAACGTTTCTATTAAATACTTTACGCATTAAAAATAATAGAGATTATCATTAAATTGTCATTTATAATTCGGAGATTTTTTCACGGGTTATTGATTTCAAAAAATGTTTAGGACACATCATGGCCGATATGATGCATGGGCATAAGACGATAGTCTCCCGGGTGACGCACTTTTAAGCTCAAAATCGTAGCCGAAGTTGGACCACTTCCCTTATTTTCAGGTGTAATTTACTTAATTTTTGGAATATCTGCAAAAGTTCATTACACAGGGTCAATCTATTCATCTACTAACTAAATAAATATTTAGATCAATTTCTTTTATAAAATCTTAAACTTTATTTTAATTTGAAAAATTTGTCAAAAGTGGTCTAAATTCAGCAATTGGTCGCCTAAGTTGGACCCCCAGTCTCCTAAATTGGACCAAATAATTTCAGGTTGTTTTAATGACTAGAGAATATAACTAATTTTATTAAGAGCAAAATTTGCGATTAATGAAACAATCAAACAAAATAACAGCAATGAAATATAATGAAATCAAATATCTGAAAATAAGAGTAATTGTTTTATATCAAAATGTATTCAAAATATAAATCAAAGTCATCAGTAATTAAGAATATAAATTACTGAGGAACAATTTTTAACTCAGCTTCTGTTGACTTTGATTTTTCAACTGTCAAGTTTTTTTCTCTACAGCTTACATTAATGTGACCACTCTACGCTGAATTGGGCGTGAGTCATAGGAAGAAAAAAGCTTCAGAAATCTTAGCATCAAGACTGCACAAGAAATATTTGCTTGAAAAGCAGCTAATGTATTCTACTTTCGATCAAGAGAAAGTGAATTTCTTCAATACTATCGAAATAATGGTGGATTTGTTTTTGCCATAGCATACATAGTTTAATAAGGGAGTTGGGAATTTCATCATATACCGCAACTTGAATGGCGACTGTTCATCGATAGCGCAAAGAGAAGCTGGAAATGCGTACCCCTTCACAACGGAAATTTATTTGGAGGAGTCCCAATAAGCCATTCAGTTTATTTTCGCAAAGAATATGAGGACATAAAGAGAGCCATTGATTTATTGCACTATCACATTATTCACGAGTGGATCAACAGTGTTGACTTCAACATGATGCGCTTCCTTCTTGGCCAGCAACGTGGATATAACCAGTATCCATATTTTTTGTGTATGTGAGGCGCAGAGCTCGTGAGAAGCATTGGTTCCAGTCGAAGTGGCCTCCAAGATTTCACCTCAGACCTGGAGGTCCGAATATTTTGCGTCAACCACTTGAGGACAGAAACATCATCATATTTCCACCTCTGCATGTAAAACTAGATCTAATAAAGTAGTTCGTGAAAGCTTTATGAATTGAAGGAGACTGTTTCACGTATCTCATTTCAAAATTTACAAAACTGTCTTTTGAAAAAAATAAAGGCAAGTGTATTTGACGGCCCCCAGATTCGTCAGCTCATTAGAGATGACAGTACTCTAAACATGACATATGACATCATATATGACATATGACATATGGCATCATTAACAATGACAGTACTCCAAAAGAATACTTAGTTGGCATTCAAAAACCTTGTCAAAGACTTTCTTGGAAATAGGAGAGCAGAAAATTAGACCGAAATCGTCCAGCAACTTTTAGAGAGCTTCAAAAGGCTTGGTTACAACATGAGCATCAGACGTCATTTTCTGCATAGCCATCTTGATGACTTCCCGGAAAATCTTGGTGCAGTCAGTGATAAGCAAGGTGAGCCATTCCAACAACATTTGAAGCTCATGGAAGAACGGTATCAAGGGATATGGGATGAACATATGATGGCTGACTATTGTCAGAGCATTAAGTGAGATTGTCCACAAATTGAACATTCCAGGAAAAGCTACAATCGAAAAATTTTACCTTAATATGTACTTTTTTCGTTTTGTAAAAGGATTTTACTACTTGTATGAACACAATGTAGTGTATAGTAAGTATATGCAGCCGATGTATGACTAATATATTTGGTAATTTTTTCTTTATTTTCTTTTGTATCCACATTAAGTATGATTTTGGGGGTATCCGGTGGCTTAAAAAGTTTAATAGTGATTTAAAAATACTGGGGTCATTTTTGGATTTAGATGCCAATATTTAGCCAAAAACAGGTTCCAGATCTAAGTGTTCCCCAGTGTTATGGACCTATTTGTCAGTTACTTGAATATCATGTAAGGAGTGATGCAAAGCTTATACATGAATTTTGTTTATTGTTCTTGTTTTCCAGCGCACACAACATGGAACCGTATATGGCAATCTGAACACTGAATCATTTCTGCTATTTTATTTTTCTTACAAATTAGGCAAAACCAATCATCACTGTCTAGATTTTTCTTTTTAGGTTCTGAATTATGATACTTTTTTTGCCACAGAAGTTTTCTTTACATTATGTTTGTAATTCTTCTCTTCCGTCATTTTCTTTGCTAATTGCATTACGCCTATTTTTTAAAACTCTATGTTCCGATTGCTTTTGTGCTCTGAAAGCTTCCTTTTGGTCTTTTTTTTTCCTCAAGGTTTAGTTTATATGGTGATGACGTTAACACAACTGTTTTTTGTCTCCCTCCGTACTTTGATTTAACTGAATTTAGCAGGGGAAATATCATTTCTAATGATTTTTTTGCCTTTGGGGAGGATTTTTAGCTGTAGCCTTGTTGCAGGTCAATTTCTTCACAACTTACTGTCTGCTTTTTGTTTATTATATCTTTAACAGCTTTTGCTGTCACGAGTGTTTTTCTTCCAGGCAGTCTGTCTATGTCTTTTTCAAGATTTTCATCAAGGTTTGAGATTTTAAGCGTTTTAATGGCAAAAAGTATAATTCCACTCTCCAGAACTGTAAAAAGTCTTTCATCACAAATATCCTGCAGGAGGAAAATGTTTGAATTCAACTCTGTAAATCAAATGAACACAATGAACGCAATGAATTCCGTAGGAATAAAGAATCGAAAGAAAATAAATACAATTACATACAAGATAAAAAACATTTCAAACAAAATTTATCGCATAGGCATGTAAAAATATAGGCCTAAATTTATGTTTATATAGGCCTAAACTGTATAAAAAAATAATCCAGATATACAAAAAAAAAGCCTTGCATGGAGATAGTAATCCATTATAAAATATAAAAAAATAGTGTACAAAGCGTACCGTCCTCGAAATTCATTACTTACTTTTCAAATTTATGATCGTATATCTGGTCCAATTTAAGCAAGTTAAATTGACCCAATTACGGCAAATGCGCGATTTTTTAAAACAATTAATTTCAAGATTAAGAACAAAAACGAAATGAAGCAAATCTGCCAATGAACATATGAATTCATATATGTATATGAAAACATAACAACTTACCTTAGTTTTAAAATATTCACTTATGTTTAGTAGGAAAAAATAGATCAAATCAGCTAACTTTAGGTTTTTTTTAAATGTCTGAAAACAGCACGTGGTAGGCGGCTGCTTCTTCTAATCATGAGTGACGTCATTCTGATGAGTAGGATTTCAGTGGTAGATGGAGTCTCTTCCTGTAATTAACGGCAGAATGGCAACGGTCCAACTAAAGTGGTTATATTGTTCAATTACAAAACATTCCCTTACATTATCCCTTAAAATTCCATTCTGAATTGAATCAATTCCTTCACTTAAATTATAACCGCTAAAATTCTGTTCGTGTTAACTTTGATAGGCTATGGATCTTCTATAATGAGGGTTGACATCATTAGGAACATTGTTTATTTCATAATCAAAATAAAGTCATCGTAATATATCAGTTGATATTTGAAATTGACATCATTATACTCAACACAAAATTACTTTTACAAACAACACCGTAATTCATATTTATTTTTTATTTAAATCTACTACAATTGTTTAAAACTAAAATACCATATTCTAAATCACAATCAAAAACAAGGAAATTAACACAATTTACTAATCTTACCTATTTTCATAAAAAAATTTACTTATATGATTTATTTTCAAATTATCTTAGCTAGGATAATATTAATTGAACTAATAATTTAAATTTTAGCATGGATATTTTTAACAAATCTTAAGGACAATAATAACACAGTAGAACCAGTGTCGAGAACACAAGGTAAAGTATGGTTTTGAACATAGCAATTAAACAGTAATTGTCAAATATTTTTAGAACTAATTTGAGATGGCATTTTATTGGGAGCATTATCATTTGCACTAAAGATACAGTATTTTTTCCAATGAAAAGAATTATGAACATATTGTTTATTACAAATTCTACATAGTCTTCTAGGGTGTCTCTCTTGATAATGCACAGCAGGATCGCCAGGTGTAAAAATAAATAGGGCTATTAGGTTGAAAGTGTGTGTTTCGTGATCTAAACTAATGCCTAGGTTCATTATTTGCAGGAGATATAGGTCTAACAGCTTCAGATACATTTCTTACAGACACACTAGCAGGTGAAACTAATTTATTTGCTACTATAGACCACAGTAACACTATCAAGAAGCTTAAAAATAAGTACATTTGGATACTCTGCCTTTAGATCCCCTGTCAAACCACGAAAAATTAAACTCAGTCATAATTTCCTACCAAAATCCATCTTTTTGTGGAAGAAATTCTCTAAGTTATACAAGGATTCTAGTTTTAAGTTTTGAAAATCAGATAAATCGGGAATATAATTTTTGATACATTTCTCAGTAAGGATTTCTGTAATATGTGTATAATTCTCATAGTTCAAACAATCATTCACAAATGCAGATAAAGTAATACCTTTAATACATTTAGATATAATATTAAATGTCCACTCATCGTCTTTTTTATTTTCTGTATCAAATGTATTAAAATATGTTAGCCATCTCTGAATTTGCATACCCAATTATGGGTTAAATGATACACTATCAATCTCATCCATTATAGACTTATTTACAATCTCTAAACTGATCTCAATTTTGAATAATATGGAGACTTTAATTTTTAATATTAATGTAAAGAAAAAACTTTTTAAACAATAATTATAAACAAATTTAGATCAATAACAATTTTCAGAATTGTTTAGAACTCTAGGTTATTACAGTGATAGGAAGAAATATATCATGTTTCAGAATATATTTAAAAAATAATAAACATTTAAAAACATAACAAATAAATCAATTATAACTTAAGAATAAATCATCAATATCATATGAATAAATCATCGATAACGTAACAGTAAATAAATATATTCATAACATAAAAACTTCAAAAAAGTCACATTCATTTCTTGAAAAATTTAAGCTTAAAATAATGATGTTACAAATGGCTTAATAACATAATGTTGAATTTATGGAACTTCTTGAAGGCATCAGAAATACATTCGTTAACTATCAGTACTTGACGATGGATTATTTTGCAGGTTTTGCATTTGTTGAATTTCGAAATCACTGCTTGAATTAGAATCATTTGCATAAAAAGAAAAGAAAATCTTTTGATTTTTCTTTATTTTTAGAAGAACAAATTTCAGATGACGACCTGCACGAGTTCTTCAGCAGTCAATATTTTTTTTTCTAGCAGTTATTCAATACTTTATATTAATGAAACTAAAAAGCTAAAGCGCTCTGAGTCTGACGAAGGTAGGCGGAATCATCAAAACGTGGTAAATGGCTATGAGGTAGCGAGGAAGGAGGATCGTATCATGCATGCCAAACATCCTAAGTCACACCCGCACTATTTCATATAAACGAAAACAACAATTAAGAATTGTCATTTTTCTATACTGCCGAGATATGTTATTTTTTTGCATGGTAATGCGCGACCTCATATGGCTACACTGTTAAAACTTCGGATGACACATGGCACTTCCTAGTGTCAAAAGGCTTGCCTCTTTGGTGACACCTGAAGGGGAACCTGAATAGCGCCCTTAGCTAGGGTGAATGATGGTACTTCTAATCCAGGTTACCCTATTAGTTTAAAGGATGGCACATATAACCAGGGTGCTCCAGGGGGTGAAAGGATGAATATGTTTTTTCAACATTCTTCAAGAACATCTTTAAATAATAATTGAAATCTTTTCTCGGTACAACATTATTATTTTTATTATTTTTTTTATTTTTCGCACCCCAGCAAACTGTGAATTACAGTTGTAGTGAACATAAACTCCTAGTGTGCAAGGAGATGTTTCGTTTATGCTCAAGGGAAGTCTAATCTCGCTATGTAAAGAGAGAGACGAATGAAAACAGTGAATTTAACAACCCTTTGCAAATTTGTTAATTTTACCACCGGTTTTTTAAAAAATAGAAATTTTTATCTGATTGAATCGGAGAAATGTTCTAATCGGAAAGTTTACAATTTAAAAAAAACGGTGTGAATAATCAAGGATCTTGAGCTTATTCTTTTCGTAAACGTGATACTCGTCCTGAAGGGGTTAAGTATGAATTCAAAAGAAAACATGGATATATGTTTATAAAAAGCTTTTTAAAAAAGTGTGGGAGATGATATTTTTGCTAATGGGTAAAAAATGTCCGTCAAAGTTATGAATGAATTGTCTGATACTCTTTCCTTCAGAATCAATTTATTTTTTAAGTTCTTTTAACAAAGATTTATTATTAGCTTTTATTTATTAAATTGTTAGAAATTTTTTAATAAATTATTCTAAAGAAGAGCGGTAAGAAATTTAGAGCAAATAATAAATTTTAAAGCTTCATGTGTGAAAAATCATATATTCCGCATACACAAAACTGTAAAGAAAGGTTTTAACAATGACATAACTTTTATTTTTTTAAGAAATAAAAAATGTACTTTTCTATTAATTTTAACTCATAAATGTGCGTACATAAAAAAAAATCGCGCTACAAAAGAGTTTACAGGAGCATGAAATAGCCATGTAAGCTTTTTATTTTAATTTTACATGTATACAGGGTGCAAAGGAAAATCCCTTTAACCTGAAATTACTTGCGAACGGAGAGAGCTACAGCTATGCAAGTGAGGTAACGATATAGTAATGCGATGACGCCCGACCTGTGCAAACGACATCAGCGCCACCTAGTGGCGAAATTTGGAAGATAGCCATTGCAAATCGAAAAACGAAAAGAGATAGAGCAAATTTTCCAATTAGAAAGTTTTAGAGCATCAATTAATTAGTACGAAACGGCATTTGGTTCACACGGATAAGATAAATCGTCACCTGTGTACCCCCAAAATGTCCGAAATAGATGAGCGACGATTCTACTTTGTATAGTCACATTTCGGAAATGTAGCCGTGCGGAATTGCAAATTGTGACGTTGTACTGTACTGTAATGTCTGTAAAAATTTAATTTCCAATGCATTTAAAATTTTAGCTTAATCCTTTGAGGGGCAGACAAATTCTTTTCGTAAAAAGATGAAATAATTGACTGACACCAGAATATCCAAACGAATTTCTTAGAAAATAAAACCCCGCTAATTTGCACTTTCATTACAAAAGCAAAATTTTATTAAAATATCCTTGGTGCCATTTGTCAGTTTTGGAATTAAAATTAGGTAGCTAGACCGTATAATCACTGCCCTTGAAAGGGTTAAATCTATGTCGTCGTATTGAAGAGTCTCGCAATAGATGTTCAATGCTGAGAAATGTGCATGTAGATTTACTCTCACGAATGCAAACGCGTATCAAGAGCAATGGCGAACTTTTTGAACGCACTGCATATTAACTTTTTATCGCTGTGAGACAATTTGTCTTTTTTTTTTCGTGTGTGTATGTGTGATGTTATCAAAATTTATTGCTATAAGTACGTATTTATACAATAAATTGCACGTATTTCTTCATACTTCTGGCCATTCCATTCAAACGTTTACACAAAATATGTTGCATTGATTTCGGACATTTTTGGGTATACAGGCCAAGATTCATCATATGCATGTAAACCAAATGTCGTTTAGTACTAATTAATTGAAGCTCTAACATTTTCTAATAGGAAATTTTGCTCTATCTTTTTTCGTTTTCGATTTGCAATGGCTATCTTCCAAATTTCGCCACTAGGGGCGCTGATGTCATTTGCATGAAATCGGGTATAGTCGCTTTCCTATACCGTTACCTCACTTGCATAGTAGTAGCTCTCTCCGTTCGCAAGTATTTTTCAGGTTACAGGGACTTTACTTTGCACCCTGTATATATATTTATTATTATTATTGTTTAGATTAATAAACTCTAATTTAAAATGAATGACCTACTTTTGAACTATATTTGTATTTGTTTCAATAATAAATATTATAATACTTACAAAATTCGGAAATTCAAAAGCATTTTAAAAAGATGAACTAGCATCCATTTAAAAAGTACCTAACAATATTTTTTCTTTCGTGTAAAATATTATTACACATGAAATTATATATTATATATTATACATAAAAAGCATCATTAGTTTTTATAAAACTAACAAATGATACATTTTAACATCGTTATGCTTTTTTTAAATACAAATAATTCAAGAGTAATAATTGCAGATCTGTTTATAAACTTTCTATTTAAGACTATCAGTAGATTTTAATATGAAAGTCTTCTTCAGAGAAATTTCCATTGCACTCTTTACATTTCAATATAAGTTGTTCTAAATAAATTTTTCTTGATTTCTACATAAATATTTTCAAATATCTTTTATTTCTGCATAAACTATAAATTCTCACAGATTTTTTTAAATGTAGTACAAATTTCATGGCACACGTCTCTATGAAAACCTTTTTGAAGCAAACTATAGAAATGAGCGTTCCTACATAACTTTTCGTCAAAAATTGCTTTTTTATAAACAATACATTTCTCATAAAAATTCTGAAAAAAATTATTTAAAAATAAGTTATTTAATTGTTACATAACTGAAGGATTAAAAATAATTAAAAAATTTATAATAAATATTAAAGTAAAATAAAGATGATTTTTGAAAGTGATTTTTACAACACGACGTATTTAAATAAAATCGCTTCTCAGATAAATGATCTTTAAGTTTTAGCTACGCAGCGAAATAAATAGTATAGCACAAAAATTGTTATATTTACGAATGTAATCATCGTAGTAAGGTTTGTTTTATTTAATTTATTTAAAATTAAAGTATTTTATTGCTTCCTCTCAATATATATATATATTAGAATTTTCACATCCGACAAACTGATTTATTATAATTGCTTATGAATTTAATTTAATTTGCTAATTTTTACCTAACACTGAAAACAAAAGTTAAGAAGGGTTTTTTTATTGGTTGAAAACTAAAATGTTTGTTAAAGATTTTTTTACTAATAACTTAAATAGAAATTACCTTTTGATTACTTTCTATAAGCTTAGAGCCTAAAAAATTATAATATGTAAAATTGTCATTACGAAACTAATAGCCTTTTAAGAGGACAAAACAGACTTAACAAAAACCGTAAAATAAATGAATAATGTCTGAAACAATACAGACATCAGTAGCAAAAAAACCCTTTTTGTAATGATTGCATGATGGCTATTGTTGTTTACGTTCGCCCAGCAAAAATCGAAATATGGCTTCGCAACTCTTTTGTTAGAAATACACTCAGTTAAATATCCTGTATGAAAAATGTCCTTTTTGAGTGCTTTTCATTCCGTAATGATAAATATATTACTTAAATACTTCAAAAATACTATTTATTCATTTAGATTTTCATTGTTTTAAAATAGCACTTAATTTTTTTTCTTGTACTTACAATAGGGCTTCTATAAAATGTTAAAGGAAAGTTATGCTTTTTTGTGAACATATGCATTAACTTGAAAATTAGAAAATTCATTCAGTATTTTACATGAATAAAGAATTGAATGAATAACTTAAATGGATTTGTAATTTTTTTTTTCTGTTATAAATTGAGGTATGAAAGCGCTGCGTCACAAATGGATGGTTTTAATCACTAGAGTTTAACAGTATTCTTTGTTTTATTAAATCTCAGATATCTTGTCATTAAATAAGGTGAGAAATACTATTAACATTTAGTGGTACCAATCGGTCATTTGTGGCGCAGCGCTTGCATCCATTACATAATACACTCATGGAAATTGATTTATGAAACCACGGTTTTTTAGCAAGAACTTCTATAATAATCATTAAAAATGAATGAAATTTCATGGGATATACATAGTCTGTATAACAACTGAGTTACAAAAATTAAATTTCATACATAATATTAAACAAACATAAAAAGTAAAAAATTAGATTTTCGTAATCTGCAAACATGGAAATTGATTTATGAAATATCACATTTCATTGGCTATTCCGAAGTAATATGGAAAATTTGCATAAAACAAGGTAGCGTGACATGCACAGTAGACATAAAAAAGTGTTATATTTTGGAAGCAATACATTTCAGTTATACTTTTCACGATGGGTAAACGAAAGATGTTGTCTGAGGAAAAAAAAGCTAAAATCAATGCATATATAGGATGTGGAAAGTCTATTACGGAAATTAGTAATATTAATTAAAAGATCAGTATATAGTGATCTGTCGTAATATATAACTACAAAAACAATCCAGCAAATCATGGGAAGAATTTTAACAAAAATGTAATCCACGTTTAAGTAAGAGAGAGGAAAGGGGATTCTTCAACTTGCATCGAAAGCCGACCACACTTAGAGAAGATTCGTGCAGATCTATCCCTTCCTGTCACTTCTAGAAGCGTTAGGCAAATTTTACATTCTTCACGAAACTTGAGTTCGTCAAAAATGAAGTCTGATCGAAAATTAATTCTGCATCACAAACAGATGCATTTGTAGTATTGCGAGAAATACATTGCAATTGGGAGAAAGTCATTTTCTCGTACGAAAAAAGGTTTAATTTGAATGCCCCGGATGGTTTGGAATATTATTGGGGGGGGGGGGGGATATCCGAAAAGAATCAAAATCTACATTCAGCAGAAATTTTCATGGCGGAAGTTTGATGATTTGGGCAGTGATAGCTTATGATGGCAAAAATGAAATTTTATTTTTAAACGGTCGCCAGACTTCTTTTGATTACAGTTTTGTTTTAGAAAATTCATTTCTGCCATTTGCATGGCAATATTACGGTTTTGATTACATCTTCATGCGAGACAATTAAAGTATTCACATTTCAAATGCAATGAAAGATTGGTTTGACGAACAGAATATTGTTATTTTAGATCATCCAACTGTTAGTCCTGATCTGAATACCATTGAAAACGTTTGGGGCCAGCTTGTTTGAATGATTTATGCAAATGAGATTCAGTACACGTCACTTATGGAATTGAAAGCTTCAATTTGTCAAAACTGCAAATTAATTGATCAGAAATACATTCAAAATCTTGATTATCAATGCCAGATTATCAATAAAAGAAACACTGATGAATAAAAGCGGCTTTACTAACTATTAATTTCAATTAAATGTGATATTTCATAAATTAATTTCCATGTTTTTATATTACCAAAATATAATTTTTGACCTTATGTTTTAATTTATTAATATGTATGAAATTTTATTTTTCTAAATTTTCTGTTGTACATAGCATATATAACGTATGAAATTTCATTCGTTTTAATGAATATTATAGAAGTTCTTGTTAAAAAACCGCGATTTCATAAATCAATTTCCACCAGTGTATTAACGCTTATTAAGCAAGATTCGAATTCATTATCATAATATTTATATCTCTTATCGAATCAACTATAGTATTATAAAATTAAGGCTACATGTAAAAACAATGACACTTCATCAAAGAAAGATTTTACTACTTTTAAAATGTCTCATTATATATCATTCTCTTAACAACCAAAAAAAAAAAAAAAAAAAAAAAAAAATGCTACACGTTTTCTAACTACGTCACTTTTTTTTATAAATTATTGTTATAATTTAAGAGAAGAAGCGCAATAATTAATGACTTTACGGTGTAAAATATAATTAAACAATACAGAGATTGTTATCCAGCATATTTGATGAATTTAAAGGTGTTGTAAAAATAAAACCACAAGAAAAAAATAAAACTTAACGTGGTTTTGAAGGTTAAACCGAAGCGTTAAATTTTCTTTTATTCATGTGTTGTTATTTTTACATCATCTTTAAATTTATGAATAGAGTAGTCATTGGACAGCAACATTTATTTTGTTTAAAGAATAAGCGTTTTTACACATTTTAAAATAAATTTGTTCGCAAATACTAGTATCATTGAATTATTTCAACATTTAACCTATTTTTTAAAAAAAATCTTGGTATAAATACATTGCAAAATCGAGCAGTTATAACGTAAAATAAAGTAAGTTTGCCCTATCGATGTTAATTTTATTATAGAAACTGCCTAAAACCAGATAATGAGTATTCTTTATTACGAAAATTTCGACCACACTAACGGGCAGATCGTGTATTGTTTTTTTTTTTTTTTTTTTTTTTTTTTTTTTTTTTTTTTTTTTTTTATAAATAAATTTTGTTTTCTTTACTGTAATAATTAAAGAGTGGTGTCTTAACTTTTTTTATTCTGTTTTTTTATGTCTTTATAAATTTTAATTTAACATTGTATAGAATTATCAACGACTTAAAATAATTTTTATTCTTAAAATCAATTCACCCTGTTGTATCCGTAGCACCACAGTCGGCCGGCCATTGTAACGCCACGTTCGTCATAAAATATCGCAGTAACGACAGAGACCGAAATGTGCTATCTTTATTTAGTCATAGTACAACTCTCCGGTATTTGTTACAAAATGATTTTGCGTTATTTGTAGCGCGTCTCAAATAATGTCCACTCCTTAAATATGACACATTTTCCATGTCATGTAACGACATTGAAAAACTTTAATAGTTGCATTTCGGTCATGCCCTTTCAATAAATTCTTTGAAACCCATTTGAATCCATTTTTAGCTTCTAAAGATTTCGAAATGACCTTGGCCTACCTAGTTATTTGAAATAGAAGTTATGGAGGATAAAAAGATTTTCACATTGCTCCATTTAATTTGATTAAGTTACATTAACCTTTGATGATGTATACTTTCTGTAACATAATTACTGATCTTTTTAAAGTTAACAAATTATTTAAGTGAATAATTACGGAATTTAATTTACAAAAAAAATTCGTCGTGATATTTATAGTTACATTTAATTAAATGCAGTTTAAGATTTCTTTTTTAGTATCTTACAATAAAACTTTTATAATTCGGAAAAACATTTTTGTCTTTCATATAAACTTGATTTCTGATTCCCAAAGAATTTAAAATTATATTTTTCTGTAATTACACTTTCAAGTTTCACACTGTAAAAAAAAAAATCTGTAAAGTTACTAAAGTTTTTCTAGGAAACTGGGATTCCGAGAACTTTTTATGTAACGACAACAACAAAAATTCCTGTAACAGACGCTGTTACAGGAATTTTTCTTGTAGCCGTTACATAAAAAGTTCTAGTAATCCCAGTTTCCTAGAAAAACTTTAGTAACTTTACGAATTTTTTTTACAGTGCAGAACACTTTTTTTTCTCATATATATTTAATGACCTTTTGAATGAATTTTAATCATTCTTAAAGAAATCTAAATGATTTTTAGTAAAGAAATTAATAGTTCGAATATTTTTACAAACATTCATTACTATTCGAAATTATATCAGACTGTTTACCACTTAGAATAACTGTGTTAAAATGAATCTATTAGTATTATTCGAAACTGTTATGCATGAAGAAATTGTTTTGTTATATATAGATTTAAATAAATAAGTGAATTGTATCAGATAAAGGTTAAATGAATTTAACAAAAAATTCACTTTTTCGGTTTTCCATTTTTTAAAAAGATTATTTTAAGTTGTGAAATGTTTGAATAAAATTTTGTTTTTTAGTATTACTTGGAGAGAAAAAGTCTAAAAACCATTTAAAATAAATAAATTTCAAATGTTTTCCAGCTACTAAAATTGGGACATGACAAACAATTTTTAGTTCGAAAGTTTTTTTAGATAATAAATTCTGAAAAGATAGGCCTAGGGTAAGGTGGAACTAAAAAAATCACAGTTCATTTTATTCGCTATATCATGGGAAAATTGCGAGTTGGAGAGACAAAAGAAAATAAACAAAATCTAAATAAAAAATATTTTCCTAACGTGCTTAGAATATAAAGTGCCTGAAAATAAGCACAAATCGTTTAATTTTCGTTTATTTTCATGATCAGTACTTTAGAAGGTCTGAAGGATGTATCTGACAGTAGCTGCCTATACTGAAGACAATGAGAAGAATAAGAATTACTTCAAATGTGTTGATTTAGTTAATGCTTTCCAATTGCACATCCACAGATAATTTATGGAAAATATTGAGGAATGAAGTTCAAACGTGAACGTGCTTTCTACATTACTGTCTTCAACAATATATACGCGCATTTCTTTTGTTAGCGTAGATCATTTGCTGCGCTGTTTTGATGTTTCTGGGATAAATTATACCTGTTCAAATGTTTTGTGTTTGATATCTTTAAAACACTTAATTAGAATAAGCGTATTATAGATGAAGAAGTGTTTCGGAGCTGTTTCTCGAAAAGGCATTATTTGCCTACTGAAGTCACCAAGAAGTGCTGTATTTTTTAAATCAGTGTATTAGTGACTTAAATCAAAAAGCTTGTTTGAGAAAATATCGATCTTCACAGTTTTTGATTACAAAATATTTCAAGTTTCAATCTGGAAATAAACATATTACGAATTTTAGCAATCATTTCTTTTGTTTTTTGACGCAGCATCCAAATAGTGTTGGCAGGTATTCTGATTTACGCAGGAAGTTTCAATTTTCAAGTGCTGCAATATCCATCCCGCGGAACCCCTAAGCAGGACGCCAAATGTCTCAATTTTTCATTATGCATAAATTTTTCTAAATTTCTTTTAATACCATGCTATTCGTTTCTCTATATCGAGTGACATTTAATAAAGCAAAACCTGCGAAATTCAAAACCAATATAACTTCTGTATAACTTTCCTAATAGCTCTATAATTAAGCAACATATAATGATATGTTTATAATAAAACCATACCATATTCATATTTCATTATTTCATTTAAATATACACCTTTTGCTCAACCTAGTACTATTTAAGATTATTGTGTTTATTCAATACAGTGCGACGTTATAATACGGAAATTCAAGTGACCAGAGAATGTTTCCGTTTTAGAGAGTTTTCCATATTAGCAAAAATATTTCGATAATACTCTTTTCGTAAGAAACATGAATATTTTCCTTTATAAACAGGTGTATTTTTTTAAAGATTTACTGTATTTTTACGTTTCGATTTAGAACCAACTGTCCCAGTTTTATTACCTCTCTGTACCCCTTTATGTGATAGTTGACCTAGCAACACTATATACAAATGTCCTTTTGATGCAAAATTCAGGAATGTGTGGTTTTGTTACTGCTATGAATTCTAATTTTAAAAATATGATTAAGATAACTGTTACTGAGCTGGAGTTTCTTTACTTACTGAAGAAATTCAGAACATTTGGATGAAGTCACACAAAAAGAAGATAAAAAATTAATTAATATTCCAACTCTTGACATCGTTTAATCACGTATGATGCTCTAGAGCCTGGTGTAAAAAGTTCACTTGCTCAATATTCATGATCAATATATTTTTAACAAACCTGAAAGGACATTAATGGTTCGTCTTAAAAGGGATCTCAAGACATTCAACATTTAATATCTTAAAATTTATAACATTTAACAACACAATTTTTATTGGGAAGAAAGATAGAAGTAGTTTCTTTCATTTAATGCTTAAAAAATTGCAAGATGCAGAATTAGCATTTATAGCGGGCTCCAAACTATCAGACATTTGAAGAGCAGAAAATTGGAATAACAGCTTACGCGCTGGATTACAAAATAAATATTGCAACTAGAATGAAAATTTCGGTGCCTAATTATACGGCAGATTATACTCATTGCGCTGAAACTAAATAAGATTGTTTTTAAAGCATTTTTATATTTTAAATACAAAGTTGTATTTAGCTAGTGCAAAATTGTGAAAATTTCAGGAATATAATCACATAAAAAGAATATTTTTTGAACAATAAAAAGAAAATTTTAGGATCAGTTTATACAGACTAACATGAAACATATGTTTTGAATATTTCATAAAAATATTCAGAAGTTTTTGAGATATTTTTTGCGTTATGACCAAAAACATCATTTGGAGAAAAATGACTTAAAATTTTTGGAAGCGCGGCTTCAGTTGTTGGGTGGGTATAATTCTAAAAGCCATAACTCCTGTTACAATGGGAATGCAAGAAAAAAATTGTATCAAAATGTTCGGAAAATATAGGAGTTTAACATCTAAAAATATTAAAATTTCTATAAATTTTAAGCTTCAAGAGTCCTAGGATCCCTTAAAATGTGATAATTAGTTATCGAACGAAGTCATAATTTTTATCAGGATACAATTTTTCAACGTTTTGGAATCATATGTGTTTGTTTTATCCGTATGGAAACTGATTGTTTATTTATTCCAGAATTTTCTTTCGAACGTTACTAACGAGAGAATGTAGTTGTCCTGAGACACCTTAAAATATTAGTCGATGTCCTTATAATCTTCGGAAGAACATTCGTCTTCAATATTGAATTTAGTAACCGATGACTGTGAGCATGCAGGGTTCGAAGGAACGAAATGATAAGTAGTTAAATTGAGGTTACGAGTTTTCGGATAAGGATATTCAGTTAGTTTTATTTTCTTTTTCTTGATAGAGTATTCCTATGAATTCTCGTTGAGGGTAAATATTTTTCAACTCAATAACAGGCGCCATGTTCATTTATGTAAAGTGAAAATGCTTATCAATGCTATATCAACAGAAATCTCTGATTTTGTACACGACAAAAGAACGGGGTCAATTGCAGGATTTTACGTCAAAAATAAAACGGATATTTGCTTCAACATTTTAAGTTTTTGTTTCACATGCTCTTTATTTTAATCTTATATTCACTACTTTTGTTGTAGGATTCCGTAATTGGAAACAATCTGGATGATTACTCACTCCCCCACCACCACCCCAAAACAAATTTATATAAGGTTTCCATAAAAGATTGTCCCAGTTTCAATGGTATATTATAAAATTTTAATTTAGAAAATTTACTATAAATCATACATTCAATTGAAGATATAATAACCCAGTTTTCTTACAAATGTTCAATATGTACACTTTTACTTATACGGCACACATCCAAACTAAATTCAAATTCTTCTCACACTTTAATTAACAAAATCGGAGTAATTCAAGCAAATATCCTCTTCAACTCTGTGCCTCAAATCTGGCAAATTATTAGGTAGCGGCGGGATTTAGACACGATCTTTTATAAACCCTCAAAGGAAAAATTCACATAGATCTAACAGATTTTAAATCTTCAGACGAGCAATAGCACTTTATGCTCAGGAGTCGCCATTTTGCGTATGTGGCTCTGCAAGCGAGTATATAACAAAGCAAAACTTGCGCATGTGCTTACCTATAACTGTTCGAGTTACTCTTTATTTGTGACCTTGAACCAAAACTCTACTACGCTTACAGTTTATAATACTATTAAAATTTATAACTGGGACATACTTGTAACTACACCTTGTAATTTCCTATTATAAATTACTACACCTTGTAATTTCCAAATAACTTTATTCGTAATTTTTTTTCATTAACTAAACGGTCTTGTTGTTACTATATAAAGATAAATTATTACTTTCTCTTTCACTGAATCACAATTTCCTGCTTGATAAGCTTATTAAACAGCTGGAAAATCGCACCCGATGTCAGAATTACAAGAGATGTTTGTACTGTTTCTCAACCACTTGGATGAACAGATAGCTCCATCCTCAGATCTTATTTCTATGCATTATTGAGTTCGTAGAATTTATCGTTTATTTTCAGAGACACTATAAATCATTCTTGTTTATCGCTGTTTATGTACCATAATTTTTGGAATTGTGTTTTAATGTGTCATATATTTTTAGAAACTGAATTAAATTTTAGTGTGTTATGGGGTTCGCAGACCATGCACAAGGAGGCACGAAATAATTCGCACATATTACCAGCTATGCACAGCAATTGTCGAAAATGAAATTTTACTGCGTTGCATTTTTCTAAATGATTATAGCTCTATCTCATTTCATTGTGTGAACAAGAACAAACATCCATAGCAATATACCGATAGCATTGGGAAAAAAACTATCAGTGATGCATGTTTTTTTTTTCTCGTGTACAAGAGAATCCAGATAGAATACAGATCATGTGACATTTAATAATAATACAAAATTATCTAAAGGAGTTTATTTTTTTTTTCATGAATTTTGTTAGTTATGGAAAATCGAAAATTATTAGTAACTTTCTCAGACGTTTATAATTTCTTTTGCGTCCCCATTTCGGAACTTTTTCGCTGTATAGAGAAAAAAAGTGTTGATTTTTAATTTTATCACTCCATCCTGGTGTACAATAATGATGAAAATAGGCAAATGAAGCGTTACCATCGTGCGATATATATACAACCGCATGACACACTTTTCTTTCCAGAATGACTGGCAAACACCGAATGAAAATCGGACTAATGAACGTCGAATTTTATGAACAACACATGGAAAATAGAATTTATTCAGGGAGGGTAAGAATTTAAATCAAAATTATTATAGTTCCAACTAATTGAATGGTATTGAAACAAGATATTACATATATTTAGTATACATTTAAAATTATTTTCATTTGTAGCTCTGGGTAATTATTTTTAATGTTAAACGTATATTAGGTACATGAGATATATTTTCAGTTTCTATTAAAACAACAAAAATCGTATGGCTCATTTTAGTTGATTATTATTTAAATACTCAAAAACAAACCAGATTTTTTCTATTTATGAAATTATATATATATATATATATATTTAAAAATTGTTACATAAAACAATCTTTGTTTTTTCTTATTTTTAAGTAGCTTTATTAAATGAAGGCTGGTATTTTCAATGTACTGGAAATGGATATAGAAAAAGAAGAAAAAAAAATACATAAAATTTTTGTGTTCATTTTTTAATTACATAATAATATACGAAGTAATATTTTTAAACAGCTTTCTCAATACAGAGAAAAAAAAATGTATTTCTCTTTATAAAAAACCCTAAATTATAATAAAATTCCAATCTAACACGACACTTTCGGAAATCGAATCACGTTTTACTTTTTTTCTGGAATTTGTTTTTGAATAGAATTCACTAGATGTAAAAGAAAAAAATCTCACATGAAAATTTTAGTACTAAATTAACCTGCAGTATTTATTTTACTACAAAGAATTTATTAACCCATATCAGCAAGTTTTTCTTAAATTAACCGTGCATCTTTATTCGGATAAAACCGCCATTTAAATTATTCATGATTCTGCAATTTTATTCAAAGCATTCAATGAATTTTAAAAAGCTTCTAAAAATGCTTTCATGAATTGCATAGTAATATGTAATATATATATATATATATATATATATATATATATATATATATATATAAATTTTCTGCGTGTGATGAATATTTTCAGTTTTTAAAATTAGATTAAAGATTCCTTAAACAAATAAAAATAAATAAAATATGATGCAAGCATATCCTGATCCAAGTCTAAATTTTCAGCGATTTTTATAATATTTATATTTATATACATTACCAAGGTAACAAGTATTATTTAGTGGCAGATTTCACTACAACAAGAATGTTTTCTGATGCAAATTATTATTACGTTAAACAAGATTTCGTAGTCGTATTTTATTGAAATTTTAAACAGATTTATATGAATTCGTATGAAATGTGATCACATCATCAGGAGTGTAGGAAATTCCCTGAATCCCTACTATTATTTCTGTTGTCAACATCCTTTTTCTAAGCATCTAAAGAATGTAGAAGCATAATATTACGAAGATTTTTGAACTAGCTTAGCGCACTCGCATCTGACATCAATCCTGTATTTAAGTAACATATACCACTCAAGAGGAACCATTGGACAGGATTTTTTGCTAACAGGCATTGCATACTGAATTTTCATTTTGCTTTTACATTTAAGTTTCATCATACATATTATTTATGTTGTCAGCGCATCCTTTTCTATGTACATACAAAACGTACAATGACGAATTAGGTGTTATTACATATGATTTTGAGAAGGGTTAGGGCACAGTACACAGATATTTCGTTAAAACAAGTCTTTGATTTTAATAGCAGTTACTACTCAATACTAATACTAATCAATACTAATACTAATAAAAGAAAGTTTCGCTCTGCCTGTGTGCGATGTCTAGCAAAATGTACTGGACTTTACGAGGTTTAACATTTTTGTGATGCTAGCCCAAAGTATCGCCTTATGTACCAGTGAGCCAGAATTATTAATTTCTAATAATTAGTCGAGTTATAAATTAAACATATAACTCACTCTCATCAAAAAGTAATCTACATGATCTACAAGGAAAGCACTTGCGCAGGCACACAAAGCCAATTAAACCGCTCGATAAAGTTAAAATTGAAAGACAAGTTTCAAAATATCGTACTTTTACGTCTCACATGCCACAATCAATTGTAACCGCTCCTCTGGGTGGTTCGAAATCAACCCCTTTGGTGGGGGAGGAGACTTTTAGCCCGGCAGAGTTCGTAGTGCACGAATGTGAGGGGGTCGGATACGGACGCACTACAGCCACAACGAGTGGCTCGCGTTCGGTAGGTCTCGACCCCAACGGCCATGGGTAACGGACATTGTGCATGGGTCGTGCCAATACTCGACCCCCGGCACCTTGGTTTTCAAGGCAAGCCCGATACGGACGGTCCATAAGTCGAACCCATTTCCGGTCTTCGGGCCGGACGGTGTCGCTGAGCAAAGACTAGCCAATGTGGTAGGATCCTATCCACCAATTGACTGAGAGGGAGCCTGAGAAGAGAGAGCGGGCCTTGTAAATCTGAGTCTTGGTGCTCTGTAGTGTCGGCAGGATTCGCCGGAACGTCATGTAGGGAGTCCCGGAGTTGACGGGAGAGGCTTTCGAACAGCGCCTGGTGTACATGTATCATTTGGCTCATTCGCCATGTAGTAGATGGGGCTGTTGTGAGAAGACAGCAAGGTGGGTGGGGCTTGGTTGGGCTCTCGTCGACAAGAGGACGTAAGCGGAGGTAGGCCAGTATGGCACTGATTGCCTGACGCCGTGACGTTTTCGCTGAGAGATGGTCGGCCGGCAGATGGACGGTGCCCCAACCTAACTTTAGAACTCTAACGGTATCGGTCGCCATTGCACGGGGTCAGGGGCATACATGCTCAAGGCCCTCGGCGACCGTGAAGTAAGGTGGCGGGGGCCGGTCTTTTGTCGGTCTAAGCGGCATCAGCGGGACTACGGACCCTCCAAGCTCCTAAAGAAGAGGAGTCTATCCCATCTAAGAGGAACTTTCCGTGTCCTCGTAGGGTCGCTAACAGAACCTAGTCTGGTCTCTCTTGTCTCTTGGCATTGAGCCGCGAATGGCTTTATCTGTGGCAGCGGAGAGATTGGACAAAAAACCGCTAGGGAGACGGTGTCTGGAGAGGAGCTACCTCGTCTCTACGGGGTTCGCTGGAGGCACCTTCATGATCTCCTGAGCGAGGCGTTGTCTGTGGCTCCAGGAGGGGTTTTCCCCGTACCTCCGGTGCTTCCGGCTACAGGCATCTACACCTCCTATTGATTGTCTCTAAAAAATGTCTCTGCCGGAAAATGGTATCTGATAGTGAGAGACCTCCGTAAAGCAACTCCTGAAGTGGAATTCGACTTTGGATCATGGGCTCGACTACTTTGTAGGGTTCGATTCCCGTGACTCAGTTTGGGTAAACCGGGTAGGGCATCAAATGATGGGATCGCATGGCTGTGATCGTGCTGGGTTGTGAGGGCTGTCGTAATCGATAATTTCGTCTCTTCAGCTGCGTGACGTGCGCTGGAGAGTGCGCAGATCAAGACAGGCTCGAAGGGGATGGGTGGCCTACGTGTCTACGCTGGCGCTGGCCTTTGGGTGTCGCCACGGGTGGTGGCTTAATGGTCATCGCGAACCGGAGCTACAAGGGCCTCTAAGGCCCCAGGTGCTGGAGGTGATATGCCCGTTTTATGTCGCAATCAATTCGAAAAATGTCTGGTTAATACTTTGATTTTTTGTTAAAGAATTGTTTTTCCAAAAAAGAATATACCTCTTTATTGCAACAGCCCTCCAAAACGCAATTTTAGAGGTATCAACCAAAAATTTCTTAAAGCTCAAACCTTCTTCTAATCGATGGTGAATTTGGTTTTATAAAATATGAGCATTAATCCTTACAAATATACCGCCAAAAGCAGGTCATTTCGTGCCTCACGGAGACGATATATTTTCAATGCTAAAAGTATCTAAATACTAATTAATTAAAAGTAACTAAGTTCAATACTTGCATATCGTCAGCTATATTTAGACGTATATGATGGTCACGTTTACTTGCTATTTTGACATACCGTATATACTCGCGTATAAGTCAACTCGCGTATTAATCGAACCCTTAACTTTCAAATGCAAATTCTGCAAAAAATAAAAAACCCGCGTATAAGTCGAAACCTAACATTTTACTTGAATTTTGCACACAATCAAACCAAAGATTTCACTTTCGAGTGCGAAAACGTAGTAAGTAAACAAATATAAATCAAGGAAATGCTTTTTAATGACGAATTTTATTATTATTTGTATATTTTATACTTATTTTGTTATTCATACTCTTAAAAACCCAGAATTTAGCAGTATTCGAAGTGTTCATTTTTACTTTTTTAATTGACTCGCGTATAAGTCGACCACCTAAATTTGCTTGACGAAAATTGTCAAAAATTTCTGGACTTATACGCGAGTATATACGGTAAATACATTTTAAAGGAAAATATTTATGTCTCTTGAATTTTCGGTAAAATTATTTAAAATTTTAATGCCATTAATTCGGATGTTTTTGTAACATTAATAAAAATGAAAATAATATAACGAAGTTTTAAAAATAGATGCTAGTCTTTAATTAAATTGTAATGGCATCAATAGAATTAGTTGGAATTACCGATGGCGACGTCCAAAAAAAGATGAACTGGATCATCCACATTTATAGGTAGATAGGTGGCTTTACGTGGCGTGTCACTAACTGAATTAAATTCGAGGAGTTTTTGAAATACCGTCGAGTAAATTTTAAGTGAATACAATTAAAAAAATAAACAAATGGATTAATTGAATGGGTCAAGCACTGTGTTTTGAGAATTTCTGAAGGATTCCAACGTAAGTGGGTGTATTGTTTTCAAAAATTGTATCAAATTGAGCAATAGCATTTTCTTTCATGCAAAATAATAGTAATAGTAACAAATTAAATAACCTTTTTTTTACAGAAAAAAATGATCAATGTTGAAACAATCCGTGCGGTTTTTATGATTTATTTAATAAATATTATGTTTATATGTGTATTAATAAGTGTGCAATAACGGTGTAAGCAACAGTGACAATTTTAGTTTTTTGAATTGTCCAAATGTACCCAATCCACTAATAGTGTCGCTCTCCACACACCTTCATAAATATATATATATATATTACATCATTTCAAAATGCCAAAACACCATAACTCCAAAAAATCCAAAAACTCCAAAATTATGATGTAATATGATGTAATATGTTTTATTGCATTTGATATGTGCTGCTGTAGCGCCATTCATGCAGTAATTTTTCTTTAATTTTCAAATAATATATATATATATATATATATACTTACTTGAAAGGAAATAAGTGAATTTTTTTTTAAAACTTTTTGCAGATTTTATAGCTATATTGATGATACTAAGTGAAAATGATACATCAAGTAATTTAATCCTTAATTCACCTTATTACAAGTGATATACATCATTTTTTAAAAATAAAAAATTCCATTTAAAATTACTTATTATATATTGCACGCACCATTTCCAAAATTTGGTATAATTTACTACGAATAACTTGAACCCCTTCCCCACTACAGTTGGAATCTTGAAGCAGCAAAATTACATAACATTCTCCCATTTTCGGATTGAATTTTTGAACAGTGCATCATGTATAAATGAATGAACTGGTTTTAAATATTTTAATCCAGATGATGAGCCCGTCTGATGCTGGAAAGTGCTTTGTTCGGATATTTTAATTTGGCCGATTTTAAGTAATGTTTGCGGATTTAATATTATTATAAGGAATATTTCTATTCTAATGTTAAAATTTCTAATACGTGAAAGAGGAAAGTAAAATAAATATTTTTCGCTTAGCAACCACATTCCATTTTTTTTTCACCCAAAAGTCTATTCCAGTCATATCTGTTGTGAACCACTTTCTTTGACTCGCGTGTATCTATCCTACCGAAACAAAATGTTTCATAACAACTCTATAAATATATGCCGAATGTTAGAGCATATTTTTAAAAATAATTTTAATAAGATATTGTAAAATCGCATTTAACTTACTTTGTTAATAATGCAGAGGGTTTGATTCCTATTTGATCACAGATATCATTTCTTAACTTCAACAACAACAAAAACAACTGGATTTAAAAGATTTCTCGTCTTTTTATTAAAATGTCACGATATCACGACATGTTGCACCATCCTAATCCAAACATATTTTATAGCAATACAGGGGCTCAGCCGCCTGCTCGCTAACGCTCACCAACCCCCCTGAATTGCAACGCAATTCACATTGTAACCACTAATCGGTCCCAGTTCGATTCGCTCGCTCATGACTATTTCAATCAACTCTATGAATAAAAATTATCATAAAATATTTTAACATAAAAAAATTATAAATATTTAAATGTATAAAAAATTAATTGAACACTGTCGAAACTGAAAAAAAAATGTAATTTAATAGATTACAACGACATTTGGAATTTATTTCGTCCGCCAAATTCCGTCGCATCCTCTTCAACAATAGATCGCAAAGATCAAACTTCAGACGACCAAAACCTTCATCGATAAACTCTCCAAGTCCCGTTTCAACAAGAAAAACAATTTACAAATCGAAAGCAGTTCCACCAAATCATCCACAGATTACAACAAATTACCTACGTTGAGCTCAATTTTTCCCGGCTAGAATCGACCGATTGTAAAACGCCGTGGCTAGTTGATTGGAGCCCCTCGAGACATGGCCTTTTACTATCAATCGATTAAACATTAGATTGTTTCCTTCTCGCGTTCGACTTTTATTCTGTAATCGATTTTTATGGGCTACATAATCAATTGAAGACCTCGATTTTCATGGGCTACATAATCAGATGAAGACCTCGTTTTTCATAGCATACATAAAGAGTTGAGGACCTCAATTTTTGCTTTGCAAGACCATTTTCATTTCGGCGTCTCTCTTTGTCTTTGGATTTTTCCATATCTGATAATTTACGCCTACCCATTTTGTAACTTTTTCAATTTTTAACGATTTTATGCCTTTCTATTACGTATTGAAATTAAAATTCTTCTAAAAGTAAAGAACATCGTTGAATTTCGTTAAAAAAAAATAAAATGCGAGCATCATTTGACCCCATCCTCGACAGAAAACAACCATTTCCAAATGGTAAAAAAAAACCCTTTTTTTGCCTACAATATTGCAGAGCACGGCGATTTATAAATAACATAAGTCTGCATGAATTTCTGGTTTAAATTTTGATAATTGATTTTTATGTATTTTGTAGCGCTGAATCCGAAAATGACCTTCATTTTTAACCATGACGTCAGGATTTTTTGAAAATTGTAAATTTCAATGATAAAAAGTCAAATTATAGAGAAAATCTGATACTGAAAGCTACAGAAAATGACTGTATTTCTTAAATTTTGATAACTGATTTTTATATATTTTCTAGCGCTAAATTCAAAATCGATCTTTATTTATAACCATAAAGTCAGGGATTTTTGGAAATCGTAAATTTCAAAGTCAAAAAATAGCAAAGTTCTTATACTACAAAATAGATGTGATTGTTGCGTTTTTTAAATTTCGATAATTGATTGTTATGACCTTTATAGTACTTAATCTAAAAATAACCTTTAAACATCTCTTCAAAATTTTTCCAAATCATAAATTTCAAAGTTAAAAAGTAAAAAAAATGCAAAAATACTGATGTGGTGGTAAAAAATGAAGGCCATTTTCGGATTCATCGCTATAAAATACGTAAGAATCAGTTATCAAAAGCTAGGTAGTTTGACACAACCCAAATTTTGCAGGCTTGTGTAACTTAAATATATGAAATTTACAACTATTTTTAATGCATAAAAAAGTAACGCGAAATTTCGTTGAAAATGCAAATAAAAATGTACTTTTTCGCCCACAATATTGCAGAGCATGGTTTATAAATAACTTTAATATATTAAATTTGCAAATATTTTTAATGTATAAAAAGGTAATGGAAATAATTTTTTGCCTATAATATTGCAGAGCTCGGTGTATAAATAACTTTTATACATGAAACTTACAAATATTTTTAATGTATAAAAAACTAATTCAAAATTTCTTTGAAAATGAAATAAAAACGCATTTGTTTTCACCTATAATATTGCACAGTGCGGTATTCATTCGCTTAAAACGCTATGGATACGCTAACGAAATGTAAACAAAACGTTTTCTTCTGCGTCTAAAAGAAAGTTTACCAGAAAAATAATTCGCTGAATGCATACTTCACAGCAAAATGAATCAATCGCGGCGCTGTTCATACATCGATCAAATGATCTGTTCTTAAAAAGAGATACTTTCTGAATATTGATTTGCTGAATGGTTCGGGTCATGTGACCATAAATTAAACACTGTAGATTGTTGTTACGGCTGTTGCCAAAGAGCAAGCTATAAATTCAGCCTCATGTTGCCATGACTTAAGTGCAACTACCTAAAAAATTCTTTCATTACAACTCAATAAATATATATTAGGGGGCAGTTCTAAAAATAATTTTAATAAGCTATTTTAAAATTGCATTTAACTTATTTTGTTAATAATGCAGGGGGTTTGAGTTCTATTCGACCACAGTTTTTTGTTTCTTAACTTCAAAACCAATGAAAGTAAATTAACGAGATCTGAAATAGATTTAGAAGATTTTTCTTGAAATATAAGGATATCGCGAGACGTTGCATCATCCCAATGCACACAGAGATGAACTAGACGTTTCACATTACTGATTATATTTGACAATATGTGTAGTGTCACGCCTGGATTACTATATGCTTCCGGCCTTTCTCGAACTGCAATCGCATTTCATAGAAAACAAGGTAAGTCATAGAATACAAGGAACTTTGATTCGTATTTACATCACACTGTGTAGATTAATATTTCAACGAGATTTCTTTAATAAGTGGAAACATATAGGTTGACCCCTCTAGTAGTTGATCAAATAAAGTCAGTTCTGGGGGACTCGGAGTTATTACATTTCCTTCCTTCTAAGTTTTAGAAGCAAACTAACATGATTGCTACAACCCTTAATGAATGAATAAAGGGCTAAAATGAAACCCGCTGAAATTAAATAGCAACAAAATTATAAATAAATAGTTTTTTTTTTATTGCATTTTCCCAGTAGTTGATCAACCGAAAGAAATCAATCGAATATCTAAAAATTAATTTTTAAAATACCATCCTTGGACTGGGATTAACAGCAATTCATATAAAGATGTTAGTTAAAATAAGCAAGGTCGAAGTGATTATTTTATCTTGCCGTAATTGTCGCCAAGTAGTCAAAAACTAAATTGTTTACATTTTCTAATAAAAAATTTCATAAAATGGCTTTTCTTATAGAAGGCAGCTGACAACAATGTGAGAACAGGGGCTCCAAAATTCAAACAAAAATATCATGTCTAGTGTCAAGTGTAAAACACATTTCCGCCTGAAATAACGCAATATTTCAAAAATTTGATCAACTACTGTCGTGGTCAGCCTATGCGTGAAAAAAGCTAAAATTTGTTTTAATTTCAAAATAATCGTTTATGATAACAGGTTTTAAAATTCGACACACGTTTTATTTTATTCCTCAGTTATTTTTGCAAGAAAACTCTCATGATAGAAATACAAAGAAAAATTTTACAACTAAATTTAACAACATTATAATATTTTACTACAAAAGACTATATAAGGAAGATATTCTTAAATTAAACCGCGTATCTTTATTTTGATAAAGTCACCATTTAAATTATTCATGATTGTGAAATGTATTCAAATCGTTCAATGAATTTTAAAGAGCTTGTAAAAAGTTTTATGTAGTATACTACATAATAACATGTAATGTACTTTTTTATACCATTAACATGAAAGCCCATTAACATGAAAATGTACTATTTATGATGAATATATTCTATTTTAGAACGAGCTCATCGATTCATTTGAAAAGAAATAATTAAGAGGTAAGTAGCTGGCTTCAAAAAAGAAATTGCATCTTTTTTACGATAACATATATTTTTTATGAAATAAATTTCAAACCGGAACACCTATAGATTAGATATCTGAAATTCAGTTTTGGATGCAAAATTTTTTTTTAAGTTCATCTTTGTTTTGTTTTTTTAACGCTACGAAATGCTGTTCTATTGATTTCATTAATATACGTTTGCATATTATATTTCAGGTAGTTTCTACGTGTAAATTTTGGTGTTTCTTAGGGTCTTAACTGTTATTTTTACATGACTGCCAAGAAGGGTTATGTGTTTCACGCGTATCTGGGTATGAGGATTTCTTTATACACTCGAAACATCCCAACGGCTGGATGGATTTTAATGAATGAGGTCTTTATCGATTCGGCTTAACCGTCCGATAGTTATAGGATTGGTTTTGTTTTATAGATTCGAAATGGCAATCGAAAAATACAACATGGCGGTAGAGACGGAAAAATGCTTTACGCACCCTATTGAGTGGCATATCATTGGATAGGTCTTTCAAAATGAAGGCGGTGTTTCATTGACTATTTCACAGTCAGAAGCTCCGTTTAAATGTTACACAACCTGAATATTGTGTAGGTAGGATCTATAGCTTTACTGCAACTCTAATCCTCATAGACATCTATAGACCTCTTCAAAAAATGTTTATTTATAGGAACTAACAATTAAACACAACTTGAAAGTCATCAATAGAAGTAAATAAAAAATAAGCAAGTAATATAAAAATTTGTTTCACATTGGTAAGAAATAATTAATTAGTTCTCGTTTTACACAGTCGAGTTTTTTGATTTTTTAAATTTAATTAGATTTATGATTAAAATTTCCAAAATGTTTGAAGTGTTCTTATTCACTAAATGGAAAGGAAAAAAAAATATTTTTTTTTTTGTTTTAAAAGTTACAACATTAATATTTAAATACAGTATATTTGTTCTGTAACTTATAAGTAGAATAACTTCTCCATAAATAAGACAACAACAAAAAAAATTGAAAAACGGGAAGATGTGTAAATCAGTCCCAGAAAACGACAAAATATCACTGTAAAGATCAGAGATTCTTAACTCAGTAAGCTTGGATTGTAAAAGGATGAATGTGATAATACTTTGTTATGTCTGATCAATAATTAAGGTTTTCTAAAAGAGTCAGGTACCTTTGAAAGTGTTAAAAAAAAAAAAAAAAAAAAAAAAAAAAAAAAAATTCTTCGCTTTCGTATTAGCCACAATAAGCTGTTAAATCTCATATTAATAGCTTATATGGAATTTTGAACATTTTGAACATTTAAAAAGAAACTCCATGCAAAAAGAAGCTTTAGCAGTGAAGTTATGCATAAGTCAGTTTAAGCTCACTTTATATGATCACGGAGCAATTTGATCTTTTAAATCAATTTTCTCAAAATAGTGATTCTGAAGTATGCGTTCATGACTTCTAACAAATGCTTACATATAATTTCAGAAAATCTTGACTGAAGGTATAAATTTTACAGATGACAAAAATATCTACTACTATGTTAATCTTGTAATAAATATTAAATTGACTACTTTTCTAAATATACAAAAACGGGTTTATTTTTCTTTTTTTTTTTTTTTTTACTCTAAAACTAATCATTATATTTTCCCTTCTGTATATCACTTTAAACACATATTATATCTGTACTCTTAAAAATATGGGAAGAGTCCCATAACCTGTGCCGGAAGATTTGGCGATTTTTTTGGCGCGCTTTGTTTGGCGATAAATGTTTCGATCTGGTTTAAGTTTGTTCCTCCGATTTCGGATCGTTGGAACGGCTTTAGGGTTGCTTTTTTTCGGAAATGCCTTTTTAAAACCGGACAACTGGTTGACGACTATCTTGAAGCTTATTGGTTTACTAGTATCACGGGAACTGTTAGTCAGCAAATTTTGAGTTCGGTTAGATAAGAATTTGCTCTGACGCCACACTGACACTCGCATTCGGATTACTCTCTGTGCTGGTCGATGTAAGTAAAGTCTCGTTAATTTTTCCAAGATTGCGGAAAAACATCATTTTTAAATCTTTATATTATTTATAAATCAATGATTTTACACCATTTTTAAAAAGAGAAAAAGATGTAAAAACATGGATTAATAAATTACATAAAGATTTAAAAACGACGTTTTTGTGCCACTTTGAAAATTTCTTCCGATGCAATTGCTCGAATTTTAGCAGCATTCTAAATAAATCTAAACATGTGCTTTTTCAGATGAATAGTTGGTACCCTGTTTCAGACCCTAAATGGGATCATTTTATAAACATTAAATTCTTACTGTTTTTTTTTTTTTGTGTGTGTGTAAGCATTTTTAAATTATTTTTATACATGTTTCTATGTTCTATCTTTTCTATTATTTCTTTAAATTATTTTTATACATTTTTTCTATTTTTATACTTTTTTTCTTTTTGGTAGTTGTGAGCAGGATTTTACCTGCATTAAAAATAATAGTTTTTGAAATATTGTTGAAATTTATAAAAAGTTTCTGGCCAGTTTTTTTCTCTTTTTTTATTGTCGAAAATGTTTTAAGAACGGGGGGTTCAGGGGGGCAGAGCCCCCCTGACAATAACAAGTATTAATCTCAAAAAGGACATTTATTTAGAATGCTGCTAAAATTTGTGTAATTGTATCGGAAAAAAATTCCAAGATGGCGCAAAAACTTCGTTTTTAAATTTTTGTGTAATTTATAAATCCATGTTTTTATATCATTTTCTATCTTTAAAAATGGTGCAAAATCATTGATTTATAATTAATATAAAGATTTAAAAATGATGTTTTTCTGCAATCTTGGAAAAATTTTCATGTCGCCAAAACGGCATTTTGGCGAGATTTTTTTTCGCCAAAAATCTTCCGGCACAGGATATGGAACTCATCCCAAATATTAAATTGACTACTTTTCTAAATATACAAAAACGGGTTTATTTTTCTTTTTTTTTTTTTTTTTTTTTTACTCTAAAACTAATCATTATATTTTCCCTTCTGTATATCACTTTAAACACATATTATATCTGTACTCTTAAAAATAAACGGTCAAGTGCGAGTATTACTCGCACAAAAAAGGGTTCCGTACAATAAATACATGAATTAATAACTGTATTGTTTAAAAAAAAATCGTTGCAAAAATAATAATAAGACTTTAAAAATCTATACAACGTAGGGCTAGATTGCCAATTTATATGTGCTCGCGGAACCCAACCCCATCTAATAATTTGCTCTTGCAGCTCACACAATTTTCTTTGTTCTAGTTTCGTGCTTATTTATTTTTCAATCGCTGAAAAAGAAATTATTTCTCTAACGTTGACAAAATTATTTTGCTTGAAAATATTGTAAAGATAGGCAGGACAAACAGGAGATTAAAACATAACCTGCCTTCCTTCTAATGTTATTCTTTAGTAAATATACGTTATACGAGAAGATAGTCGAATAAAAATCGAATTTTGTATTTTAATGTGCATGCAGCCCCTTTTTTAATAAATGCCATAGCTGTAAAATGTACTTGATTATATACTTTTTGTAATTGGGAGTATCTTTCTATTATCAGCGGTTCAAAAAATTGTATCTATTTCGAATCCTCCGGTGTGATTTAATTAAACAATACTATTAACACAAGAAGCTCAGTGTATTTGCATTAAATTCTCATTTATAATATTTTTTAGTCCTTTGCGATTTAATTTGTAGTCAAATTTATGACACAATAGTAAATATTAGGCAGAGTCACATAGTCCATAAAATGAAGACCCCATGACAATATAATTAAATAAAATTGCAACTTTATATTCTACTCTAAAAAATTCTAACTTATCATAACTTTAAATTTCATCTATTCCCAAAATTTCGAATAAAGAAATTTGGCAGCGTCATTTTGCCCTAAAATGGTTTTGAGTACATCCAATATTTTTCAAAAGTTGGCGCCACTGATAGCTGTATATACTAGAAAATGATGAATGGGTATACCATAAAAGTTAGAAGAGATATGAAGAGTAAATAATATCAAATATTGCTATTCTGTATAACACTGTTTTTTATCTTAGCCTAATCTGTTTATGATGAACATAATTCGGTACTGGCAATAAAAGTAGTGTCTATTTAAACTTCATTTGGCATTTCATGAAACTAAATTCAGCGTAATAATAATCTTTTCTTATTACACTGCATGGTCTGCATTGAGAGATTCACTCAATACAAATTTGTCGCAAATCCCATAGTATTTATGTGATTAATTATAATTAAATTGTCTGTTTTTAACAAGTTGGCATTTATTGCTTTGATACTGCGACTTTGCTTTGTATTACACAAATATATCAATATAAGTTGTATTCTAGGCTTTAAAAGCCTATACAACTAGTACGGCGGTATACATCTAGTACGCCGCCCCTGTCATTATGTATGAACAAACAGTCTGTGTTTTTAAGGGTTAATATCTCGGATAATTACCGACGATTTTTTTTTTCAAAAATCATTATCAACAGTGATTTTATACTTCTGCGACGATAGGTACCTCCAGCGCTTCTGAATACCTTTACAAAGTGCCCGCAAATCGGAATTTTTGTGTAACGGAAAGTGCTTTACTCAAAAACTATGAGAACTAGCTTAATCGCTTGAACTTTCCTGAAAGGTTTAAATTAATATCTACTACCTCTAATTTTTTCATAATTTTAGTTTGAGCAGTTTCGGAAATAGAGGGAGAAGGGACATATTTTTACGCTACATCTTCAAGGATATCTTTGAACATATAATACCTAAAATTAAAAGAAATGTATATTTGAGCTCAGCGTTACGAAAGCTTTCACACGATACCCTACACGATATACAAAGAAAATATTTTTTTAAAATAAATTAATTAGCGCCTGTACATTTTTACTAAGTATATTTGTGAATGTTTAATAATCGGTAAATATGTGGGTCAATAATCTTTATTACTTTACCCAATTTGAACTTTCCACGTTCCATAGTTTACGAGTAAACTAGCAGTGACAGACGGCCAGACAGACACAGGAGTGATCTTATAATGGTTCCTTTTTAATTTTTAAGTAGGAAACACTAAAAAGTGATTCAAAGTGACACAATTGATTCATTTATTTAAAAAAAAATAAATCTTAAATAATAATAAAAAAAACTTTATATGCATAAAGACTCTTTTTTAGAACATTAGCATATATCTCTTTTGATGTGAGTTAGAAATTCCATACCAAATGGTAATTAGATGTGGAGTTTCGAAACATCTAATTTGAAAGTTTGTCTAACCCAAAATGTAAATTTCGTAACTTACAAATTGTCTTTTGAAATTGAGGTAAATGGCTTTTGATATGAAGTCATTTGAAACATTTTTACAATTGGAACCGTACTTTTAAAATTAATAGTTCGGAAAATAATTTACTATTGAGTAACGAGAAGAAAATTATTTCCGAAAGAAATATGTTATAAATTTATAAGCTATTAAAATTATTAATATAATTTAAAGAGCTAATACTTTGTGTGGGAGAGGAAAGAGTGTACATTATATATTGTTATACCAAAGACATATGTCTATCATTAAGATTCTTAAAAAAAAAAAAAAAAAAAAAAAAAAAAAAAAAAAAAACGGACAGCAGAAGGTCACTCGTGTGTCTGTCTGTCACAGCTGTTATTGTCAAAAAACTAAGTAACGTGAAAAGTTTTAAAGTCTGTTAAACCACATTTTTATAGATTATCAGCCATTCACAATTATGTTTAGAAAACAAATTAGTGTGTGTGTGTTTGGGCGGGGGAAAGAGCATAAGTTAGTTTAAAAATAAACTGTGTTTGTCCCAGGTGAGGTGTCGCTCGAAAGAGTTTGTAATACAGAACTCAAAAATATATTTGTTTTAATTTTAGGTATTATATTTTGAGATATATTGTCAAAAATGTAATTCAAAAATATGTTCCCTCACCCAGTTATTTCCGGATCTACTGAAATTAAAAGTATAAAAAAATTAGGAGTACTAGTAGTTTATTTAAACCTTAATGGAAATTAGAGCGATTATTCTACGTCACATAGTTTTTCAGGATTTTTTTCTGTTGTAAACAAATTTTATTTAGCTGGCCCTCAGTGGGGGAATTCAGGAGTTCTTTAGGTACGTATCGATGTGGAATTGTTAATAACGATTTTCAAAAAACGTTGTCGACAATTAGCCGAGATATTAATTAAAATCCTATAAACTAAAACGCGTCGTTGCAACTATGCGACGTTGAAAAGCACCGGGCACAATGCCAAGATTAAACTATGTTGTACATAATCTTTTATGGGTTAATAACACTCACAGTAGACCGATTATTAAATTCTGTAACAAATGTAGAGTAATGCTATATTACTTTGACCAAATTATTTACAAAGAAAAAAAATGTAGATCATAAAAAATATCAAAAAAAGAAACATTCAGAACTAAATAATAAATTTTCTAGAAACTAATGTTAGGATAAAATCATAAATTTTTGTTTTCTTTACTTAATCAAAATATTGAGTAAAGACTTTTATCTGTGTTTCGTACTTGCGTCTGATATCGAAAAAGGGGATTTTCTATAAATGTCATACTTGGATTACTGTTTCCTATTGGTTTTTATCCAAAATCTATACTATTAGAAATATTACATTTTCAATCACAGTAAGCTGAAAAACTACACAGTGTTAAACGAAACTCATATAATAAACTAAGCTGATAGAAATGTAAAGGGATTGACGAAATGAGATATTTTTACTAGTTGAAATGTAGGATAATATCGATATTTTGCAAAAACTACAGCTTCTAACAAAACAATCACAAAAGAAAATTAATTAAAATTTAATGTTTCAGAATAGTTTTTGAAAAAAGATGATTGAAGAAAGTTTGACTGGCGAAGTGAGTTCTCTTTACCCTACAAATTATGCAATGTAATTTCAATTTATTTCAGTATTTACAATTTTAACGAAGAAAAATACAAAAGTAAATTTAAATAGTAATTATGTTTGGTAATAGATTAAAATGAAAAAAAGTCTACTAAAATAGAAGCGTAAAAAATACAATGTTAAAAACACCAAAAATTTTAAATTTTAAGCATACCGGTTTCGGTAGCATATAGCATACCTTCCTCTGTGCAAAGGATGGCGGAAATTTGCTCACATATATAGGAGAGATGGGGATTCAAGTAAAAATTAAGAGACAGAAGTTTTTATGCAATATTTCCAACAATCTGATAATGGGGGAATAGCGAATTCACAATTAACAATATTTTTTAAATTTTTATAAATATGAAATGCTTCAAGAAAGTTAAGTTCCTGTATAGAAGTAGGTTTAGACATTATTTTAACCGAATTGAAGTCAAAAGTATGATTCATCTCCCAGCAATGTTTTGCAATAGAAGATTTATTGATTTCTTGTTTTTTAATATATTGTTTTAATATATCCCCCCCCCCCCACTTCTTCGGTTCCATTTCCCATCTATTTTCCTATTGGCTGTTTCCTGCAATCCTCTGTTTTCCTATTGGTCAATAAACCTTTAGCTTGAATCCCCATCTCTCCTATATATGTGAGCAAATTTCCGCCATCCTTAGCACTGAGGAAGGTATGCTATATGGTACCGAAACAGGTATGCTTAAAATTTAAAATATTTGGTGTTTTTAACGTTGTATTTTTTTACGCTTCTATTATATTTCACCAAGCTCCTTCTTTATAACTACTAATATATTTATGAAATTTTTCTTGAAAATAATCATTCAATTTAGAAGTTTCATTATATAAAATTCTTCGGGATGTCTCAAAATATTGAAACGCGTTTACATTTTTGAAATATTGGAGATAAATATGCATTGGAAATAGCAAACGTTTTTTAAACAAGTGGTAAGTGTCATCACAGATCGCACAGAGGGTTTCGTTAAATGTTCCTTTCAAAAGACATTATCCTTTTGGAAAATCTGTTAATTCCACATTTCAAAACCAGGAGATGCACTCTATTCTAAACAAACCTATATCCGAATGAGTCACCGTTTTACAAATTATCCGTAGATATATTAGTTGCGGGAATCGGGTCCATAGCACCCGAGATAGGTAGGCGCCCATCGGCAGTAAAAGCTGGAACTGAAATATGTACGGCTATAGTGAATAATATGAAAGAGTGGTCAAAGAAGTGTCGGCAAAAGTTAGAAAACTGCAGCCATGGTGAAAAGGGTAGAGGTTAGAAAAATTGCTAAAAATACAGAAGTTAGAGCCCGGAGGGGTAAATAATATAAGACTTTTTGAATTTTTTTCATTTTTCGTGTGATCGCAAGTGTCCCGCTATAAGTTTGAAAATTTTCACATCTCCAATTTAATTAGCAGCTGAGTTAGGAAATTGCTTAAAATACACAAGTTAGAGCCCAGAGGGTTAAATATAAGACTTTTTAAAATTTTTATGGTTTGTGGTTTGATATGAGGTGCTCAGCTATAAAAATCCAAAATTTCACGTCTCCAACATATATGTTTTTTTTAGAACGGGCTCTGTGACGGAGGGACAGACAGACAGAGGAGTGAGACGAATAGGTTTTCTTCAGATGAAAGAAACCCTAAAAATAAAGGAATTAAACATTTAGCGGGCGGTGTTCACAAAAAATGACACCTAATTTTAAGAGTACTGCGTCCCAGAATAATTAATTAAAATTTTACGTTTATAAAGTACTGGAAAATAAGCAATTTTTTATTTTTAATTAATTCGTTTGTAAATTCTGGTAACAGTCCATCATTTCCTCATATTACAAACATAATTACTCTGCTCCGGAAATTGTTAAGAAGACTATGGAGATGAATTAGTGCTGTACTTAATTTTCTTTAGTTTTGATAAGGTCCTTATGTTCTATACTTTTTTTTAGAATCATGTTCTCTATTCTGTGACAAGAAACAAAGATAATTGCCGAAACGTCAGTGAAGGCTTACTGTGGAGACTCGAAAAGTTTTTGGTTTCCATCTGTTTGTTTGTTTGTTAGTTAGTTAGTTAGTCTGTCTGTCTCGCGATAACTGCCGCAAAAAACACCCGATTAGTTTGAAATTAAGTGGGCATGTTGGTGAGTTACCCGGATTTAGCTGTATAGTTTTGGTTAAATTTAGTTCATTCGTTCGGAATATATAGAACATACTATTTTGCGTCTTAATGCTTTTCTATGGCAAGTCAGACGATTTGCAAATTTTCCTTTGTTGAAAGAAATGGCTCATATGAGAAATGGATTTAAATGGTAAATTTTGGATGCTGAAATTTTTAAATAAGATTATTAAATTATTCCAATTAGTTTGAAATTTTGTCAATATATTTGCGAGATTTTTTAAAATTAGGTTTATAATGTTTGAGGGAATTTTATACATGTTTTCCAATAATATAAATCATTTTGCTTTATCAATTTGACATAATACATATTTCATTTTTTTTCCTTTTCTTTCATCTGTTGCCTAGCAACGTATTTGGTCCTAATAATATTAGTATAATTGCGTGAATAATGTTTGAGTAAAGCCAACGTCAAAACGGATGAATTAATGCATTTCTATCTTTGAATATAGATAGATTTTAACCCAGAAATAAAAATAGGCGATATTTTATTCATTTTATATATTTTATTCAAATATTTTGCTTAAAAATACAAAAGTTCATTATTTTCATACAGAATAATGTGACATTTTTCCGACGACCTCAAGTAAGATGGAGTGATGAAATCAGAAAAGTAGCCGGTGTAAATTGGATGACTAAAGCACTAGGCAGGAAACATTGGAAAAATCTGGGGGGAGGCCTACATCCAACGTGGGATTTTCATCCTACGTGGATTGAAAACGGTTGTTGTTGATGATGATGATGAATATATATGTATATCTTATGTGTTATATATATATATATGTATATATATATCTTATATCAATAAATATAACAAGATATTATGCCATTTTAGCATGCAAAAATAGATAAAACTTTAAGATTATCTATTAATTGATTAAAGCTCAAACAGAAAAAGATACTTTGGTTGTTGAAAAATATACTTTGTGGAATATTCTAATCTTCTGTAATATGTACTGAATTGCAACTATTTATGTTTAATGATCTCAGTGATACCATTTATCAAATGTAATACCAATTTGTAGACCATATAAGCATTTTTCTTTTCGCATTGATCCCTTGAATAAAAGAGTACTCAAATAACACAAAGGGCTGAAACTAGGCGGGTGCAGGAGGGCATGTGCCCGGGCGCCAGAACGAAAGGCGAAAGCGGCGCCGCATTTTTATAAAAATTTCATATATATATATATATATATATATATATATATATACATATATATTAAATTTGGATTAAAATGTCTAATAATGTAATATGTGATGCGCTATTAGGTGCTAAATTTTGTCATTTTAGGCTTAATGCCGACAAAATTGGGTGAAATAACGCATCTTCACTATGAATTAACCAACAAGCACCTCTGATGATTCTGTGGGTTATTCAAATTTTTTTTTATTTTACATACTGTTTTCCTATGTTCATATTTTGTGCATCTATTAGAATTTCACCATTTGTTCATATATTTGTGATTTCATCTTTATTATACAGATATATATATATATATATTAATCGACAAATAAAATCTTCATTTGGCGCCCTTTTCGCCTTTCGTTCTGGTGCCCGGGGCACATGCCCCTGTACCCCCTAGTTTCAGCCCTTTGTGTTATTTGAATACTCTCTTCTTCAAGTGATCAATGCGAAAACAAAGATGCTTATATGGTCTACAGTCATAAATAAATTGGTATTTCATTTGATAAATGTTATCACTGAGATCATTAAACAGAAATAGTTGCAAAACAGTACATATTACTGAAGATTAAATTGTTCCACAAAGTACATTTTTCAACAACCAAAGTATGTTTATCTGTTTCAACTTTAAATAAATTAATAAATAATCTTAAAGTTTTTTGTTGTTTTTTTTGCACGCTAAAATGATATAATCTCTTGTTATATTTATTGATATAAGTGAAAACAAAAAATTAACAATAATTTTTTTTTTTTTTTAAGTAATCTTTTAAATATTTTTACGAAACCCGTAAAGTCAAATATTTTATTGACAGAATTTTTAAGAGATAAATGCATAATTTTAGAGGAATAATATGTTGTCATTTTTATTGCAGCTATTTTATAAGGTAAAAGTATTTCTTACACAAAAAATATTTATTTTTTTTGGTCGCCCCATTTATATGGAACAACAATCCAATGTTTGCTATCTTTAAAACAGTAAAGGTTTAAAATATATGCTATCAATAATTAGTAAATGAAATATACCATTGTAGTGTGGAATAAAATATGTTTTTCGCAAATGTTCATACCTATCCCATTGATACCTGGAAAAATATGCATTATAAAAATTATTAAAATTATATAAAAAAATATTTAAATCAAACAACGATTATTTTTTAATTGAACTATCGTGCCAATCGGTTAGTAAATACTGAAGTATTCTTTTATACAATGCTCTGAAGTTAATGCTGTGTACACTTAAAGTTACGGTGTAAATATGAAAATTGTCATCTACACTCTGCCCTACTTTTAAAATTATATAAATTTATTGAATATAAAATGTGTGTTGGGATGAAAATAAAAAAGTGGGTATGCAAATAATAGATAATTTACTGGAACGAATTTTTAGAAGTCGACATACACGATTAAATCCGCGGGGAACATTTGAATAATCGAGGCAAAAATACGTTTATCAATGTTTTTAAGAAAATTGAGAATATATTCTTATTTTTGAAATGGCGTACTGCGCTGGCTATCGAGTGTATAAAAAAGTCGTAAATATGAAATTTGTAGAGAATTTTATCTTCATTAATATCGTAATTAACAAATAATATGCTACGGCAACGGGTCTCGAGACATTTAAAAAAATGTTCTAAAACTTTGTTGTTTTTTGGCCACAGAAAATTTAGCCTTAAGAACTTCTGTTAGAAAACTTGGTTTTTCCGATGTTGGCATCGTTATAAACAATTCAGAAAAAAAATCTTCTACCCGACCTTTTGCAAGGTAAAATGCACTTTTCCCCTGGACTAAATAGTCTAGAAGCTAAATTATATTAATAATTAATTAAAAATGATTGTATTAATCATCAAACCTTATTGCGTATGTGTATCTCCCATGCAAAACAAAAATAACAACACAGAAGATAATGGGTTAGCTAAAAAATGACCCACCCCGTTTAGTATTCCTCGTTAGTATCGGGTAAAGCATAATTTAAATGAACATATATTGATACGATGATAGCAAAATTATGCTTGTTTTAGTGGACCCTCATCTTCTCATTTAATACAAGTCAAGTTAGTACATGAAAAATAATATATAAAAAACACTGAATAATTCATAAAAGCAAATAAATCATAAATTACTTTAATCTTCTCTTCCGACCAAATTGTTTTCTTGCATTTTGCATATCATCATTGTATCATTATAATGTTACCTCATGTATGCATAAAAAATGCACTATTTTAGAAATGTAATCAAGTAGTAAGAGAAGCATAAACGGACTAATTTATTATATTGAAAGTTCTAGGCACAAGAACATTTTTTGGATCTTCTAGGAAATATTATTTCGTAATAAATCCTTTCATAAGGCCTGTTTTACTTTCGAGTTAGTCTACTGTTATATGAATATAAACTGAGTATTACGCAAAATAACTGCATTTGTTACATTTCAGAGAATGGCATATTTGTTAACACTAGAACGGCGGGAGGGGTCATTTTGACCACCTGAGCACTTTCGCCCGTTGATTACTTTTGTTTGCTTGGGCGAAATCATTTGAAATTTTTTGACTTTTCCTAAATAGATAACATATATTTCTAAAAAAAAATTCAGCTTTCTAGATTTGTTAGTTTTTGAAATATTGACTTGTATTCCTAGAACGGCGGACGGGGGTCATTTTGACCCTTTTAGTAAAATACTCTTTGTACTCGAAGCTGCTTTTGTTGCTATACTATATATTCGAGGAGCAATAATAAAAAAAAAAGGTTTAGATATTTATTCATTGTCGTCCAAGGCATGAGGAATACTATTTTGCAAAGAGATAGATTCAAAGAAAGAAAAAGATTTTTTAGTGTTGATGAAAAGACAACGAGATCTAGCAGACTACAGACTGATAAATTTGCTTTTGCATCTAAAATGTGGAATAAATTTATTGAAAATTGCAAAACATGCTACCGACCAGGACAAAATATTACAGTTGATGAACAATTGTTCCCATCTCAGGATATATATAAATTTACGCAATATATGCCAAATAAATCGGATAAATTTGGAATAAAATTTTGGTGATCTGTTGACGTTGATACTAAATACCTCTTGAATGAATTTATTTATCTAGAAAAAGATGAAATAGCCAATCCTTAATTACGTTTATCGGAAAATGTTGTCATGAAATTAACAGACCCCATCTAAACGAAGAGAGGAAAATTACGACTGATAGCTATTTTACTAGCATCAAATTAGCAGAAATGTTAAAAGCTTCAAATACAACTTTGGTTGCACAATGAAAAAGAACAGAAGAGAAATTCCTATATCATTGAAAAATATGCGCAGTACTCTTTATTATCGAAGATAGTGGAATGTGGTAATATGACACTTACCACCTATCAAGCCAAAAGAAAAAAAAAAGTGTTTTTCTACTGAGCTCATTACATTCTACTATAAAAACTGAAGACGGTCTCAAAAAGTTGCCCGATTCAATAAAATATTACAACGCAACGAAGTATGGTGTGGATATCCATGATCAGATGTGCCGAAAATACTCCATGAAATCGGCTTCTAGACGATGGCTTGTACATATCTTTTTCAATATTTTGCATCATGCAGCTTTAAACACCTGGATAATTTATAAAAGTATAACAGGCAAGCCTATCAGTAGAAGAGATTTTCTATTAAATTTAGGGGATGTGTACAGAATGGATCTTATGGTTTCAAAACTCCCAAAGATCTTTTTTGAGTCTTCAGGAAAAAAAAAAAAAAAAAAAAAACATACAAATAAAATAGATATGAAGAGAAAAAATGTCAAGTACAGACATGCAATGGAAACAAATCTCAAGAATTTTGCGCACCATGTTTCAAAGTTGTGTGCAGAAAATGTACTGGAAAAATTGCTATTTTTTTGTTACAACTGAATTAATTCCTAATACGTGTGCACAATTTGGAGTATTATAAGCATTAAATAAAATTGAAACAGTTTACTTAACATAATAACCATTCAGCTACACTTATAGTGAAATAACGGAAACAACAGAACAAATTTCTCATTTATGGATTTAGAGAGAACTTCATTCGGCGAATAAGTTAGATTTACAAAAAAAAAAAAAAAAAAAAAAAAAATATATATATATATTATTTTGTAAACTGTGTTTTATTTTAGTTAACATTAGTTTTAATTTGTGAAAACATTAATTTTAAATCGATTTTTATATCAAATTAATGAGTTTTTTGAGTAGTTGTATTATGATCCAATTAATCGTCATGTAGGCGTTACATATACAGTACTTCTAAAATTCAATAAATTATCGAGTAATATTAAATAAAAATTATGAAATATACGTAAATTATATATTTTTGTCAATTTATGGCATTTAAAATTGTTTTAGCGTTGTTATTTCAGTATTTCATCGAGGGGTCAAAATGACCCCTTCCCGCCGTTCCAGTAGGTATGATTTTCCCGCCGTTCTAGTGTTAAACTTCTTTTAGTCTATTTTGATAGCTACTATTAATATTATTATAGTTTTTTTTTTTGCTGTATTGAAAAAAATCTGAACCAAAAATATTTAAGTATTTGAAATTTAAAACCTACATAGTAATTCCTAAATAGTTGACTAACATTCCAAAATAGTTGACTCAATGAACAACTTACTAAAAAGTCCGAATATATTGTTAAAATTAGGTCTTATGTATGAGAATGCTTAAGTTTGTTAATTTTCAATATGTAGACGACTCCTAAGCAAAATTTAAGTACAGCATTAATTCATATACGTTTTTACTAATATGTTGCTACAGCGAATATTTTCATTGGATCATTTGCGGCCGAGCTAGCAGGGTGAGACGTATTTTTAATTACGACTATTCCGTATTTAATTGTATCTCTCTATTCTAAAAAAAAGTAACTACCGCTGTCACCGCCGCCGCCGCCGCCGGTTTTGAATTTTTTGTGACCGGAGGTCTTTCTTCGTTAATATTAAGAAAAATAATGCATACAAAAATATGAAAATCGGTAGTATTATACAAAAATGTTTGATAAACACGCTGATGTAGACAGTTTTCAAATCGAAGAATTATTTTAAGAGATATTTAATGCTAAAGTTGGACAAAATCGTTCGACTAAAAAAGTTTTATAGGAGCAAAAACTATACATCGGAATTTAATAATATTTAGATCATTTTATACGTTATAATTTCCCGGTGTGCAGATTTAATTCATTTTTTTAATTTGACTCATTTTTCGAGGTTTCATTTCTATTTTAAATTCAAACTTTCAGCATTTCGAGAGATATTTTTTTCTTATTTCAGAAAATTGTACTAATTTTACCTATTGCCAACTTTATAAATAACGGAAACAATAATGTTTGCTTCAAATTAAAAATTTATTTACACGTGACTATTATAAACAGAGAAAAACTTTCAAATTAGAATTAAATAATTACTTATAAAAAGCAGGAACTTATTGAAAATTACTTCATCTATAATTACACATTAATTTTAAGAGAGAAAGGGTATTGTAAAATAATAAATTTATTAACATGCGTTAGAAGTCATAAATAGGAGAAATTACATCACATTTACGTCACATTACAGTTATTACATAAAATGAACACAAAATAATATTGCAAAACAGTATAAATTTAAAAATAGCGCGAGACATTTACTTGATATTTTGAGATGAATTTTTCAACTTTTTTTTTTTTTTTTTTTTTTTTTTTTTGGACAGCGCAAATAATATTTCATTTCTAATAAAAGCATTTTCACGTGAATATTAAAAAGGGAAAGAAAAGTTTGGTGAAAATTACGTCAGATTAAAAACGATATATTTAAAAAGTCTTATTTAAAAGGACTTTCTTTTCGCTTTGTTAAAAAATACCGGGAGACAAAGACTCTGTTTACTTAATTCATTTTATATTAGATGATTTTGAAATGCCATTGTATCTTTTAACAGCAGCTGATTTTTCCGTAAAATTCCCCAATAAAAGAGAAATGAATAGAAACCCGTTTATAGGGAGATCGCTTTTGTTTTTTTAATTATAATTCAATCTTCCAAAATCTTTTTAAAGCCGATCAAATTAGCGTGCTTTTAGAGACTGCAGTGTCTGAACGGGGGTTGGCGAGCGTAGCTCGTAGGGGGCCTAGCCCCCTAGTATGTATATATATATATATATATATATATATATATATATATTACAAAAATATGAGGCCTAAAATTTTGCGGACAGCTTTGTGAAAACAATAATGTTTCCACTAAGTTATTGCATATTGGAGAAGTCATCTCTCTATTCTAAAAAAAGGTAACTACCGCTGTCACCGCCGCCGCCGCCGGTTTTGAATTTTTTGTGACCGGAGGTCTTTCTTCGTTAATATTGAGAAAAATAATGCATACAAAAATATGAAAATCAGTGGTTTTATACAGAAATGTTTGATAAATACGCTGATGCAGACAGTTTTCAAATCGAAGAATTATTTTAAGAGATATTTAATGCTAAAGTTGGACAAAATCGTTCCACTAAAAAAGTTTTATAGCAGCAAAAACTATACATGGCAGTGTAATCATTTTTAGATCATTTTATGCGTTAGAATTTGCCGGAGTGCAGATTGCATTAATTTTTTTATTTTAACTCATTTTTTCAGGTTTTATTTCTCTTTTATTCAGGTTTTATTTCTCTCTTATTTTCAGCATTTCTAGAGATATTTTTTACAGATTTCAGAAAATTGTACTAATTTAAACTGTTGCCAACTGTATAAAAAGCGCAAGGAATAATGTTTGCTTCAAATTAAAAATTTATTTACACGTGACTATTATAAACAGGAAAAAAACTTTCAAATTAAAATTAAATAATTATGTATAAAAAGCAGGAACTTATTAAAAATTACGTCATAAAAAGTACACACGTGAATTTTAAAAGAGAAAGGATATTGTAAAATAATAAATTCACTAACATGCGTTAGAAGTCTTAGGAGAAATTACGTCATATTTACGTCACATTATAGTTATTACATAAAATGAACACAAAATAATATTGCAAAAAAGTTTAAATTTAGAAATTGCGCTAGACATTTATTTAATATTTTGAGAGGATATTTTCAACTATTTTTGTTAGGAAACCGCAAATAATATTTCATTGCTAACAAAAGTACTTTCACGCGATTATTTAAAAGAGAAAGAATAGCTTAGTAAAAATTACGTCAGATTAAAAACGATTAATTTAAAATGTCTCATTTAAAAGAACTTTCTTTTCGCTTTGTTAAAAAATACCTTGGAGACAAAGACTCTGTTTACTAATTCCTTTTATATTAGCTTATTTTGAAATGTTGTTACACGTGTCTACGTCATCAAGTTATTTTTATTTCGACGTTTTATTTGTATTTTTATTAATGTTGTACGAATTTATTTGTTCTTTCGTTATTTAAAATAAAAATTATGTCAATTTGTATAATTTGGCGAGTGGTTTGGCGATTTATATAATTTGGCGAAATGGGTCGTCGGGATAATCAATAGTACCGCAGCGGATTTGGCGTTAAAATTCCCCAATCAAAGAGAAATGAATAGAAATTCGTTTATGGGGAGATCGCCACTGTTTTTTAAATTATAATTCAATCTTTCGAAATATTTTTAAAGCCGATCAAATTAGCGTGCATTTAGAGCCTGCGGTGTTTGGACGGGGGTTGGCGAGCGTAGCTCGTAGGGGGCCGAGCCCCCTAGTTTTTTAAATAATAATAATCCTAAAGAAAGTGGAAGAAATGGAGGAAAATGAATGAAAAAAAGGGACAATAATGAAACATATGAATGTCAAAAACTAATAAAAAAATCTTCTGAGTACACAATCGTAAAAATATCTTATTATTATTAAAGCTATTTTTATTCAAACAAGCATTATTTTAAATATATTTTATTGAATTTCGCATCAAAATATTATGATTTTCTACGAGGGCTATTTGTAACAAATATCGAATAATTGTTTTTGAAAATGCAGAATAAAGAATTTTTTTTTTTTTTTTTTTTTTTTTTTTTTTTTTTTTTTTTTACAAATAGTTGTAAGAAACCGTAAAAGATTAACTATCTTTCCTTTTCTCATTTATTATTCAGAGTTGTTACACTATCTTATTTAGATTAGAACCAGTTATTTTATCTACTGATACGGATATCTTTAACAAGATTTTTTTCTTTTTAACATGTCAGCGTTAATTTCCTTTTTTTATGATTTAAAAAATATATATATCATAAAATTAGCCCAACCCGATAAAAAAAAAAAGGCAGCGCCGTTTTTTTTTTACTCTGCTTTGTTTTTTAAATATTTGCTAATATTTTTATTATAAAAAGACTGTGAGAAAAAATAGCAAGATACTGTCAGTCATATTAATGACAGAAACATGGATCTAGTATATGAAGTAATAAAATAGAGTATATTACTCTGAAAATTTCTCACTAAATAAAAAGAATATAAGATAACACATTGATGGATGTTTTTGAAAGAACTACACAGGAGACTTTACAGTATTTGTGTATATGGTTGTGTATGTAAGATAGCAGAATAAAAAGAGAAAGAAAGGGTAAAAGGAGATATTTGTGAAAAAAAAAACAATAACAACTGAAATCTGTTTTTTTTTTTCCATTCTTAAAAATGTAAACGACCACTCTTTAATGTTTATTTTCGTACATATAACATGTAAATTCAAGGTAATATTTAACAACATATTATAAATAAAGCTTTTCTCTTAGAAGTAAGTAAGTCTAAAATTTTCTTTAATGTTAAAAATTTTTTAAATAAGTTTTATCTGCAAAGGAAATAATACTCTTTAAACATGGAATTATCCAGCTCATATTTAATTTTCAGATTTTACTAACTACATTGTTCATAGTTATACATGGTTCATTACGTATGTAAAGGCGTAATATTCAGGTTGTCCGGTCTCAACGGTGTCCAATGGCTAATTCCTAAACCGTTAGTCATAGACATATAGTTCCAATTACAAAAATATTTTAAATCAGATAAAGAAATATTTTAAAAGCGATTTGGGTCAATAAAAACATTTCTTAAAAAATTACGAAATTTAAATTTTTATACGGTCCCCCGGTCCTATAAGTTATACTTAGTAAAATTTTCCTATTACACTGACAAGTAAGACAAAAAAAGTCCCATTCATATAACACTAAAATTGAGCGAGTTATAAAACTTTAAAAATGCATGACTTATGCCACTTTTCTGCTTTGAAAACAAATGAGTTCTGCTTGGCTTTGAGGGGTGACATATCAAGAGCTTAAAGTATTCGAAGATCTTATTTCATGTGTATCTGCGCTTTCAAAAAAATCGTACAAGTATTACGATTAAGTTATCATTTATTAAGTTTCAGATTGGCTAAAATAACATATGTTTTATTTTGTCAGGATTTGAGACTGTTTCTTTTATACTTTCTTTTAACAAAAATTATGTTATTTTTATAAGTTTTGATGTTACTTCAACGATCGTATGTATGCTTTTCCAGTTCAAAATTTGTACTCGAACTTTAACTGACATTTAAATATCCGATCGAGATTACATTTTACATACTGGCGCAAATCCAATAACAATCTAAAATTATTATGATTTTCGGTGGTTACCATTTATACTTATTTTACAGGATAACACAAAGAATTTCGAATAGATTACCGCCAAGAAGATTAAGAAAAAGTTTTAGATTAGATAATACAAGACTGCGATTGTTGGTTTTATTTTAACTTTTATGTATTTTTTAGCACTGAATCCGAAAATTACATTAATTTTTAACCATCATGTCATTATATTTCGCAAATCATAAATTGTAAAAGTTAAAGAATAACAAAAATCGGAGACTATAAAGTAGAGGAGATGGTTGTGTTTTTTAACTTTTGATAATTGATTTTTACGTACTTTTAAGCACTGAATCTGAAAATGACCTGCATTTTTAACCATCACGTTACAATTTTTTTGCAAATTGTAAATGTGTAAGTTAAAATATAGCGAAAATCTCTTACTATAAAACATATGTAAAAGTTTTTTTGTTTTATTTTATTTTATTTTATTCAATAATTTATTCGATATTTTTGCTTATCCTGGGAATTCTTACAGCTAAATAGCTGAGTGGTCCGAGGAGATGAAAGAGGAGACTCAATTTTAACTTTGAAATTTGCGAACAATCCTGATGTGATGGTTAAAAACGAAGGTCAATTTCACATTCAGCGGTACAGAACAGAAAAGAATCAGTTATCAAAAGCTAAAAAACATGACATAACCCAACTTTTGCAGGCTAGTATAATCTAATAATATTTTAAAATATGTATCATTTTATAAAGAATTGAGGCTGTTAATTTAGCATCATTTTATTTAACAAAAATTCTGTTTTTTCTTTCTTCTTAAATGTTTATTACAAATTTTATATTTTGCATTAATATGTCAGAATAATTAAAGACTTCAAATTTATATTGCAATGTTAATTTTACTATCGATCATTTTTCAATATATCTGACGAAATTGTATTTCGACTAAATTTGTGAATGACCCCCAATTTGCTGCCAAAAATATGCTCCAACTTTAAACAGCTATTACTCGGTCAATTTTAATCGTAGAATAACGGGAATTTTTGTGTATGACTTGTTAGTGTAAAAGGAAAATTTTACTAAATATAACTTATAGGACCGGGGGACCGTATAAAAATTTAAATTTCGTAATTTTTTAAGAAATGTTTTTATTGGCCCAAATCGCTTTTAAAATATTTGTTTACCTGATTTTAAACATTTTTGTAATTGGAACTATATGTCTATGACTAGCGGTTTTGAAATTAGGCATTGGACACCGTTGAGACCGGACACCCTGTATAATAAAGTATACACAATGATGTACGCAAGTTTAAAATAACTAGCATGCAAATAAGAACTAGGTAGATTTCCTATGAAATTATTAAAACAAAATTGTACTAACTTGATTTTTTTTTCTTTCGCAATCATAAAAATTAAATTAATTTTATAAAATCCTAATTAAGACGTTTAAAAGCGGAGTGGTTGTATGTATGCTGGATTTTGAAAAATTCTGTTACGTCTTTACAGAGTATATGATATATCATGTGCAATGCACATACTCTCAATTTCTTCATAGGAATACTTCCAAATGGGAGTGTTCCACGGAATTCGGTTGTATATAGCACCCAAAGATATTTTTCTTCATCGAAAACTACTGTACAGTTTCCAGAAAATCCTGCTTTTAATCCTTTAACCTAGTGGTTCCAAAACTTTTACTGGCAACGCCCCAACAAAGCATCTATAAAATCCCTATGTCCCTCTTCCCTTCCTTACTCTGTAAATTATGCCTCTTATTATTTAAAAAGTGTTCACACGGTGGAAGCGTAATAGAGTCTTAACAATAACTATTCATTTCGCATGTTTGAACTTATCAAGGAAGAGATTAATCTGTCACAAATGTATTTTTAACATAATTCTATAAATGCATCTTCTCCTTTGTGTCAAAAAAGCTTTGTTGTAGTTTTTTAGCTTCCCTCAATGTTAAAGAAAAATCTTTTACGGTCTGCATTTTCATCTTCGCAAAATATCTTTAAGAGAGGTTTGCATTTAGCATTAAAATTAATAACATTCACATAAATTATAAATTTATTTTTTTAACTTATTATGAGTTGGTAGAAAAACTTTTAACATGGATAATATAATACATATGAAGCAGTTCAAGATTCTCATTTTTATCAGTTTTTAAGCAGCCGTTATTCCCCATCAGAACACATTTTCTCAGTTTTTTCATTCCCCCTATCGTTATTGAGGCATTGAGAACCAGAGTGGACTATCCCATAATTTTGTGAAAAATGATTTTGAAGTGTCAAAGCCTTGTTTGCTATGGCGTCTATTCTGCATATTCATCTGCATAATGGATTTTAATAATTTTAAACTAGTCAACTGATATAGCCAATTTAATAGATTACCCAACTTATCTTGTATATCAAGCTGCCAGTGCAAAAGTGATTCAAGTGAATTGATCACACTGGCACTGCCAAATTAATCTCCATATGCTACCTCAAAAAGTTTTGTCTCCTCTGGTCTCATTAAAAACTGGCTTAAAAGAGTTTGGCAAAAACTTGTTCCAAATTTTCGAAATCACAGCTATGAAGGTTTGCCCACTCTAGTTCTCAACGCCTTAATCGTCTTTCCTGTATATTTTAAATTTTAAAACGTATATGTGTCGTGCAAATTGATTTACTGTGTAGGATGCCTGCAGTATAGTCATTGACATTTACCCATTTCCTTTTCTAAAGCTGTTTAAGCTTTATAAATTTTATAATGTTGGCAATACCTCGTTTTAATATTCTATATATTTTTTTAAAGTTAAATATGTTCAAAACAGTCAGATTTATATATTTTCTTAAGTAGTTTTACATGTAAAAGATTCTTCTGACATATAGCAAAGCGAACAAAAATAAAAAGCTCAGTTAATAAATAATCGAAAGCGTTACGGAAAATTATAAATTACAACACTAACCAGATATATTATAAAGGTTTTTAATACTGCAAAAGAATATAAAATATTTTAAAAGATTACTGGTGCAACTGTTCTGGTGTATATTCTATTTAAATCTTTTAATTCAGAATTGTTTTTAAAATCTTAAAAAAAAAAAAAAAAAAAAAAAAAAAAATTGCTTGTATTCTATTTCTTTAGTTTCCAATAGTTATTTTCTTTAAAAATAAAGACAAAGGAAACTAATACCGAATGGGTGAGTTAAAAATTTAGAATTGCAGCCCCCCCCCCCCCCCGGTGGGGCGCACGGCCCACGTTAGGAACCAGTGCTTTAACCGCTTCCCGTACCAATTTTTGGAAAAAAAAATGCATACAATCTTCAGATTTTTTACAATTACTCATTGAATTTTATCATTTGCCTTTCATATCACTAAACTTGGAAAACTGCCAATCAAATATTACATAGAAGTTATTATATTTAATTTATTATATAAGAATATTTTCTTTATTTTTAAGGTTCAGGGCCGAGTAAAAACGTGATAAAAAAATCTTAGTGACAAATTATGCCACGCCCAAGTTATCTCAGGTAAATGATTAATAGTATTATATACGGATCCGAAATAACTCGGTATAATCAGGAAAGTGGTTAAGGAAATGTGATTGACATAACTAAGTATTTAACTCTCTGCCTACCAGACGAGTCCAATGGACCCAACAGGTACTTTCAAAATGATTTTTCTCATAAAAAAAAATGAAAATTCAATAAATATGTGACTGTTACAAATATGATAATTTTATAAATGTGACTTTTTCTATAAAATTTTTTTTAAATCACATATTTACGGAATTTGCATTATCTCTTTTTTTAACGAGAAAAATCATTTTCAATGTATCTGTCGGGTCAATTGCACCCGTCCGGTACGCGGAGTGTTAAACTCATCTATTAAAGAGTTTAACACATATGTCAATTATCGAGTACCCGGGTAGCTTTTTTCTCTTTTCATCTCGATTTCAGGGTGTTAATATCAAAAGAAACTAAAATAAATTTAGATCCCCATTATTTGTAGTATACACTGTCCGTTAGTATATTTCCTTTAAATCTTGGATTTTTTTTTTAATTACTATATTGGGGCGTTAAATATTTTCATACATTTCATCAATGAACAGGATACCCGGGTACCCCTGCAAATTTTCAGTGGACAAATACAGAAATTGATAAATTATTTAGATTTAGAATAATAAAACTTGAAATTAATTTGAAAATAGAGTTAGACATATTTTTTAAGATAAAAATTATTTCATTTACTGAAATTTTGTGGGCAAACTTTACAATAGCAAAAGGTGTACGAATGCACAGTCAAAGTACAAAAAAAAAAAAAAAAGTAAACACCCTCTACTAACTCCTCAACAAATCATGGTAGACGAACGTTACTCGTACCGAACGATTGGAAATAAAGTCTACTTTTAAATGACGTATACAAAATTTTCTTAGGGGGGCATATACATATTAAAACGAATGCAAACATCATTTTTTTTTTCAATGGTAATACCCAATTTTAACGGGATATTTCAAATCTTTGGTTCAAACTATGCCTAGACACCAAATTTCAAGTCATTTGAATGATAAGTTTTTGAATTATAAACATTTAAAATTTAGTGCCTCTAATGTAAAATTACATTTTCATATTTTTATTTATAACTCCTGAAATTATGCTCCTAATGTGCTAATTTTTTGTCTAGCAATAAAACTAATATCCCCAAACATAAATACGCTGAATTTTTAATTTTTATAATTTTATGATATGAATTATTAATTATTAAATTAATATTCGAAAAAATTATGAATTGCAAATTACAATTTTTTTTGACGAATTTAGATTTATTAAGTCCTGCTTTAAGGAAATCCAAAATTTCACATTTTCTTCCAAGTAGTTTTCAAGTTATGCTTAAAAAACTTAAAAATGATGGTTTAAGGGGCCGTCTATAATAGAAGTGGCTAGATATTTTGAAATTGCTTATGCTATCCGGTAATCTAGCAGGCTTCATTGACTACTTGAGTGTTGCTTAAGGTGACTTGATCAAGAAGGGGGCTGGCTCTCTCGGTTAACAATCGAGTACCGAACTTCAATTTGGATACAGCCCTTAAAATCCGCTCGGTTTAAAATAATTAATTTCTCGGAAACTTATGGTACGAATTGCATAAAAATTTGTTTTTAGGCTAATTGAAGGGTGTTGAGTTCATTTATGCTGTCAGAATTGTGTACTGCTACTGAAAAAAAAAACAAAGTTATGATTCGTTTTAATATGTAGATTTTTCTCTAAGCAATTTTTATATACATCATTTAAAAGTAGACTTTATTTCCAATCGTTTGGTACCAGTAACGTTCTTCTACGATAATTTGTTGAGAAGTCAGTAAGGTTTGTTTACTTTTTTTCTCCACGACTGTACATCACGTTCTGGCTTTCCACATCGTTTACATGATTTTTCTGTTTTTTTCTGTGCCATTTTTGAGGCTCTAGCAAGCACATCTGACACTAACTGTTTCATATTGCTTTAATCTCTTTATGCTGGGTTCTGAAAGTGTGGCAACTTCAAATACGTGCACAGATTTTTTTTTTTTTCAGTTAACTTTCAGTTCTCGATTTCTTGGAAAATTGTCGCATAGCCTGTACATTTTGCGATTGATCTTGAAATGATGGAATGCTCAATGTCTCACATAATACCCCCCAAAAAATAAGAGAAGACTGTCCATTTTATGGCTAACGATATCATTATTGGCAGTATGTATAATGTAAGCAGGAAATGCTTGTGATATCCACAATATTGAAAATTAATTCCATTGGCCATTGGTTATACGCATATGTGTTGTATATATCCCCAATAATTTATCCAGTATATCCACTCCATATTTCGTTTCATTATAAAACTGAATCATTTTGGGTTTAACTTTCGGTTCCGTGATGGTTTTATCCAGAAACATAGCTGACATTAGAATGACAACTTTTTTTCCTTTTTGGAACATACTAACAAATACTTACTTCATCATGAAATCCAAATTCTGTGTATAAAACTTGGGGATTTACATGGTCCAATTTCTTGGGGAATATAAGATTTATTTCTGTTCAAAGTGCCAACTATTGTGAGCTTCCAGTATAATAAATGCTTGACCAAAGAAAGATAATAGAAAAAGTTGTCAATAGTTGTGTTTCGTCCAGAAACCTTGAAAAGGCTGGCCAAGTCTTTCACAATTCTTTCACCTTGGTTTATTTCACGATCTGTACCTGTTTTGGGGGTGCATATCTGTTGAGAGGATAATAGTTTTTTTGCTTCACATACCCGCCATATTTTGGTGCATATTTAGCCGGTTTAAACGGAAAATATTGTGAGAATCTTGTTCTTCCTCCTTACTGAAATAACTGCCGTTCATTTTTCCGTCAGTTTATATTTTTCCAATTGGTTATGATTTAACGTTCTCCATAAATCGCGATTTGCTGCAGCTTCCACTCGTGTATTCTGGTTTCCAAACAAAAATAAATCTAAGAATATTCCAGAATCGGTTTACACTCATACTTGCTGGCTATAACGGCTAGTTATGAGTTGCTTTTCCACATTTCTAAAGTAGGAAATTTGTTTGAACTGTTGATACCTAAAATAAAAACGCTAAACTACATCTCCTGAACGCGTCAAATTGCTCTTCTCCAATAGCGTAGTTACGTTCTATGAAATAGGAGTGTTTTATGGCTCGCGTATGTTAAAACTGCATCAGGTACCCGGGTATCCTGGTTAAAAGAGGGCAAAGTTTGGTCATTGACATAAGGGTTAAAAGAAAAACATTCTATATGGCAGTAGCACATACATTATTAAACTCTACATTTAAATTCCAATTTGATGCATAATTTTCCTTCAAGAGCGTAAATCTTATCCGATTATTTTTAAACATTGTATTTAAAAATCTCAACATTTCTTTAAGCTAATGTAGCCTTACCAAGTAAAGTCGTCAACTTTAAATCCTGCCGAATTTGGTGAAAAATGAAATGCGAAAAAAAATCTGCAAACATTACATGGAAGTTGGTATCTGTGAACGTTGCTAGTAATATGTTTAGGGAAAAAAAAACTGCATGAAAAAATTTAGATTTTAAATTAGTAGGACAAATCAGGAATTTAACATAATCCGCAGAAAATTGAGATAGCAAGATAGTGTATCTATCGGCCGTGATTTAAAAGTTTATTTGGATAATGTTTACCTGTTTTTAAGTTGATATATACTTGATAGAAATTTTGACGTTATAAAAAGCACCCAGTTACACAAAAGGTGCGATAATTTTATTCAGTTTCCACCCTTTTATCATATTTTTTGAAAGCTTAAAATTAGGTATTTTAAATGTGCGTAATACTTAACAGCATTGTTTATGATGTTTATTATACCCGAGACAGCAATTACATTAGAGAATTTTTAACTGTCATTAGTGTTTCAGAAGGCACCAAGTTACGATTTTAACGACTTCATAACAAAATCATCGTAATGTATTACTTAAGACGGGTACCCTTATGAGCGTGGAGGCAGAAAATTCAATTTTTTTTTCTAAGATGTAATCACTTAATTTTTAATTTTTAATTTAGAAGCATCGTAATTTTTATTATCGTAAAGTTTAACGCTTGTATAAGACCATATTTCATTATTATTAAGGGTTAATAAACAGAATATTTAAAAATCTAATTTATTTTGTATTAGAAAAAAAAAAAAAAAAAAAAAAAAAAAAACATTAAACGAATAGCAAAAGAAATTATATTTTTAAACAAACTGTTCGCGAGGATAAAGCGATAATCAATATTTACATACGATATTATGCATAATTTGTGAGTTAAAGTAAATGGGATTATTTTTTTTAACACACAAAAAAGTAATTAAAAAAACTTATGGATATTTATAAAAATTGATTACTGCAAAAAAGTATGGCAATTTCAAGGAAAAATAAACATATTTTAATTTAAATATTACAAATTTTTCTTTTATTTTTTAACATATTAAAAAATAATCTTAATGAATAAAAAAAGCAGAAAAAGCATTATAAAAAAATAACTAAACGTTTTTCAGCATCTTAAATTCTTTAATTAGCTTCCAAACAAAGTTACTGTGGAAATAGACCACAACACAGTTTTTAATTAGCCTTAGTTAGAAAAATTAAATTTAAAGGGAAGTTTTTCTCAAATATTTTAAATATTTTCCGAACGGAAGAAAATAACAGTAATTAAAAATGTATGATTATTTTACAGATTATTATTAAAAACTATCAGAGTTAATTTTGTTGGTTATAGTTCTTTAGCAAAAATAATGCATGGTATAATAAATATAAAAGAAAAGTATAAATACAGAAAAGTAACTATTTAATACATTAATAAAAATAAATTAAAAAGTTAATTAAAGCGCAGATATTTCAGGCAAAAAGCAATTTTAGTTGAAAGATCAGAGAAAAAAAAATATTTCCCCTTATGTTAGTGGTAAAACATGTTTTTTTTAATGTGATATTGAATTAACTGCGCTTGAATTCCATATAAATATTAAATGTTGATTTCCTATTCCTTTAATTTCAACCCATAATTCCAACAATTTACTGGTTTGTGTATAAATGGTGCATTAAATTAATACAAAAGACAGAGCATATTTTAAATAAACATACATTTTGTTTTTCGTAAGAGAATAAAATTCGTTTATTTATCGTTTTTTTTTTATAGTTAAATGTGTATCTTAAATATTGCAATACTTATATAAACCAGATGAATATGTCAGTCCCAAAACTTTCTTCTATCTCATGCATCTTAATATTTGAAAAAGTAGTTACAAATGTTAATACTTCAATATTATTAGTTCAATACTATACCAACTTTGATTACCTTCTCAAATTTTTTCTTCAGCCATTTAATCGGAGTAAAAATTAGTTAAACTCGATCATGATATTTAACAAATCAATAACTTTCGTTATTCTTTTGCACAGCAACTGTTCGCGAATAGCCAGCTTATATAGCGAATAGTCATTTTGAATATTTAATATCTTAATATGTATATGATTTAAAACATTTTTTTTTTCTATGAAAGATATAAGTATGTTATTTCCTTTCATGTATGTAAAAAATTGAAAGATGCATAATTATTATTTACAAGGGGGCTCGAAACTTTCAGACATTTGTCGAGAAGAAAATTGGTAAATACTTTAAGACTCGATGTATTTATAAACAAAGCTAGTTATGCCATTTAGAAAGTAACACATGGACTGCAATCCCTACCTGTTGATAAAAAATTATACTTTACTCTATCTGCAACTATCTATTCGTAGATTCGAGTTTTTTATGACATACGACTCAGAAGCAAAAATTTAAATGAATGTCTAACACGCACTATGGTGCGAGTTGGGTCTTAAAGGGATAACAGATTACGCGCTGGATTACCAAATAAATTTTGCAACTAGAATGGAACTTTTTGTGCCTAATTGTACTTCACATTATAATAATTACCCTGAACCTAAATAAATTTGCATTTAAAGCATTTTCCTATTTTTAATACAAAATTGGATTTAGCTAATGCCAAATTCTGAAAATTTTAACAGTCTGATCACGTAAAAAAATATTTTTTTTGAACAATAAAAATAAAATTTTAGGTTCAGTCTGTACACATTAACATGAAACATATGTTTATAAAATTGCATGAAAAAATATTCAGAAGTTTTTTAGATATGCTGCGCGTTATTCCCAAAAATGTCTTTAAGGAGAAAAATGATTCCAAAATTTCGAAAGCGCCGATTTAGCTATTGAGAGGGTAAATTCTAAAAACCATAAGTTCTGTTCTAATGGCAATTTCAAGGAAATAATTATATCAAGATGTTCAGAATATATAGGAGATTAACATTTAAAAAAATTAAAATTCGAAACTTTTGTAGATTTAAGAGTCCTGAGACACCTTAATTTGTGTTTTATTTATATCAATTTATTTATTTATTCACGATCAATTTATTTATTTATTCAGTTTAAATTTAATTATAAACAACTGAAATTTATTTATAGCTGGAAACAAATGCTATTTATATTGTTTTGAGTGAAACTGATTAATCTTCCTTAATCGTCAGCATGCGGTAGGGATGATAGATTAAAAAAAATATATATCATGCTTGAAAAATATATATTTAAACAGAATATCAGTAACATGTGACAGAATTTTGAAATAAATTGTATTTTACTAAACATTTTTTTCTCCATTTGACTTATAGAAAAATTGAAATTTTGTGGCTATAAAAACTTTAAAAATTTCAGTGAAAGTTACATTTAATCGTCAGCTGCATAGCCCGATTAATGCCAGCTTTGCATCACATATTGCCAACTTCGAAATAACGGCAGCGTTACCCGCGGACGAGTTTGTCATTCATAATAAAGGTCGTTTATATACAACAGATATTCTAAATATTTCATTAACACCCGGTTATGAAAATAGAAGTGGTTTATATGACTCAAGATATAGAAAAGACTCAACTTACTTTTTAAATACTCACACCCAGTAATAACATTAAGCGAAACTATAAAAATAATTATATGTTTCGAACATAAAAAATTTTATGCGCATATCAAATGCAAAAGTAAACAAAGGGCAGCATCTGAATTCTTTCAAATATAGTTTGTTTCAAAGTTAACACCATTGTAAAATTAAAATTTACATTTTGTGAATTAAAATGCCCGTACTTTAGCATTGAAGAAGATAACACATTTCTTTGTTTAACACGCACATCTGATTTTTATATATTTCAACTAGAAAGATAGCCCGTCAAAAATGACGGAAATTTAGATATAAAGATATATAAAACTCATGTGCAAGAATATGAGTTTTCTCATTTGTTCCACAGTGATAGATAAAAATAACACATTTTAAGAACAAAACACATTTATGAAAAACTGTGTACAGTAGAAGACCACTAATCTGCACAATTCCAAGTTTTCTGCAGATTTTTGCGGTCATGTCTATTCAGTCTTTGTTTACATTTTTTTTTTTAAATTCATATATTGGACAATTTAGATTATTAAGCCTTAAAAATAAATAAATTACACACTTGAAGTAAGGTAAAAACTATTAAATTATCGTATACGATTTCATAAAATGGTATTATATGGTATTATATGTGTGTGCTTCACGATCTTGTTTACGATTTTGGCGAAATTGGCTGCAACTTGTCATAATTCTAATAGTGTGGGCCTCTATAACAAAAAAGTAACCAGTTTTTAGCAAAATTTCTGATATAAAGTAGTTTTCAAAAACTTGTGTAAAATTGCAGGCCGTTCTCATGTTATGCCAGTCCTGGGAATAATATTTCTAACACTGAAGAGTTTCCATGTATATGTGGAATTTAGAAAAGCTTCTCCAAAAGAAAGGTCCTGAAATGACATTGTAATTCCTCTAACTTCAAAGTTTAATCGGGCCCTGATGTTGTTTACTGAAATCTAATAAATACAGTTGTTTTGAATATTACAACAGAATTAAACAGCTAAACTTATTTAACTTAAACTCGCTGTTACTTCCCGATGTCATTTTTTAGTATTAAGAAAGAAAATTATTTAAATTTTTCAAATCATGCACATTTATAATTTTTTTCCGTCTTTAATAACTAAATAAGGAAAAAATATGCTTTTGTTCTGATCTCATAAATACGACAATAAAATAATGTAACTAAGAGACATTGCAAAATTAAATCTTTGTGATTTCAAACCATAAACAAATGACACCGCCATTATTTTACATGCTATGACGTCATTAGAATATTGTCCATTGATTGTTGGAGAACTTACTTTGTGAATGATTACCTCAATGATTTAATATTTTTTACGGTTCACGATGAATGAATCACTTGTGTTTGTTTAGGTTTATGGAATGAGATATTAAGCCGTGAACCCAATTTTAATTAAAGTTATCCAAAGATATATGTATTTTTAATCGAAATTAAAAACAATGCTTTAATCTCGAAATAAAATGTTTTAGTTTGTATAATTGGTTATTTCTGTTAATTATTTATCTAGGTACTTTTCCATTATAGTGCATTTTTAAAAAAAAAGCTTGGCGTAATTCGGGAATCAGAAAGTGAGGTATGTTGCCAAAATATATAGCTATGAAAACAAATCTAATGAACTTTTATTTTTGTTTATATATGCACTTATATACATAAAAAATCGTGGAACAGATGTCATATTCGCCCGATATTGGCGCGATTTTTTTCGGTTGCCAATTTGGCGAAAACATCAACAGCATAAACAACATAATCCGAGTTACCACATCAAGCAAAATAACGACACTTTGGCGCAAGTTAAGTACCTGTTGCCTATATGATATTGGCGACAGAAAAAAATCGCGCCAATATGGGGCGAATATGACATCTGTACCAAAATCGTTTCTAAATATATATAATATTTTTTTTTATATACAAATTACGGCACAGATTTCAGATATGAACCGGGATACCTATGGCGCTAAAATGGTGTTATTTTGCCGGCTATTGTTTTTTATTTATTAATAAATTGTTTAGGCACAGATGTCATATTCGCCCCATATTGGCGCGATTTTTTTTCCGACGCCGATTTGGCGAAAACATCAACAGCATAAGCAACAACATTCGGGTTACCATATCAAGCAAAATAACCACACTTTGGCGCCGGTTAAGTATACATTGCGTATATGACATTGGCGTCAGAAAAAAATCGCGCCAATATGGGGCGAATATGACATCTGTGCCATTGTTTATTTACTTTTATTTTCTGTTTTTAAATTATATAAACTGTTTTGTTCTATAGTTATTATTCAAACTTTTGGAACAGATGTCATATTCGCCCCATATTGGCGCGATTTTTTTCGGTTGCCAATTTGGCGAAAACATCAACAGCATAAACAACATAATCCTGGTTACCACATCAAGCCCTTTGGCGCAAGTTAAGTACCCGTTGCCTATATGATATTGGCGACAGAAAAAAATCGCGCCAATATGGGGCGAATATGACATCTGTTCCCAAACTTTTATTTATTTATAGTTATTTCCTTTTCAAAATGATAGCAAATAATTTAAAAATATATAAGTAACTGGTATTCGAAAGAGAGATTTCAGCCGAATTGGCGTCAGAGAAAAATCACGCCAACCCCGATGCGTATATGACATCTGTGCAAAAAATACTTCTGTTTCTTTATAAAAATGGATAAATAGTTTTTTTTATATTAAATAAATTGTATACATATGCAAAAAATTGCTTGTGAGTATGAAGCTGTAAATAGGTTGTCAGAAACTACGTTGGCAAACTTCTTTCTCGCCAAGAAACTTTTCTCCGAAGTATTGTACGTACATAAGTAATGATTGCTAGAAATGCATTTTTAATTATGATATGCGCTTTTATGTTTCACTACATTTATGCATACTATACTGTGTGTATAAATGCTACAGTTCATATGCAGGGCTACACAAAAGAATTCGTAAGGGTTCCTGAGTATGAGAATAAATTGCTTAAAGGTGGTTTTTAAAGGAGTTATGCAGTTTTACGCTGAACTGCATTTAAATTACTAAGAAATGTTTGTAGAATATAGATAAAATGATATACAGGGTCATGCAAAGAATTGGATACATAACCGTCTATGGATGATAATATCTGGAAATATGATTTCAGTAGCTTTAAGAGTAGCTTAAATTAAATTTTAGCTAAATAGTGGCAGGTAATAACGGCACTATTGCTATAGACGGTTACTGCTGAAATCAATTTGTTTAAAAAATTATGCGTTTTCTAAAATGTTTACTTAGTTATCTTATTTACCTTATTTCCCTAAATAACGAAGTTTTGTTAAAGCATTCAGGATGTGTTGGAAAGTGTTTCATACTCTATGCTTAACGCATGATTTTTCTTTCTTTTTTAGTCTTATTTTGCATTTATTTTATTCTTAATTTTTAGTCTTATACTCCTGTATAGAAACTTTGGCACATTTGTCATATATACCCCATATTGGAGCGATTTTTTTCCGACGCCAATTTGGCGAAAACATCAATAGCATAAACAACAACATCCGGGTTACCATATCAAGCAAAATAACGACACTTTGGTGACAGTTAAGTCCCCGTTGTGTATATGACATCTGTGCCGAAACTTTAATATTTAATGTTTAAACTCTTCGCTCCACTCATCTTGCATATAGTATAAACTATAACACAGATAGCGCAAAATAATAGACAGTTTGATACTTTTCTACTGTAGGGGCTTTGGCATTTTTTAAAAAAAGTTTGGTGTAATTTGGGCATCAGAAAGTGAGATTTGGGTACTTTTCCGTTATGCGGATACCATTGTCGCCAAGCGTAATAGTTGGCGCAAAATGAAAGTCACGTGAATTAAGGCATTTGAAAAATAAAAGAAAAAAATATTGTCGTACTAAAGTGAGCATTTAAAAAAAATATAACATTTGAAAATTCCAGACTTTTACGAACTATTTCATTAAATCACAAATATATACTTAAAATAATTGAACAAATAACTGTTATAAAATAAAGCAATAAAATAAAACTCATATTAAACTGCTGGCATAAAATTACAAATATCTTTTAGCATTTTGAAATAATTGGCGCATTAGCATACATGGTACTTTTCCGTTATACGGACAGCATGCTAATATGTATGCTAATGCGCCAATTATTTCAACCTTGATCGTAGATTTTTATTGTAAACCATGCGAAACATTGTGATTTGTTATTTATGAGACGTGAATCACGTGAATGATTATTGGGTACTTTTCGGTTAGCCGGGCGACAGTGTTATATATACATATGTATGTATACATATATATAGATATATATGTATATTTATACATATATAGAAGCTATATGTATACATATATATGTGTGTGTATGTATATACATATATATGTATATATAGGTATACGTACATATGTGTATATAACACTGGCGCCCGGCTAACCGAAAAGTACCGATTATTGTTTAACCTTAACCTTGGAAAGCTTTTTAATCTGCTATTAATCGAATTAAAAATGCTTTTTTTTTTATAAAGTTGTAGTTTACTTTTACTGCTGATGCTGAGATGGATTTTATCATTTGGCAATTACCAGATGATGAGAAAGTTGTGATAAAACTGTTTCAGGAATTTGGAATTCTGCATAATAAAAGATTGTGTTCAAAAAATCATGAAATTAAATTATGGATAAGTTCTGGAAATACGAAATTGAGTTGTAGCTTATGATCATGCGAAGAAAGCGTAGAAATACGACAAAAAACTTGGTTTAAAGGATCGCGGGTGACTTTTCTTAATGCTTTGAGGTTTATATATTTATCGTGCAAAGAGTTGACATCGATTGAGTTTTGTGAGCTGCAACTTGATATGAACCACAACACAACAGTGGAATGGAATAGTTATTCGAGAGAAGTTTGTGCAAATGCTTTATGTTCTCGACCAAATAGAAAAATCGGTGGACCTAATAAAATTATAGAAGTAGATGAAAGTCATGTATTATTTATACAGATTGTTGGAAAGGATATAAAACAGATGAACTGCTAAGTGCTGGTTATGATCATTTCACAGTAAATCACAAATACAATTTTGTCGACCCTAATACTGGATGCCATACTCCAAATGTTGAAAGATTATGGGGCATCGCAAAATGGCGCAACAAAAGACATCGGGAAGCTGTTCGTCATCATTTAGAGTCGTATCTCATAGATTTTATGTGGCTACGCCTTCATTCAAAAAATGAAATGTTTACTGCAATGCTGAAAGATATTTATAATTTTATGGCAGCAGTTTAATATGATTTTTTATTTTATTACTTTATAGTATAACAGTTATTTGTTCATTTATTTTAAGTATATATTTGTGATTTAATAAAATAGTTCGTAAAAGTTTGTAATTTTCAAATGTTATATTTTTAAAATGCCCACTTTACTATCGAGAATGTTTTTTCTTTTATTTTTCAAATGTTTCAATTCACCTTATTTTCATTTTGCGCCAACTATTGCGCTTGGCGACAATGCTGTCCGTATAATGGAAAAGTACCGCATACATTTTGGCATGGTGTCCGTATAACGGAAAAATATTGAGAATTGTTGTCAAATCATATAAACAGCTATGAAAACAAACTTGATGAGTGTTTTTTTATATGTTTATTTTATATGTATATTATTCATGTATATCATTATTTATATGTATATTATATTATTAATAATATACATATTTTATATGTATATTATTCATTTTATGTACAAATTACATCTGTTTCTGTATAAAATTAGAGAAACGGCTTTTTTAATCGTATAAATAAATCGTATAAATATCGAAAAAAAAATGCATGTGTATATAAAATGAAACTGGATAGGTTCCGGGAAAATGTTGCCAAATTTCTTTTTTCGCCAATGCACTTATACTGGAAAAGTACCTAAAGCACATTAAAATCGCGCAGTTAGGAGCTCATACAGTACAGCGTCGTCTATTGGCGGTTATTTTATTAGTAGCATCGGGAGGAAGATGTAAAGATGTACTTTAAATTTTCACCCATAGATTTTGAAAAAATATCTTAAAAGAGCGGAGTTTAAATAAAATTTTGGTGACCTCCTTTATGAAAGATTAATAGTTATAAATGAGAATTTCACCAAATCAGCCAGCTATTGCCAAGTTGGCCAACATTTGGCACTACTGTGGTAACCCTGCATTAGTATTTTTCAACAATTACTCATTTCAATGAGGTGGTCCTACCGGAATCGTGAGGGACACACAGAGACTTGGATTTTATATAAATAGATACTAAACCAAATTTTAAAATGCATTTAATAGACCATAGATACAGATGAATTATTAAATATCATTACACCACTTTCATATTTTCTTACTTTCTTTTTCAATTTCAGTTAAAAAAATTTAGGTGAAAAAAATTACTTTTTTTTTTTTTTTTTTTTTTTTTTTTACAATAAAGATTTTCAAACTAAAAATGATACTTAAAAAAAAAAAAAAAAAAAAAAAAAAAAAGTTCATAAAAATTACCATTCAAGAAGAGAATAAGTTATTTTATTATTATTATTATTTTTTATTTTTGCACTGATAAGATGACTGATAACAAAAATATATAAATAAATAAAAAATCGTCTGATCTAGCAAATTTTGATAAAGTTTTCAAACAAACTGTATTTCAAGGTACATATTTTTCGAATTCAACTTTGCAAAAATTGAAAATGCACGATTACGTATGTACTACATTTGTGTTTTAATATATTATATAAATTCGTTTATTTATTTATGAAGTTTTAATTTCGTTATGAAAAATTAACCGGAAACAAATATTGAACTATATTTGTATTGTTTAAAATACAAATGGGTTATTTTGTATTGGAGTCTGTACGCGATGGGATAAATTAAAAAAATAATAATGCTTGAAAAAAGAATTATTTAAAAGCCGTAATAAATCGGTCAATTAAGATACAAACAAACTTCAAACAAATTGCATTAGAAAACAGATTTATTTTCCTATTTGGCGGCGTACAAACTGAAAATGTGCTATGTTTACAAATTAAGGAAAAGGGCAGTAGGAAAAATTGGAAAACCAAAAATTCATCGTTACGTGTTGCCATTCGCAAAATGACGTTAGCGTTACGCGCAGTTTATCCTTTATATTACAGATATTTGCTGACAATGATTTTTTTAGAAGACACGTTCTTAGTGTTTTGAGTAGAAGAGTTAGTGGAGCTTAGGCGGCCTCAATTAGTGTTTTAGTAGTACTAGCATCATTAGAACATTTGAAAGAATTCATTATTCAGAAGTTCGTTTATTTCCTTGCTGTTACTTGTTATAGCTAAAATCCTTGTACGTCCAGTACAGGTTTTCCTCATTTGCAAATAAATTTATTCGAAAATTCTGGTGTCAGTCAATTACTTTAACGAAAGACGGACTTGGCCTCTGAAAGGGTTAAGAACAGTATTGAGCAAATATATTATACAGTGTGTCCACGTATAACCTGACCTACCCTTATTTCGCAAAGTTTGGTCCCAGATGCATACTTCCAATTACAAAAAAGGTTTAATAAAGTAAATAATTATTTTTAAAGCGATTTGGGTCAAGAAAAATATTTATTAAAAAATTACGAAATTTAAATTTTATACGGTCCCCCGGTCCTAAGTGATATTTACAAAAAATTTACTGTGATACTAATAAGTAAGACAAAAAAAGTCCCATTCAACTAACAATAAAATTGACCGAGTTATGAAACTTTGAAATGCATGACTTATACCACTTTTTTGCATATCAAAACAGATGATTTCGACCATGCTTTCAGGGGTCGTGTATAAAGTACTTAAACTTATTTCAATGTATCTGCGCTTTGAAAGAAATCGTACAAATATTACGATTAACTTTTATTAGTAAAGTTTCATATTAATTAAAAAAATTGTATTTTAACATATGTTTTATTTTGTAAGGATTTGAGGGTATGATTTCTTTTGACTAAAATTATGTTATTTTCATAAGGTTTTATTTAACTTGCAATGATCGTCTTTCCAGTTTAAAATTTGTACTCGAACTTTTGCTTTCAAATGTCCGATCGAAGTTAAATTTTACATACTGACTTAAATCCGATGACAATTTAATATTATTATGATTTTCGACTCTTACCATCTTATACATACTTATATTATCGGATAGTTTACCGTCAAGAAGTTTAAGAAATAGTTTTAGATTAGATAACATAAACCTGCGATGATTTTGTTTTTAACTTTTATAATTACATTTTATGTATTTTTAAACGCTGAATCAAAAAATTACTTTCACTTTTAACCATCATAACAAGATTTTCCGAAAATCGTAAATTTCAAGGTTAAAAAATAGCGAAAAATCTGGTACTATAAAATAGATGAAAGACTTTTTTATTCAGTTTAATTTTGTTTAGTTCAATAATTTATTAGATTTTTTGGCTTATACTGGGATTCTTACAGCTAAACAGCTCGGGGGTCCGATGAGGTTTGTAGGGGAGGGAGGATCAGTTTTAACTTTTAGGTTTTTAACTTTGAAATTTGAGATTAGAGAAAATTCCTGACGTGATGGTTTAAAATGAAGGTCATTTTCGGATTCAGTGCTAAAAAATACATAAGAATCAATTTTCAAAAGCTAAAAAACATGCCACAACCCAAAATTTGAAAGACAGTGTAATCTAACAGCATTTAAAAATATGTATCATTTTGTAAAGAATTCAGGCTGTTATTTTTCATCCTTTTATTTAACAAAAAATCTGTTATTTTTATCCTCTTATAATGTTCAGTACAAATTGCCTATTTTGCAATAATATGTCAGAATGATTAAAGATTTCAAATTTATATTGCAAAGTTAATTTTACTCTCAACCATTTTTTAAATATATCTGACCCAATTTTATTTCTACTAAATTTGTGAATGATCTCTAATTTCCAGCAAAAAATATGCTCCAACTTTAAACAGCAATTACTCGGTCAGTTTTAATCCTAGAATAACGGGATTTTTTTTTTGTCTTACTTGTCAGTGTAGAAGGAAATTTTTACTAAATATAACTTATAGGACCGGGGGACGGTATAAAAATTTAGATTCTGTAATTCTTCACTAAATTGTTTTTTCGCTTCAAACTTTTTTTATCTTAACACAGCACCTAATTTTAACCATATTTGTAATTGGAAGTATGCATCTAGGACCAACGGTTGCGAAAATAAAGGTCGGTCAGGTTATACGTGGACACACTGTATATTGATGCTGTTAATAACTCATTTTAATCACATATATTTCTTTTCTTATGTTTTTTTTTTAGATACACGTCAAGAAACGTATAATAAATAGTAATAAATATATGTGTAATATCTTTTAGCAAGACGTTTCACAAAATTAATTTTTTTGCTACATAGATAGCCATTTAGCAGCAGGAATGACAGAACGTAATTTATTGGAATATGAAATAAAAGAAAAAATATATATGCATTTATACAATAAGGAAAACCTTTTTTCTTTTCAGTATTAGAGATTGCACTTTTTACTTCCGATTTCTTTTTATACTGTAAACCCAATTCCTGTAAAACCAATACTTTATTTTATTTACTTTGACTTGTCATTCTATTTATTTTCACTTTCTTCCGGATATCCATTATCTAGAATCACTTCGGATTTAAGCGATGTTTCTTTTATTTTTTTTCACTGCCTACTTAGTTTTAGAAAAAAAATCTGTTGACGATTTTTTAAATAAAATTGGATAATAATACGGATAGATTAGATGAGTTTGAAGGAAACCGAAGAAAATTACATTAATTTCATTATTATAATACTAGTTTTAATATTATTGCTGTAGTAATAATTTGCTATATTAATAATTGATTCACGTATATTGCTAATATCAATACTTATGTAAAATGTTTCAAATAGAATGAAAAAAACATAAGGATACTATATTAAAAGATATGACAGAGGAAAACCTTAAATAAAAACAATGTATTTTTTGTCTTTTAGCCAAAAATATTTTTTTCCGTTTGTAACTCCCACTAAATCAATTAAAAAAATAAGCTATTATAGAAGCTTTTATTTGCTTAAATTGCGGAGCGAGGGTATCTTTTCTCAAACGTTCAGTACAATTTAATGATTTTTTTTTTATTGTAGACATTGTGAAAATCTCTTAAATAAGATACCGACTGTAAACGTAGGGTGAAGCTGCATGAAGCATTTACTTAAATCCTGAACCAAACCATATGTCTTTATATTTTGAATGTTTTTGACAAACGCGGCTTCTAAGTCTAAAAATTCATTAACGTTTTGTTTTACATGTTTAAGTTTTATAAATCCTGATTTGTCAAAAATAATTTTTCTTTTCTATATTTAACATTGAGTTTAAAATTTTAAATAATTATTTGTTTATTTCCGAATCATCCTTACGAAGAAGCGGTTGCCACAACTGAGCATAATCCTGATGCTAATGCGACACTAAGGCTGATTTTCTCGTTGCGACCTTTTTAGTGATCCGTTTACTTTTTACGCAGATTGTTATTTAAAGTGTTTTTAATATAATGGTGATTTCCGCATAAAACTAAACTGTCATTTTTCTAAACAATCTACCCAAATTTAAAGTTTGCTGACAATTACCCTGCTTATGCAAAAGAAAAACTGATAGTTCACGTGTTCCAAACAGATTAATGAAAGTCATCAATAATGCATATGTAATTACAGTAAATTCTGTCTAAGGCGGAATCGGTTGGGACTGAGAAAATTTTCCGTGGTAGACAATATTCCGGTTTATGCAAAACAGCATGATTTATTGGACTGAAGCATACGCCAGTCGAATAGCGTTTTATGTTTTCGATAAAAAGACTGGATCTTGAGTTATAATGAATTGCTCGCGATCTTTCATTCGATCTTTCATTGATTGCCTTGACCCAAAAATCTGTCGAAAACTGAAATTATGGGAGATCCTTTGTCTTTATAAATAAATGAGAAACACTATTCAATTTCTTATACCGCTGTAATACCTACGAATTTGAAGTTTACACACACACAAAAAAAAATAATAATAACTTCGGGAATGAGACAGAAAGCCATCACTTTGAATTTAAGTACAATCTTAAAGCACAATATATTATAGACAATACATATTTTCATAAATGTGTACTGAACTAGTAATAATAACTTTTAAATGCATATTTATAAAGGGAAAAATGACATAAGCAAGAATTCCTTAAAATTTAAACAGTTTCTGTTCTTTTGAATTAACTTTTTTAAAGTATTACGGAATTTAATTTTTATGCTCGACATTAAGTATTTGACGTATATATATCAGTTTTAAAGTTTCATAAACGGAATGCCTTTCATTTTTAAAATATCCTATTTTCCGCCTTATGCAAAATTTCGGTTTCGGTGGGTCTTTAATACCCTTTCCGTTTCCGCGTTAGGCAGATTCTGGCTTATGCAGCAAGAATTAATGTTATTTTCTATGGGTTCGCCGGGACTTTAAAAATTTTCCGCGGTAGACAGATTTCCGGCTTACACAGAGCCCGCCTTAGACAGAATTTACTGTATTAAATTACACTTTCTGAATTTTTTTTTGGTATTAAAATCATTAAAAATTATTTATTATCCCTAGGCTATATGTATTTCAGCGTTTTAAAAAATCTACAATTATTAACAGAAAGTAGATATATTTTCATGTTTAATACAGTAAATTTGTACTCATAATACTAGATTTCAGGAATCCGATATGTCGGGTTTCCAATTTTATGCGTAAAATTATCTGAATATGTACGGGGTTTGTCGAGAGTATAGGGGATTTTAGATGGTTTAGTACCAGAAATTTCGTAAAGAACTTGTCGCTATAGCTGAAGATATTTTTATTTCATTAAATAAGGCAAATATTACTTTACAAAAATTCTGGTGAAAGGCCCTTGAAAGATCTTGAAGCGTACAAACCCTGTTTAGTAGTTTGGCCAAATAGGCTGAATACCAAATTGATACAGAATATCTGATGCATACCTAATTCTTAGGTAATATATTAATTACAGAAAATATAGATGTGCTTCTAATGAAACAAGTTTGTCAATATATTTTATATTCAATATAATATAGTCTACCGAATTGAATGTATTGGATGCAATCTGACCCAAGCTCGAATTTTTCATATTTCAAAGAAAAACGAGATTTTTTTTAAAATACAGGATATTTCATTATCTTAGGCATTTTTAATGGTAACTTATTTTTACAGTAGTATGCATTTGACGTGCATTTAGATATTTTTCTGAACAATCCACTAAGAATTTTGAAATATTTTAAAAAATCACTGAAATATGTTAAAATTTTCGAAATGTCAGCTATTTTTGGTAACAGGAGTCTTTTAATTTTCTGTTCAATACCTTTATAATAAACCCCACAGGGGAATAACTTCTTCAGGTATTCACGGGCTTCGCAACCCTGGGAACCTGAGCAATCTTTCTCTTTTCCTTTTCCTCTTATTTCTCTTGTCTTTCATTCCTCTTTGTTTCACTCTTGTTGTGGTTTCCTCTTCGGAGGTGAGGGCAATTCTGCATGAGCCGATATCATCCTGTCTATATGGAAATATGGAGAATTTTAAACCATCCACGTGTTTGCCCACGTGGCGATCCGTGTCCCTGGAAGGGGGTGACCTGGTAGTTGAAGAAAACCAACACACTCCTTTGGCCTCTGCTTCAGGTAGACGGGAGGTGCATATTGATCCCGTATGCATCAATCTGCTGGTAAGCTGACTCGTCACTGGCTGTGGACCAAGTAACCAAGCATTTATTAGCCATTTCGTTAAGGGAGGAGGCTGGAATAGGAGTGTCTTGTGATCGTATGGGGCCTCGTTAGCACTGGTGCACAAATTTGCATCCCCTTGTTGGACTCGGTATTAGGTGGTGCGGTCGGGGTCTGAATTATTATTTTTTCTAATATGGATGGAAAAAAGTTCATTTCCTTCTAAGTCTCTTCCATATGTAGAGCAACAAAATGCACATAATATTTCATTCAATCGATTTTTTATTATTAAACGGTCTGACAGTCTCTCTGATAGTTCTTTTAAGGGAACTTCACATTTTCTTATTGCAAAAACATTTCATTCTGCATTTGGTGACAAACATTCACTTAAAAAACTGCATTCTGGTAATTTGGTGGTTGAGGTCTCTTCAGCCAGCCAATATCAACATCTTTCAAGCTGTAATACAATAGGATCTTTCCCTGTGTCTGTTAAGACACATAAATTCTAAATACTTGCCGTTATGTTATATCCGAACCTGACCTTTTACTGTCTACAAAAGAAGTACTTTTAGAAAATTTAAAAGATGAAAATGTCATAGATGTACGCCGTATTACAATTCGTCGCAATTAGAAAGTGCTTTCCACAAAGCACATCATTATGAGTTTCAATAGTCCTTCTCTATCTACTATAATTTAAGCAGCCTACCTAAGCTGTCCGGACTTATATCTCAAATACTCTCCGCTGTTTCAAATATCAACGATATGGCCATACACATACTACTTATCGTGGTTCTGTTACCTGCCCTCGTTGTGCAGAAGTCGGCTACGATGGTAAATCCTGGGGAAAATCTGAACGCTTCATTAACTGTAAGTGTGATCTCTCCTGTTCTTGACCAAACTGTATCGTGAAAAAGAATATTGCTATTAAAATAAACCAAAAAATTTCTTATCCTGAAGCTCGTAAACTTGTTGAGTCTAGAACCCCGACTATAGGAGTTTTTTACTCTAGTTTATTCAGACAACAATCAAAATCAATTAGTCATATAAGCACGCAGACAGACTCTTTTTTCCGCCAATTAATTCAGCTATTACACAATCATCCAGCACTTCAAATAGAAAAACACGTGATGTATGTTGTGGCAGTAAATTCTATGCGACCTCAAAATTAGAACGTTGGCTACCATCCTCAGAACCAGTTAAAATAAAATACCAACTTACTCAGTCACAGAAATATCCTGTTGTATCCAAAAAGTCATCCGAACATCAGACTAAAACTAAGGATGCTGCATATCCAATACCGTTACAGAAATCTAATTCTCCCGAACTGAGAAAGTAAAACAAAAATCTTGTGCACAGACAGAGGGAAGGAAATCATCAACTACAGCTTCTTCAAAGTGGAAGACTGTGAAGGAAAGAAAGAAAAAATAATCTCTGAGCTCATGTATCACCAATGTGAAGGACCGCAAACAATTGCAGCATTACGTGGAAGAGACAATGGAATCCGAGTCATATAGTAATGACTCGGATGCAGATGAGAAAAATACTGTGTTCGAAGAACATGTGCCTAATTGAATTTACGTTTTTTAATAATCTGTGCTTTAATTACTTTTTATTTTATCTTGTATTTGGACATTTTCTACTTCGTTTTATTGACTTATTTCGTAATAGACCATACGGATTTTAACTGTTGATATTTTCTTTGTATAGTTTACTTGTTTTATATTTAGCATCTATAACGACTATTGTGTTATATATGTTTTCCTTCTTATCCCCCCCCCACCCCGCCGCAGTTTCACCTCAAAAATCAATTTAATACTTTATTCATTTTAAAGTACTATTTTCACCCAGCGCGGTTCCTAAATCAAATCTAATATTAAAAAACTATATCGTTTGCATTAATAGCCCTCACATTTAAATTAAACTATTTTTAATTACCCATTTACTTTAATAAATTAAAACCAGTAATTCAGCCTTCCCATTCTACTTTGAAATATTTTCTCATGTATTTTTAGCCTTTAGAAGAACGTTACAGCTGTCAGTTAATACAAAAACATTTTAATTTCTCAGCTGTCCATGTTTGGTAATGTGGCTGGGCATCATCAAAAGTTATTAAACTTGCATTCTATTCATTACAGCTGTCCTCGCACCGCACCCTAAAAATCCAGACTGCTAAACTCATACGTACTAGAATGCTGCATATTTTTGTAACAACTGCAATCTGCCCTTCAGACTGAACTTCGTATTCACATGTGTCGTATCAACCGCATTCACATGCCTTTCGCCTAACGATTCTGTGATTTCTCTATCCTTTGTCTATATTCGAAAGCATTTTCCGTTATTACTTAAAACGCATTATATCCCAAGTGCAATGTTCTTTTTTTTCTTTTCCGAGACCACAGGAATCTCGTAATGTCAAAATATGGTACCCCTACGCAATTCAAATACGTATAAGATCACCGCTTGTGTTTGGCTAATTCTTGTCAGCCAATGCTTTGTTTTTCCCTTGTGCATGGCGCAAAATACTTGTATATTGGCGATATTGTATCACGCCAAGTACGTGAATTTTAGCTGCGTAGTCACGTCACTTCTGCTCTGACGCTTACCACTGAATGTTCTGTTAAAAAGAGGCGTCTGCTTTTGTCCCCTCTTCCCGCTGTTCATTATGACACAATAAAGTCAACTTCGTATATCATTTTGGATTTTTTTTAACTTCTTGCTATACCTGGTGATTATTGCATGTATTTGTTTCCTTATGACCAGCCACGGCCTAAAGGACAAATCACCGTCACAAAGCATCGTATTTCTTTCTTTTCATTATATTTACCTTACTACTTTTACAGTTTTTACTTGTATTCTTGTATTTTTATCTAAGGTAATTTGACTCTTTTAAAATGTGGTTTTAACTCATGCCATATCACTACTGTTTTTCACTGTTTGTTGTTTTCTTATTATATTGCTATGACCATTTTTTTAACTTTTTAAAATATATTTCTGTGTTTTGTTTTTCAACCATATCTCGGCGCAGCATGTCCCTAAAGGGATTTTGTACCATTGAAATTCAATCAACCAACCAGCCTTTATAATAAAAAAATTAATGACAAAGCATTACATCCTGATCATTGCGCAGATAAATGTGCATAATTGAATCTAGGAATGTTACAGAAGTACATCTGCTAATAGTTATAAGTTATCAATGTTACGACAAGCCAAACTTACTAAAAATGAAGTAAAAAAAAGCATTTGAAGCTATTTTCAAAAACAGACTGTTATTTATATTACCCAATAATTAAAATTTTAAATCTAATTATCTAAAGTATTTATTTTTTTAAACATAAATAAATATTGGAACGCTAAAAAATAAGCAATTACTAATAATAAGGATAAAATAATATATTTTCCGAATCAAAATTATAAGCTCAAGAAAATTAACTAATGCAGTGAAATTTGCATATTTACCCGAAAATGGCCATTAGTTCACAAACCCCCTAAAATGTATAACCAGTAGTGCATTTTTACTCTAATTTCACGGAAGAGTATTCTTTTAATACGGGTCAAGATGAAAACAAACTTCTGTTAAACACTTATATGCATACATATTCCTATAAACTTTAATAAAAGTTCCTCATGAAGCATTTTTATGCGGGATTTAAGCACGATTCAAAACTTTGAATCTTCAGATTATAGAAGTATGGACAAACAGACTTGCAGGCTAGTTTTTAAAAATAATCAATTTAATTAAGTCGCATACTATATTTTCCTTCAACAATATATAAAAGTAAACTTTTAACAGTATGTGTTATCCTAAGAGATCGGCATTGCCACTTCTTCCACTAATATTATTTTTAAACCAATCTTCGTGATAGGTATGTACATATAACAAAAGTTCAAAAGAATTACCAGGAAGATTATTGTTAGCAAATAGGGTTTGCTGTAATGATAACTGCGACAATCCCTGCATTCAAATGCAGAGTGTCCATAAAAGTATGTCCCAGGTATAAATTTTAATAGTATCTACTATAAGCGTTGTAGAGTGTTGGTTCATGGTCACAAATAAAGAGTAACTCAAGCAGTTTTAGACAAGCGCATGCTCGAGTATTGCTTTGTTATTTACTAGCTTGCATTGCGCATGGGCAAAAATGGCGACTCCTGAACGTAAATCACTATTGCTGGGTTGAAGATTTAAAAGCCGTTAGAACCATGCGATTTATTCCTTTGTGGCTTTATAAAATATCGTGTATACGTTCCGCAGCTACCTAATGATTCGGCAGAGTTGAGACACAAAATTGAAGAGGTTTTGCTTTCATTACTCGGATGTGTAGATCGAAGTGTGGGAAGAATTGGACTAACGTCTAACTAAGGGTGCACATATTGGTCATTTGTAAGAAAAACTAGGTTAGTTTACCTTTAGCTTGAGGTACTATTTGTTGTAAATAGTCAAAATTAAACTGTTATAATATACCATTGAAACTGGAACACTCTGTTATGGACACACTGTGTTATCTATGGGACGCAAACAAGAACTTGAACTGCTATGAAATGTATTTTGCGTGAGGACATTCTATATTAACTACAATAACAAACTCTTCTTTTATATTTAGTGCATGAAAAAATTATATCATTGTACTTTCGTGATAAACATAACATTAGAATTACTTGTTGTATTGTAGTACTTGTAAATATTATAATATAGTCATTTTGTACTTTTCTACTGATTACATGTTTTTTTAATCAACATCACACTTTAAATCAATTTTAAGTTCAAAATATGTTTACTTTTAAAAAAATCCATGCTTGAGATAATTAAATAGTATTTTCCTAGATAAATGATTTTTTTTTTATTCCTATATGTTATAACATTTCAAATTCAGATTACATTTATATATACTAACAAGTTCTTTGAACTTAAAAAAATCAATGTGTTCATGTGCTGCTATAATAAGAAATGACAGCAAAAGGGAGACATATGTTTCTTTCTATAAATACATATAACAAAATCAGCTGTCAAAAGATATATTATAAAATATACTTTGGGATAGAATTTTCTATAAAAGTATTTGACAACAATGTCAAGTATTCTTACGATAGTTTGTAAAAAGTCATGTTTACTTAGGAGAATCATAAATGTATTTCAAAAGTAACTAAAAAAAATTAAAGTAATTTTTAAAATAATATAAAATGATACTGTGATACTATACAGCGGTAATGGTATATCAGTGTAGAATAGTGAAATAATAATTATATAGTGGCATATAATCAGCGTTGCAATGGTAGTTTGTATTTTTGTTCTAATTATCTAACATTATTTCAAAACGGAAACCTTCACTTTAATTATCACCAGACATTTTTAAATTAAATTAAGCTAATGCTACTATTCGGAGTTTTTTAATTTATTTTAAATAAATACGCCCTACATAAGCGACATTTGATGGAAAACATTGTAATATAGTGACTAGCTACTCATTTATAAATGTAGTCTAGAAGTCGAGCGAGTTTGAATTTTTCTAATGCTATCGTTATGTCATTAATTCTAACATTCCTACATTAATGAGTTATTTATTCTGTAATTATTTTACGTTTCTCAATGTATGTCTGAATCCCTTGAAATCTGATTACTGCATATGTTTATTCTGTGCAAAGATATAATAATTATGAATATGTGTTAGGGTAGCTGCTATAAACAGTGTTGGAGCTGACTGATTGAGAAGCATATTGCCTTTAAGACACTTTTGCACAGCATATGGAACGCATCTGCCTCTGATGTACCTAATACAATAGTTTGTGAGAAAAGAATAGAATACATTTATATTTGTTAAGAGGATGAACTTGCCTAAAACGCATTTTTTTTCTTTCCTATATGATTCCGCCTTAGAAGATTTTACTGTATAGCATTTTTATAAGTCCCCGATACATGGAATACGGATTAACGATAGTAATGATAACTGAAATATTTACATAAAAATAGAGTGTACGGGCCTTGCCCGTGCAGACTTCTAATTGAGACTTTCAACAAATTTCGAAAGCACGTTTAATGTATAATCTAAATGTTGCTATTTTTATGCCCATAAGGAGAAGCCGGGCGGGGGCCTACGGGAGCCGTATAAAAATTTAGTTTTTGTATTTTCTCAAATAGACACTCCAAGGAGTTGCAAGATACGTCATCAACTTTTGCAATTTTCTTATGAATCTTCGCTATAGAAAATATATGTCTAGGGGCAATTTAAGGAAATATGCTATTGCTTCGATCTTTATGAATCACACTGTATATGCTAGATAATATTATAAATTTTTTTGCAAATGATTTATTGCCCTTAACCATAATTTCTTTTCAGAGTCCCTATAAACAAACGACATTTTAAATACCGAAATTGCCATAGTAAACCCTAATAACATATATGACTTACATTGCAATCAAAGTAAAGTTCCACGGATTACACCGTGGACGGACAAGTAGACAGATGGTCAGACAAACTGAAGTCTTAAAATTTATTTCAACTATGATGAAAAATGTTAAAAAGGTTGAATTATAGAAAATTATATTTCCGAAAACTGTAAAGATTATGTTGGTGTTTAGCAAAGCCCAACTATCTGATAATACATTTCAATTCATTATTTATCTAAGAACAAGTTTAAAATTGTACGTCAAACGGGGCAAATGTGGTGCATTCATACTAGAACTAGTTTTATAAAAAATCAGATGTTGGTGCAATAGCTGTTGCACCCTTACGCAAAAATGTATAAATACAAAATTTATTACGCTTATATATATTAAATTCAGTATTACGGAAACAATATGACTCAATCTTAAATAGGACGTAATCACCATGGCAATATAGGATCATTATCTATCATTGGATATCATTGAATTAATTATGTATGAAAGGATTCAATAAAATGAAGAAACATTTTATTCATATCTCTTTAAATTTTGATCCGATTTTCATAAAATTTGAAAAGACTCGACAAAATTCTTCAACATTTAAATATATTAAATTTCAAACCATCAGGTTTGGTAGTTTTTGCGCTGTTATATGAGGACAGACGGACAGACACACGGACGGATCAGACTACGACTATAGGTGCAACGTTTTTATATAATTACGAACGCATCATATAATACTTGCGATATACAGGCTGTCCCAAAAGTCCTTGATACATTTAAATTGCAATATAAAATCAAGTAATTGTCGCACAGGAGTGCTGTTTGGACTAAAGTACTTCTCACAATGAAAAGTTTTCTTTAAGGAAATAAACAAATTCGTTCCGAACTTTCATCATATATGGCACCACTTGCCCTTATGTTTGGTTTCAAACATGCGTTTTTTTTCTGATTTTCAGATTACTTTCTCTTTGGTTTCGAAGTGCCAACCTATTCAATTAACTTTTTTGCTGGAAATCGTGCTTTCTGTGTCATAGCGTCAAAATTAATCTAAAAATCAGAATAAGCGTATGATTGAAATCAAACACACAGCAATTGGCGCCATCTGATATCGAAGTTCAAGACTAACTATTTTAATTCGCTTGAAGAGTACTTTTCATCGTCAGAAGCTATTTAGTCCAAACTGCACTAGTGCATGACAAATACTTGATTTTTATATTGAATTTTAAAATATGTTAAGGACGTTTGGGACACCCTGTATTATTGAATCAGACATCGATAAAAGGAGCAAATTCAAACACGGACCAGAGTAAACTACATATAGTTCATCAAATCCACTATTGTTATAAGAATACTTTTTATTAGCTGGCACACGTTTCATTAAAAATGTTAGAAATAAACTGTAAAAATTTAAATCAAAGAAATTTAATCCCACTATATTTATCGGGAAATCGAGATGCTTTTTTACGTCTTGAGTATGTCGATCAATAAATCTAAGATCAATAAGAAAAATGAATGTCTCATACGGGAATTATATATACCATCGTTCTTTATCGAAAATAAAATCTATAAGAATCCTTTCAAGAATAACATCTTAATTTTAGAATGTATACATTTCTTTTTGTAGATGTCTTTCTACTGTTAATTTTTATGTAAACATAAAGAAAACAAAAAAAGGGTAAATTTCTTAAATTCATTATAATAGTGAAAACGTAGGTAAAATAAGAGCATAATATTCTATAAGTGTAGAATATAATATTAGAATAAAAAATGTATTTAACTTGTACCGGTTATTAAACATAAGTGTAATGGAGATTATCTTTTAATGCACTTCTGGTAGAAACACACAAAATCAGATATAGGTTTTATATATGTTATTTGTTGAGTGGCCATATCATACATTATAATATGAGCAAATCTTACGCCTATGTGTATGTGTGTATGCAGATATTAGTTGAAAACTGCTCTAACGATTTTTATTAAATTTTGAATTTTATTCTTTTGGTATACGAGAAGACCATTCGACTAGATAGTACGTTCGACAAAATTCGATTATTGGGTCATTTCAATCAGAATGAAGTTTGAAACAGTTATTAAATTGTTGAATAGTTGGCAGGGCAGCAGACGAATTCTTAAAGTTTTGCAACATTTGGCGAAATTTGACGAAATATAGGCGACATTTTGCAGTGAAAACGTCTCTTAATATTACCAGTGCAAAAACACATCCTTGGCTTCAAATAATAGAATGTAGCAAAATTTAGTGATATTTGGCGAAAGAATTGGCTTTAAGGAACTGAAGAATTTTCCTAGAAATTCCTAGTTGGAGCTGATATACCTATTTTAACCAATCAGAGACCAGAAATTGTTTTCGAAAGCACAATTCAATCAATAAGGATATATATATAACATTAAATAAACATCACCAAGAAATATTGTGAAATTATGAATAAAATGACATTAGCAAATACAGTTCCCACCCAACACACTTAACATAGATTCCAAAAACATATTAAAAAACATAGCAGAAATTGAATAACAGAAATGAAAAATATATATATACCAGATGCTATGTAAAAAGTATACTCCCTTGTACTATCTGATGAGTATTATAATGGAAGAAAAAAAAATATGGATACCGATAAAAATAAACGAAATGCTTATATATTGAATTAATTTATCAAGGGTACAGAATTCACATATATAAGCAAGACAGTCGTTTTCTGTAGAGAAAAAAGTTAAAAGCTGAAGATTATTTACTCCCTGTACCCATACGACCACTTGACCTAAATAATCGAAGAAAAATGAAAACGGAATAATAATAAATGCCTTGAATTGGAAAAAAATATATATATATAACATATTAAATACTTTATATTATCTTGTATGAATGAAATAAAGTAACATTACTCAGCTTACCCAAAAAAACCCACATTATTTAATCCGAATTCACTCCTGCACATGTTGTACTTTACCGCTATAACTTTAAGGTTATTTTTGAAGTTAAGCTAAAACAAATATTATATCTAATGGTTGCAGTTATTCTTTTTAAAATACATTGATAAATGCATTTAATTAATATAAACAGAAAAGCATTTCAATATTAGCATTCAAATTACCTATTAACACATTTAAATTTATTTAACTGAACTATAAAAATCCCAAATCTCTTAATTTGCATTATCGCTGTTATTTGGCTATACTGCCGTCTAGTGTTGATAGAAAAAATGAAAGAATATTACTCTGTTAAAAGCCATAAACTCTTTATAAATAAATTTTTGGTGCTGCCATCTATTATGTACATTTAAAATTTCGATCTATATACATAAGCTCAAATTTTTTCTATTACAATTTCCAATATTTAAAAGAGAAAAGTTAATAATAAATAAACAAAAAACAATCAAAAATCACATTAAATAAATAAATAAATAAATGTTTTTCTTCCTTTCCCCCATCCTTTTCCTTCCTTTCCTTTTCTTTTCCATTCCCTTTCTAATTTTAACAATCTATCTATCTATCTATCTATCTATCTATCTATATATATATATATATGTGTGTGTGTGTGTGTGTGCTTGGCGCAAATTTAAAGAATTTCACAAAATCTGGCGATATTAGGTGACAGTTTCGCTACGTTTGGAGACAAAATTGGCTTTCAGAATCTTAATGAATTTTCTAGAAAGTCTCAATAAGAGCCGAGATACATGATTCAACCAATCAGAGTTCTTAGAATGTTCTCGAAAAAAAGATTTAAACTTATCAGGGGGTTATAGAACATTCTCAACACATGCTTGGCACTAAATGAAAAAATATCGCTAAATATGGCGAAATTTGGAGAAACTTTCAGACCTAAAAGTTCCAAAAAATGTCCAACTAACGAAAAATGTATGATCTAAATGAAGATGATCTAAAAAATAAATTTAAATGATACTCTGAAATAAATACTTAGCTGTGACTGCAACAAAACAATAGTTTGGCAGTATTGTTTTGACATGTTGGCCTTACCATATCTCAGCTTTTAGTCAAATCTCCATCCTGAAATTTCTTGTGCTTAACACTACCATACAATACTCTTATATAAAAAAATTCAGATTTTTATTTCGTGCCCCACCACAGATATCAAAGTCTGAAAAGTGCGATTTTTGTCATTTTTGAAAAATTTGGGATTTTTTTTAGCAAAGAGAAAGCAAATATCAGATCTGGAACTCGATGTGTGAGTACAAGTATTTTCGGCCTATTTGTAAAAAAAAAATATATATATATGTCATGTTGACAGTATTCCTTGCTAGAAAAATTTCCTCTTGTAAACGGACAAATTTTGGAAAAAACTGAAACTTTATGCTTAAATTTTACCAATAAGCAGTTAGTTTCGGAAACTACTCCATTACCAGATTTTTAGTCCAATGTATTATGTACAAATTGCTTTAATCCGCACTTGAATTGGATAAATAAACGATGAATTATTTACAATTCCGTAAACCCTTCGTGTGAGAAAATTGCTGCAGACGATGAAACAAAGATGGCCGCCATGCACAAACAAAAATAAATAAAATTATAATAATAGTCATTTTGAACTTCCATCATGTTAGAGTTGTTGCACAAAAAATTTCAGATTTTTAAAAAATGGTCGAGCTACGAATATCTGATTTTCTAGACCACTTGAAATGGATTGACCCATATAAAAAAATATCTTTTTGCAGACATATGCGAAAATCCGGTTTTACCCCACTGGTTTGGTAAAACCGGTTATCCATTTCAACCTACTTTAGAACTCATTTTCTTCAAATAAATTCTTGTTTATTACAGTAAAAACACAATTTTTTGTTATATTTAATAAAACGAAACTGCATATATGTGCTTCCATGTGTCAAAAATATATCTGTAGCAAATTATCTACATTGTACATCCCTACTTATTTTGCACTGGAAGTCTTAGGGTTATTTTAGCTGCAAAAAATTACAAAAAATTTGTTATCACATTCTTCTGCATACTACAGGCTTCCTATGCCTATCCGTGGCATTTCAAACATTGTATCCAACATTCTTTGGATTTAGAATTGGCGTAAAGTTCATTGCAAAACATTCAGGCTTCATTATTTTCTTAATCTTCTGAGGATGCCTCATCAAACTATTTTAGTTTCTTTTTCTGTTGTTTCTTAATTTGTTTTTCCTTTTTTAGAATGTTCTTTTTTCTTTTTGCAGGCTGTTTGGCATCTTTCTCCATTATTTCTGTTCCCAGCTCTAATTTATAGGGCGAAGTAGTTAAAATAGCAGTTTCCCCTTATTTTGCCAGCTCTTTTTTCAATCTTAAAACCTTCCTGGGGAGGGGGTAATAACATTTTAATTGAAATTGGAAATGCAGATTCTTGGCTACACAATATATCTCAATGGAAGAGGATGGATGTTGTCAACTGCTGGATGTGAAATGTCGACAATTTTTGATGTGGAAGGATGAGCTTCATTATCCCGTGATGTTTCAGAAATATTTATTGCTGCAGCTATGCCAACATATGGCTGCACAGACTTAGATGTGTTATCACTGACTTTCAAAGATATCTCTGTCATTTCCGAAAGAGCAAATAGAAGGTCAGGAAAAACCTCGTTGTTGTAAGGTAAAATCTCCCTTTTCTCAAACCATCTGATTGGAGTATTTGCTAATACTGCTCTAAAAAATGCAGCTTTCAATTGCAGCTTAGTAAATTGTTACAGATCGCCCAGGATTGCAAGTAACCACTCCCTCGCCGCTTATTTGCAATATAAGTTTAGAGGTGCAATGAGTGACAGATCAAAGGGTTAATGGTACTTAAATGCATTAAGGGGACGAGGGACCTTAAAAATAAATTTTTTATTTTTTGTAAATTTCACCTTAAATATTACTCAAAGGTACATTATATGCATTATGGCATGCATTTATTACAAAAAAAAAAATTAAGTCATTTTTGAGAAAAAAGTGGAATTTTACGCGTTGTTTTAGAAATCTCCGAAATGCCCCATGCGCGTTCCATATCAATGAAAATCCCCAATATTTTTTATAAAAGTTTGGTTTATATATATAAAAAAATCTGTGCATCGAATTTTATATATTTGAATATAAAGGTTTAAAAAAAAATTGAAAATTTTTGAAATTTTTCGAAAAAATTTCAAAATTTCAGAATTTTTCATTTTTTTTTTTGCAAATTTAACTTTAAATATTACTAAAGGGTACATTATATGCATTACGGCATGCATTTATTACAAAAAAAAATTAAAAAAAATTATTTTTGAGAAAAAAATGGCATTTTACGTGTCGTCGTAGAAATCTTCGAAATGCCCCCTGCGCATTCCATATCAATAAAAATCACCAATATTTTTTATAAACGTTTGGATTATATATATAATTAAAACTGTGCATCGAATTTTATATATTTGAATATAAAGGTAAAAAAAAAAAAAAAAAAAAAAAAAAAAAAAAAAAAAAAAAAAATTGAAATTTTTTGAAAAAAATTCAAAATTTTAAAATTTTTTAATTCTGTTCTTTTTTTTTGTAAATTTTAATTTAAATATTACTCAAGGGTACATTATATGCAGTGTGGCATGCATTTATCACAAAAAAATAAAAAATAAATTTATTTTTGAGAAAAAAATGGCATTTTACGCGTCGTCGTAGAAATCTTCGAAATGCCCCCTGCGCATTCCATATCAATGAAAATCCCCAATATTTTTTATAAAAGTTTGGATCATACATATAAATAATTCTGTGCATCGAATTTTATATATTTGAATATAAAGGTGTAAAAAAAAAAAAAAAAAAAAAAAAATCAAAATTTTTGAAATTTTTTCGAAAAAATTTTGAAATTTTTAATTTTTTTTTTCCTTTATATTCAAATATATAAAATTCGATGCACAGTTTTATTTATATATATAAACCAAACTTTTTATAAAAAATATTGGGGATTTTCATTTTGGAATGCGCATGGGGCATTTCGAAGATTTCTAAGACTCCATTTTTTTCTCAAAAATAATTTAATTTAATTTTTTTTTGATAAATGCTTGTCATAATGCATATAATGTACCCTGGAATAATATTTAAAGTCAGAATTTCAAAAAATAAAGAATTGATTTTTAAGGTTTTTTAAGGTCCCTCGTCCCCTTAAATTGCAATTTAAAACTCCATGCTATAGCATTAACTATCCTAAAAAAATCACTCCATGAGTATAGAACAAAGTCGCTTATACCCGGTTTTGACCTACTCTTAAGTACCCGCTTTTACCATAACGTGACACAGATCTTTAAACATGGCGTCACTACTTTCTGTCCTATAGTAAAAGAAAAGTAAAACTGTTATAATACTAGCAGGAAGGCACAGAATTAAATATAGTACATACCAATATTTAATATGTTGGGAAACAGTTAATAATTGCGTAAAACCTAGAAACAAACAAAACAATTTTTAAGAAAAATTCAAACGCAATCGTTCATACAAAATATAACGCCACACAGTAGCGTTTCGTTCAGCTACAAATGCCGTAACGACTTTGACAAGCAATTCCTGGTGTTAGCCGAAAGATAAAAGTTAAAATCAAGGAGAACTATGCGCTATTCGGTTTTACCCACCTACCCGGTTTTGTACAACTCTCCCCTATATATAAATAATCTGATTATATCACGAGAACACCTTACATAGTAGCCTACTTCCAATATAATGAATATCCAGTGTTATCCTGCTAAAGAAGCATATATCCGTTTTAGCGATTGGCAGCAAATTCCTATTTTCAACAAAGTATTGTTTTTTTAGCCACAAAAGTACGGTTTTATTTTGAAGCAAACTGTGTGGAAATATGAATGGCGTGGCTTTTAATGGCCACTTGCTTTGAAACTGTGTCAGAAAGCTACGCTCGACACAATTATCACTTTATTTGAAATCAATTATCATAATATATTGATATCAAAATTGTATTTCTCAAAAAACAAAATAATCCTAGTGTAATAAAAGGAAAATAATTCGGGGGAAATATTTGAGGAATTATGCAGATTTAAATCTTTCAACGTCTATGATAAAAATTATTCTTAACAGCTGTAAAACAAAGTCTTTTAAGCAAACAGCTATTTTGTGGATGTCGGCATTAGATATTCTAAACTTTGATATAATTTCTATACATATGAAAGACCCTTAAGTAAAATTTAAGTGTAAGATTTATTAGTAGGCATCCATTGGCACTAGTAATATTTTTTAAACGAAGACTTGCAGCAGAGTTTGAACAGCGAATCTTCCCCCCCTCCCCCCCCCAAGATGATACACTGTAAAAAAAAATAATAATAAAATAATGCGAGTTTTCCGGTAGGAATCGAAAAAAATAGTTGCTTTTATCGTACCGGAATAATTTCCAACCTAGCTCGGAATAAAATCCGTAAAATACCATTTTACTGACTATTTCCTTATTTTTACGGATTTTATTGCGAGCTGGGTCGGAAATTATTCCGGTACGATAAGGGCAACTATTTTTCCAATTCCTACAGGTAAACTGGCAGTATCTTTTTTACAGTGTATCTTTTATAGCTCAGATTCGAAATTTTTTTTTAATTTTGCGAACGAATTATTACAAAATGGAAATAAAAAATAGCATTCTAAATTGACATATACCTATGCATTGATATATATTTCACACACTCTCAGAAATAAAACTCTCCCTTTTGACGATTCAAAAATCCTCGAGCTGTATTTCGTCGTTTTTGACGATCATTTCCTATTAACATCACGTGACTTGTAACGAAACGTAAACCCTCAAATATTTGACGAAATTTTTGCCTCAATCTCGGTCAGACTTAATGCATTTTAAGGAAACATTTCCTCAAATCCTCCTCAAATCCTACGATTATTTCCTATACGATCCTCAAATCCTACGATTATTTCCTATACGATCCTCAAATCCTACAGATATTTGCTTGTTTGTGTTAGTCCTGTAATAATTTATTTTAAAACAGCACTTAGTGCTTTTCAGAAAATACTGAAATATAGGTAGTTATTGTTTCTTCATTAGTTATTTTTTTAGCTGTTAGAATTTTTAGGAATGCTTATTAATAATGTTATTATTTTATTTATATGTTGTCGTTCGTTATGTCTTAATTCGAAAAGAATAAATTTCCTGTGTTTTTCAAAACCATTCAATAAGAAAATTAGGTCAATAAAATTTCAAACTTCTAGGATATCTTTTTTTTTTTTTTTTAAGAAGTACATTATGTTTTCAATCAAATTAAAAATAAACATAATTGATCCCTCTCCTATTTATAAACAAAACAGTAAAGTGTTAAAATCTTATCTTCCTACTCAAAGTGATAAAATCTCAAGCAATATGCACTTCACAATTCATTATTTGTGAGCAACAAATTAACCAGACCATATTCTAATCATCCAAAGAAAATTTCAGTTGTAAATTATTTAATCAAGCCATATTATAATTATTCATTGATACGAGAAAACCATAAAAATAAATTAGCTTTTCTTAAAACTTTCAGAAAATATAGCAGCCCGATAAAATTACAATCTACGTTATAAAAATAAAATACGAAGTAGAATTCATTATATCAGGCTAAAAGCAGACACTTTCAACTCCCCAGCAGCCAGGTTGGCAGAACACCGACCTCCGATACGAAAGGTCGTGAGTTCGAATCAAGCCGGGGAAAGAGAGAAGTGGTTATTTTTTCTTTCCCCGTGTCAAATATTGGAGCTTCCAAACTGATTGAGAGATGGCGCCACCAGCCCTCTTTTGACGAAACTATTGACGAAATTTATATCGTCAAGCAAGTGAAGAAACTAATTTCATCAATTTGACGAAATGTTCGCTCGGAGCATTTTCCAGGAAACTATTTCGTCAAAAACAAAGAAAATTTCGTGAAATCTGAGTATTCATTTCTGAGAGTGCAGCAGCATAACTTTCGTATTTCTTGCATTTTTTAACGAAACTTGTGTTTTTGTGATTGATCTGTTTGTTGATTAATAATTTAATTATCAATTTGATTTGTGATAAATCTAATTGTCATCAATTTGTTTTAATGATTGGTTTGATTTATTTTTTTGAAACGAAGAACAATAATTTATTATTTTTAATTTTTAGATACCACGGTTTCTTGTGAGAAAATGCAATCTATTTGGATAGAAAACCCAACGTGTTAATTTCTTTTTTCTTGAAGTACACAAACATAAATTATTCTTTTGTGGAATATATATCGATATAGAAATATACGTCATGTTGGAACGCTACTTATACTTTACATTTTGTAATATTTCTTAATTGATAACATTTTTAAATAAAAATTAAAGTTATTAGGAAAAAACACCTTAGAATTATCAAAATACCATTCTAATTTAAATACAGCTATATTTAGTCCCTTTCTAATAATTATTGGCTTTGTTCGTTCATCTTATTCCCCTAAATTAAAACTTTTGTGAAATTTTAACATCATATAAAATGTAGATTAAAAAGCAAATAGTAAATTTGAAGTTGAAATGAAATAAGAAATTTATTCCTCTTCAGACAGAAAAGAAAATCCATTAAATTTAACCACTTCTCCAGTTGAAAACCTCTGGATTCAAATAACTGATAGAGAAAGGTTGAAGTTTCTTATTCGTCTCTTGAGATCTCCATTGCTGTTTTTATCAGAACTTAGGGTTATTGATTAGTGGATGAAACAAAAAAATCAGCAATTTATTCTCTTATGTTTATTTATTTATATATATTATAAGTTTATTATGTTAGTTAAGTTTAATTATTAAACATCACTGTTTCATAAAAAAAAGATTGATTTTATTAGAAAATTGAAAGTTACAATTACTTTATATCTAAACATTTCAAAAGACTCCATAAATATCATTGAATGAATGTCTTGACACATATATTAGAACACAGAAGTTTTATAATACCGATTTTTTTTTTAATTTTGTGAAAATTATTTCATAAAATGAATGACAGTTCAATTGTGAATTCTAGTTTTTAAGACCAAACAATCATACTTTTATGGATTTAGTGTTAAAATAACATGCCAAATTTATCCGCGTTCAGACAGTAGAAGGTAGTCTATTAAATGAGGCGTTCCGAAATTGTAAATTGAAGATATGACATTTTGCATAATTATAGATACGTCCGACGGTATGGCAAATCATAAAACTGTGAAGATGTCTTACATATATTTTTATTAAATGAATGACTTTTTCATTAAAATGATGACATCCGACCGTAATTCTTTATTAGACGTAAATTAGATTTTAGAATAGAGTAATGTATGTTTTTTTTTTTTTTTTTTTTTTTAATCTCGGTGGCACAGCTTCACTGCGTTTCCATTAAAACGTATTGACATTCAAAATGGTCGATAAATATCATTCGTAGTAATAAATGTATTTCGAAAAAAAGAAAATATTTCGTTGTAATCACAGGTGATTCCTTTTAAACAATTAATCTTGATGGTCTTTTCATCTTTTATTTTTTTACAGCACAGCAAAGCGACACATTGCACATTTAATAATTAACATTTAAAATAAGATCATAAATTCCGAGAATGCGAAGCAAATATGCATCTCAGCCAAGCAATATATTCTCAATCTTCCAATTACAATAATTCAAGTATCACTCTAAGTTAAATCACACATGTTAATATAAATAATAACAATTCCGAGGAAACATTTTTTTTCCCGACCGAGCACAATCCAAGTTTTAATACTTATAAAAAAATTCTAGCATCAATCAGACATTTTATTCGCGGGCTCTGGTGCCATAAAACCGAGTCACGTGATCTCGGCTATTTTTAGATTTCTCCACAATGCAAACAGGTGCGAATTCATAAAACCCAGCTAATCTAAAAGTTCCGTGTGATATTTCTGACAACGGAAGTTGAAATTTCTATTTTTTCCCCTCGGACTACATTTCATTTTCCGATGAATTTCATTAAAATAACTTTCTTATTTTTCACAATTTTAAGGGTTTGTTTTTTTTAGCTAAAATTCGATCATGTATTTAAATATACAACTTTCATATCAGGCGTTCTGAAGGCAATCCGACTAACTCCATTTTAAGTGGCTTTTTTTAAACAAAGAAATACTGATTTCTCGAATTCTTTCTTAGAGAAAATAAAATTTAATAGAAAATTGAACTTATCCAACATTTTATGTTACAATCGTTTAAAAAAAATCAAGTTAATGAAAACAAAAGTTTTGGTGTCATGTAATGTTTATCGATATAAATGCATGCGTCAATTTAGAGTGGTATTTGTATTTTTAATTTGATACGAAATAATTTATTTAAAATTCGATTTTCAGATACTGTGAACAAAAATGTTGCTGTAATCGAAAAGGTGGTCTACTTAAAATCACAATTTGAAATCTCTTTTAAAAATATTATTTAATTCCATTTTTAAAATTAAAATTTTTGAGAAATTATAAGATTAAATTTGAAATGAAATAACTAATTTATCAGCTTTCAGACAGTAACGAAAATCCATTTAATTTAACCAATTCTCCAGTCTAAATTCTCAGGACTCAAATATCCGATAGTGAATGATTGTATTTTCTTATTCGTCTCACGAGATTTTCATCACTGTTCTTCAAGATAACTTAGATTTTATCTATTTTTGAATGAAAGAAAATATAGGCAACTTATTCTTTTAAGTGTTCGCATATTGAATATTTTTCTTTCACAAAAGGCAATTTATTTTTTAGAAAATTGAAAGTTACAATTAATTTATAATAACATTATTCCAAAGACTCGAAAAATACAAATGTTTTTTGTGTTGCAATATACAGATTATTTCTATGATCATGGGAAAAACTTGGATGGGTGGTGCAGCTGACAAAATCAAACATGTTTTGTATAGGAATGTATGGTCGGAAATGAAAAGTTTTGGAGAAAAACAATAAATGCGGAGCAATTGTAAACGAGCATTTTATTTACATTTGCAGCAAGTGCTCAAATGTGCCACTGGTAAGGTATATTGTCGTACAAGTGTTTCAGAAACATTTACAGCAACGACTGAAAGTCTTGGAATGAGGTCCTCATCAGTGTCAACAGGTGTCTAATGTATGAGCCATCTAGAACCTTCGAAAGGGTGCGATAACCACTTGCTAGACACTATCAGGTATGTACTGTTGGTGGTGGTGGCACATTGGAGTACTTACTGTAATGATTATGTCAATAAAACTCTTGTTTACATTTCCTCCGCATTTACTGTTTTTTGCCAAAACTTTTCATTTCCGACCCTACATTGCTATGCAAAATAACTTCTTTATGTGTATTTTACATTCCGTTAAAGGGTCTCGGGATTCTTAAAATTGGAAAAAAGTAAAAAATAAAAGACCATTTTCAACATTTAATATCTTAAAATGATTTTAAAACACAATTTTTCTTGGGATAAAAAGAATACGCATATTTTTTTTTTATTTCATATATTTAAAAAATTGCGAGATGCAAAATTAGTATTTATAGGTTGCTCCAAACTGTCAGCCATTTGCCGAGCAGGAAATTGGTACAACAGCTTATGCACAGGATTACAAAATAAATACAAAATTAGGAAAAACTCAATAGTATAATACATTAAAAAATATTTTTTTGAAGAATAAAAATGAAATAATAATTTCAGTATATACAAACTAATACGAAACACAAGTTTTAAAAATTTCATGAAAAAATATTAAAAAGTTTTTGAGATATAATGCGCGTTATGCTCAAAAACATCATTTTGGAGAAAAATGACTTCAAAGTTTCGGAAACGCCGTTTCAGCTATTGAGTGGGTATAATTCTAAAAGCCATAATTTCAGTTTTAATGGAAAAATCAAGGAAACAATCATTTCAGGATGTTCAGAAAAGCTAGGAGGTTAACATTAAAAAAAAAAAAGAAATTTTGGCAATTTTTGAAGCTTTAAAAGTCATGAGACCCCTAAAAGTTTATCCCTTGATCGTAGAAACATACTATATGTCGGAATACAAAAGTATGATAATACTGATATTTATTTGCATTTTGTAAAAATTATTTCCTAAAAGGTGTCCCAATTCAATTTTTAATTTTTTGTTTTTAAGACCTAAATAAGATACTTTTCTAGGTTTAGTGTTAAAATTAAATGACAAATTTATCCGAATTTTGGCATTAAAAGGACATCTATTAAATGTAATGACTTCTTTAGGTGAAATTTCCTGGATTCAAATATGTGATAGAGAACGTTTGGATTTTCATATTAGTCTCATGAGATCTGCATCACTGCTTCAGAAAAGAACCTGTATTTTGTTGTTTGATGGATGAAACAAAAAACCAGTAATTCATTTCCATAAGTTTAGAATTTGCGATTTAGACGTTTTAGAAGACAGATATCGCAAAAAAATATGTTTATACAAAATATCTGTATGTCCGTATGTCGCAATTGTATCATCGAAATATGTATTAATTTACGCATAGAATTGAAGCAAATTTCAGATGTGTCAAGCAAATCCTCCTTGAATTTGTAAATATTCTAATATAATGGCAGAAAATCTGTAACAGCAATTTTGGGGGCATTTTATTATTGCACCATCGAAAATGTATAACGTTATGCGTAGAACTGAACAAAATTTCAGGTATATTTTTTCGACTATAGTAGGTACATCATCCTTGATTTTGGAAATATTTCGCATGAAGGGGTAGCTATAATTGTGATTTTTGCGTCCTTTTCTTTATTGTGCCATCTAAAAGCATATGGAGTTATGCATAGAATTGATCCAAATTTCATATATATACTACTGTCTAAAGGAAGCTGATTTTCCTTGAATTTGGACATATCCAGCTGGATGGGAGCGATTTATGTGGAATTTGTTAAATTTTTCATAGTTTTGTAATACATCGGCGGGAACTTTGCATCCTTCTAAGCCTACTATTCGAAAACAGCTGACGTACAACATATAATGAATATAAAAATATGGATTTTTTAAAACGTCATGATCGAAATTAACTTGTCTTTATTCGGATTAATTGTCTGATGCAAAAAAAAAAAAATAATAAGATTAAACTCAAAGGCAGTATAGAATTGAAATAGTCATATTGAAGCATTAACGTTTGTAACTACTTTTTTGAAATATTTAGATGTTTGAGATAGAATACAGTTTTGGGATTGGGACATACAACTATTTCAATTTGTAAGAATTAATTTATAAAACTTTAAAATTCAAATTTGATATACTGTGAAAAATATAGTCTTATATTCTAAAAGGCGTTCTATTTAAAATCACAATTTGAAATCTCTTTTGAAATCTCATTTAATTTCCTTTTCAAAATTCAAACTTTTCAGAAATTTTAACATTATTTAAAAAAGTTTATTCTTTCAACTAGTGGGTTTAAAGTTGAAATGAAATGACAAATTTATCAGTATTCAGACAGTAAAGAAAATCCATTTTATCAAACCCCATCTCCAGTTGAAATCCTCTGGATTCAAATATCTGATACTGAATGATTAGATTTTCTTATTTGTCTCACGAGATCTCCATCATTGTTCTTGAAGATAACAGATTCTTTTTATTGATGAATGAAACAAAATAATCTGAAAATTTTCTTTTGGGTTTTTGATTATCGAACATTTTCATTCCGAAAAAGCAATTTATTTTATAAGAAAAGTGTAAGTGTCTCTGTACCTTATGTTGAAATAGTTCAAAGGGCTCTATAAATGTCATTAATATGATGTCTTGCCATGGTAAAACACAATAACGCGATAATACCTCTTCCCATTTGTATTTTGTAATAACTATTTCATAAAACGACTGACATTTCAAATTCCATTTTTTTTAAACTAAACTTATAAATTTCAGTAAAAAATGTGTCATTCTTAAATTAAGAAATTTAATTAAATTTAAAAAATCAAAAACCCGACTGCGTAAAAAGCGAATTAATTAATTATTTCTCATCAATGTAAAACATTTTTTTTTAATTCCTACTATTAGCTCACACTCTCTCTCTCTATATATATTGTTCAAATTCTCAATCGTTAATAAAATACTTATTATTCATCCAATCAAGCTCAAATATTTTTTTTTAAACTTGTAGTGGTCGACACTTGATGTTAATCCAGTATTTTTCAAATATTAATTCATTAATTAAATCAAATTAAATTAATTAATTTTCAATAATCGAGAGAGCCCCCTTCTTGATAAAGGTATTTTAAAACCGAGAGAGCCCTTTCATGATCAAGGCATTTTAAGCGCAACTCAAAAGGAAAGAAGAATGGGAGAAAAAAAAACTCTCTTATTGACCTAAGTAGGAATTGACTTAAAATATTATTATTATTTTTATATTACTTACCTATTTTTTTTTATTTGCTTGTATTGCTGACTTTTAAGTTGTGTTTAACTGTTAGTTCCTATTTATAAACACTGTTTTGATGAGGTCTGCAGATGTCTATGATGGTTAGAGTTTCAGTAAATCTAGAGATCCACAATACATACACAACTTCCAGGTTGTATAATATTTTAATAAAAATACTGACTGTAAAATAGTCAATGAAACATCGTCTTATCCAATGAAATGTCACTCAATAGGGTGCGTAATTTCTTTTTGTCTCTACCACCATTTTGTATTTTACGGCCGCCATTTTTAATTTATAATAACAAAACCTAGCCTATAACCATTGGGCCGTTAAGACGAATTGATAGAGACTCCATTCATTAAAATCCATCCAGACGTTGGGATGTTTCGGGGGTATAAAGAAATCTACATACGCAGATACCCGTGAAACACATAACCCTTCTTTTCAGTCGGGTAAATACATGGTGCATTTATTCATACATTTAGTTGTATTTTACGGCTTTCAGATTTTAAACATTTTATAATTATATCCATAATTATATTTTTCCATTAGTAGATATACAGTGTGTCTACGTATAACCTGACCGACCTTTATTTTCGCAACCGTTGGTCCTAGATGCATACTTCCAATTACAAAAAAGGTTTAAATAAGGTAAAGAATTATTTTTAAAGAGATATGGGCAAGAAAAACATTTATTAAAAAATTACGAAATTTAAATTTTTATACGGTCCCCCGGTCCTATAAGTTACATTTAGTAAAATTTCCCTGTGACATCGACAAGCAAGACAAAAAAAGTCCCGTTATTCTGCGATTAAAAATGACCGAGTAATAGCTGTTTAAAGTCGTAGCATACTTTTTGCTTCCCATTAGGGGTCATTCACATATTTAGTAGAAATATAATTCCGTCAGATATATTACAAAAATGGTTGAGAGTAAAATTGACATTACAATATAAATTTGAAATCTTTAATCATTCTGAAATATTACTGCAAAATATATAATTTGTAATAAACATATAATAAGGAAAAAAAAAACAGAATTTTTGCTAAATAAAAGGATGAAAAACAACAGCCTCAATTCTTTACAAAATGACACATATTTTAAAAATTCTGTTAGATTACACTGTCTTTCAAATTTTGGGTTGTGACATGTTTTTTAGCTTTTGAAAATTGATTATCATGTATTTTTTAGCGCTGAATCCCAAAATGACCTTCATTTTAAACCATCACGTAAGGACTTTTCTCAAGTCACAAATTTCAAAGTTTAAAAGCTTAAACTTAAAATTGATCCACCCCCTCCTCCCTTTCGAACCTCATCGGACCCCTGAGCTATTTAGCTGTAAGAAACCCAGTTGAATAAATTATTGAATTAAATAAAATTAAACTTAATTAAAAAGTCTTATATATATTTTATAGTATTAGATTTTTCGCTATTTTTTAACCTTGAATACGATTTGCGAAAAATCATGACATAATGGTTAAAAGTGAAGGTAATTTTTTTATTCAGCGTTAAAAAATACATAAAACGTAATTATAAAAGTTAAAAAACACAAACATCGCATGTTTATGTTATCTAATCTAAAACTCTTTCTGAAACTTGTTGACGGTAATCTATCCGAATTTTTTTTGTGTTATCCTCTACTACAAGAATGTATAATTTGGCAATTGTCGAAAATGATATTAATACAGCATTGTCATCGGATTTAAGTCAGTGTGTAAAATTTAACTTCGATCGGACATTTGAAAATGAGTTAATGTTTGAGTATAAAAATTTAAACTGGAAAGATGATCGTTGCAAGTCAAATAAAATCTTATGAATACAACTTAATTTTTGTTAAAAGAAAATCATTACCTGAAATCCTTACAAAATACAACATATGTTAAAATACAATTACTGTAAATAATCTGAAACTTAACTAATAAATTTCATTAAATTATAAACAGAAGTTCTCTTATACGTCCATAAAAAATATTTCAAAAATATATATTCTAAAAACACACTCAAAATATATATTAAACCTTTAATTGCTAAAAAGGACGTCAAATGTTAATAAAATACATTAAAAGATATTAATAATTTGACATGTTTCGATTGAATTTACTCAATCATCATCAGAAAAACAAATACAAATTCTAAGATGGAAAATGACAATAAACTATTACAAATGAAATTTAAAAATAAATAAAAATCATGCGCGCAATAATTTAACATGTTTCACGTTGCCCTATTTTAGTTTCAAATTATCTAACAATTCAATCCAAATATTTGGGATTTGAAATGATAAGGAATCATTGCAGACCATTGAGTTTATGACGTAAATTTCAATAGATTCTCTAATAAAAAATTGCAAATAAAAATCTGACCTATAAATTAATATACTTTCATTAAAAAAAAAATATTTATGTTTTCAATTTTATTTAGCCTAGATAATGCGGTTTTACCTCTATTAAATTTTATGTCTGCAATGTGTTCTTTACATCTCACTTTGAATTTTATTTGAGTCATGCCAATATAATAATTTCTATAACCACCTTCTTTAAGAAAAGGAATGATATAAACACCGAAAAGGTCAAATTTATCAATAGGGTCAGTGGTTAAAATTGATTTTAATTTGGGAGGGGGTATCAATAGGATCAATTCTAGTGGTTAAAATTAAAATCGATTTTAACCACTAGAATTGACCATATTGCTAAATTTGACCTTTCCGGTGTTTATACGGTGTTACGGACGCACCGTATATATAAAATATTTTTTTAAGTATCAGATTTTCCGATTTCATTCTTCCAGAAAAGGCAAATTATTTTGTTAGAAATTGAGCTTCTTAAATATGTTATGTTAAAACCCCTTCACGGTCGCTTAGTATTTGAAAAAAACCATCAAATGTGTACCTATTTTTTTTAATTACAGAAATTGAATAATTATAAGGTTTCTAAATAAAATATGCAATTAGTTTATTTTTAAGACGAAAAAACAATATTTTATAGCCATATTCATATTCGTATAAAAGCCATCATGCGAGAATTATGTGTCTTAACCTCTTAAGCTCCGCCTCCGATAAATGTAGGTTACTTTTTTTTATTATTCAGATTGTTTGATTCCCACCACCGTAGTTTACGGCAGATAAAATGATGCGAAAATAAAGCCATTTACACTATTTAAAAAAAAAAAACTGGTGGGAGTCAAACAAGCTGAATTAAAAGATAGTAGCTTACATTTATCGGGGGCGGAGCTTAAAAGGTTAAGACACATAATTCTCGCATGATGGCTTTTATATAAATATGAATATGGCTATAAAATATTGTTTTTTCGCCTTAAAAATAAACTAATTGCATATTTTATTTAGAAACCTTATAATTATTCACTTTCTGTAATAAAAAAAAATAGGTACACTTTTGATGGTTTTTTCAAATATTAAGCGACCGTGAAGGGGCTAATATTCCAGTTATCATCTGAAAGGCTTGATTCATCAGAATCCATATCAAAATGACAAAAATATTACAAATCTATGACAAATCTATGGCAAATTATAGATCGTACAAATCAAACCAAAGTGCTAATATTCAAAGACTTCAAATGGAAATTCCAGTTCAATTTTTCTGGTTTCAGAAGTTTTTTCCAGCAATTAAATCTCCAGCCCGAGAATATGACGGGCACGAGAAATAACGAACAACACCTCAGCCCCAGATATTGACGGGAGCGAGAATTAAGGGGTTAAAGCAGTGGGGAAAATAGAGCAATATATATTGAATTATAAATGTATGAATTCAATTTCTACAACTGAGCGAAAAAATATCCAATCAGGGAATCGAACTTAGATACAGTCTGGGATCGGACCTCGGCTTCATAATTTTTTCGCTCAGTTGTAACAATTTTATTTGTATAACTTTACCAATCAGTGTGATTGAGTCTCAAATAATAACATAAATGTATGTCAGTTTAGAAAGTACTTTGTGTTTTTCATTTTGCAAAATTAAATATTTCATAGCATTTCAAAATAAAAATTTGCGATGATAATAATAGCATTACTTTAATCAAATAACGTTTTCCTTAATACAACAATCTGAATTGTCATCACACCACTCATTGGCTTTATTCACAAATGCAATTCCTTTTTTAATTACAATTTTTTTTTTCCAAATTTAACAGGAATTAACTGGATATATTTAAAAAAAATAAAAACAAGATATATTTAATAAATTTAACAGGATGTATTTTTTAACTATTGCATTGAATGTTGAAATGAAACAACAAATTTATCGGTATTCTGCCAGTAGAGAAAATCCATTTAATCTAACCACTTCCCCAGTTGAAATCCTCTGGATTCAAATATATGATAAGAAATGATTGGATTTTCTTATTCGTCTCATGAGACCTCCATCAATATTCCTCATGGGAATTTAGGTCTTACTGATTGATGAATTAAATAAAATATCAGAAATTTCTTCCACTAAAATTTGGGTTATTGAGCTTCATTCCTTCAGGTCGTAACAGTTCGAACGGCTCTATAAATATCAGTATTATGAAATTTAGAAATTATAAAATAATTGTTATGATACAGGATCAAAAGAATTTGATAGTACCGATAGCTCTTTGTTTTTTGTAATAGTCGATTTATAAAATAACCGGTAATTCAACTTTAAGTCTTTAGAACCAAAATAATATACTTTAATAAAAATGAGGTGTGCTTAAAATTTGAAATTTAAATATATTTTAAAAATTCCTGCTTGTTTCATTGATAGATGTAATTGGATTCTGTGATTAACTCTTTGAGGTTTAAGTCCTGGTGTCACTCAAGTTTTAGTTTTCGATGAAGCGAACTAAGCCCGAGTCTCTCTCGGGATCAACTTTTAGCTCTCTGAGCTATAAAAGGACCTACAATATACATTCGCGGTCGTTTCAGATAATATCTACGAACCTTTTATTAAAAATAAAAAAAATAAAAATATGTGGAAGAACTAAACAGAAGTCAGTGTATGGAAATTTATAGAATAAGATCTTAACTTCACGTGAACCTTGCGGTGTTGCGCCTTGTGCAAATCCGTGCTTTGAAATGTACCACACAAATGCAAATTTTACTAAATAATGTTTATATATATATATATATATAAGACATTTTGAGATATTTGTACACCATTTGGAGTAAGTCTTTATTCAAGTCTATGTAAAATTTTATGTTAAAAAATTACGTGTTCTTCTGCGTAACCATTAAAAAAAATAAAACATGCTTTTTTCAATATTTTCTATTTACATATAAATTTTTAGTACATTTGAATAGTTCCATCATTATGAATATAAACAGTTAGATGTTTATAATTAAAAAATATTCAAATACATATCTTCCAAGTATTTTTTTAATCACGAAAATAACCAAATATCCTCAGTCCAGAGGGAGATATGCGTTTAAAATAGCTCAGACCTTAAAATGTTTAAAAAAGATACAAATATTTTGTCATTATATGAAGTATTCATTATATTTGTACAAATACATTAAAGTTACTGATATGAAATAATAAAGTATCCCGACAGTGAAAGGAGTTCAATTAAAAGAATTCTTTAGTTAAAATTTCTAAATTCAAATATCGGATACAGAGTGATATTTTTTATTCATCCCTTAAGATTTGCATTACTCTTTAAGAAAACTTGATTGATTGTATTGATTAATTTATGAATAATGAAAATCGGTAATTAGTTTTCTTTTGTTTCTGATTTCGGTATTTCTTTCCTACAGAAAAGGCAATTCATGTTTTTAGAAAATTGAACCAAACGATTATTTAATGTTAAACAGTTAATAAACTCAAGAAATGCTAAAGTAATGCTGTTGTAAGAGACATATCTATACATAGGTATGGTTTTGATCCTCTTACCATGTCCGCAACAAGTGTATGGAAACACACGGATTCTCCGAAAAGAATCCAAAAAACCAAATCTGTTAGAAAAGTTATGATGATTATTTTCTTTGAACATATATGTGTAATCTATCAGCATGCTGTGTCTTCAAAACTACTGTGAGTGGTAAATATAATTTTCAGTTTTGAAATTTTGCGAAAAAACATATCGAGAAAGCATTATGAACTAGTAGTGAATTGGATATTACATCACGATAATGCTCGCTCAAATGTTCCCACATCTACTCTGTAATATCTGAGTAAATGCAATATTAAAATCATGCAATGTCACTCTTAGAGTACAGATCTCGCACAATGTTTTTTCTGGCTGTTTCGGACGGTGAACCTGGTTTGCCAGATTTGACAGTTTTTTTAATTCTGAAATTTTAGATTCACACGAGAAATTATACATGGTATAGCTTTCTTTTTATTAATGACAAACGTTTCGTGATTACGTGATATAAAAGTTTTTGTTTCAGAATTTCTGATGTGAATTCGAAGTTTTTAAATTGAAAGCAGAGTCCAAATTTGCAACCCAGCGTTGAAGGAGCACTGTTAAAAATCTGCAACATTTGCTGCTTAGTCACTATACCGCTTTTATAGAATATCTCTATTCTGACCATTGAAAATGTCTATAATATCGTCAAGTAATCGTTTTCTATAAAAGCGGTGGATTGATTGTGCAGCAAAAAACTACAGATTTTTAACAGTGAGAAGCTCTGTGGTAAAGTATTTAATAGAGATGCTGAAGTTATTTCGGCAGTGCAGGGTTCTTTGAAGTAGCTTCCAGAAAAAAAAAAAAAAAAAAAAAAAAAAAAAAAAAAAAAAAAAAAAAAAAGCTTCTCTGATTGTTTTGAAAAGTGGGTAGGCTGATGGGACCGTTGTATATCATCTGATAGAAGATATTTCGGAATAGAATATGTACTTTTTACTGTAAGTATATGTCTTGATTTTTTATGATTATACTCTCAGTTTTTTTGCAACGCCCCTTCTATATATGTATACGTTAATAATTAAAAAAAAATAGAAAAAATATCGATACATTTCTCGAGACATATAGTAATTAATAATATTTTAGAATGAATATGAGTAACACACTGTGAGTCGCACGTGTGATTTGAAATATTATAAAAATAGTTATGTACGGGATCAGTCAACAGAGAATTCCTGACAAAAGAATACTTTAGGAAAATTTAGGAATTGTTCTCTATCTGAATATAGCAATTTTGCAATTATTAAAAGTATTATTGACATCGTCATTTAATATGAAAACATTTATATGATTAATTTTAATTGTATTTTCATAATAAACAAAAGACTTACAATGTCAATGTCGATATCAATGTCTTACAAAATCACCTAGGATATAGATATTGTATGCAAATTAAGATATATGATTCAGTTATTGCAAATATGTCGTCATATAATACGAAATGTAAAAAAAATAATGGCTTTAAGGATAATAGAAATATTATATTCTATTGAATAACATTTAATTAATCTTTTTAAAAAAGAAAACGTTAAAGATGAAAAAGAAAACAATCATGTTCAATAAATAAATGATAACTCGGATAAAAATAAAGACTCATTTTATTAAGAAATATATTTTTTAATTCTAATGACCTTAAGAAGCTTCAAGTACACATCACATAATAATATCATGATTTATAATATATTCTATGAAAGTACTGACACCATTAAAAGTACAATACATATTTCTAAATATTCGGAAGCTTTTACGGAATATTAACAATAGACATCTTTTATTTAAGACGATATATTTTTTCAGAGATTGAGCTTTAATTTTATGACTTATTGTTCTTCTAAAAGAAAACAGAACACTTTTATGGCATCCATTAGCATAATAAAAAAGCTTTCGAAATTTATTTCATGATAGTGTGTAATTTATGACTCACAAGAAATAACATTAGATGTCAGTTTTAATATTAATGTTATGCCTTTTAAACGCGTATAATGCACACTGTAGGTTTTTGAATGGCCATATCGAACTCAGTTATTACTTTTTCATATATATAAATTCAAATAAATGCTACAAAAGTATTCCTGAAAATATCTCCTACCTTTCAAGCAGACACTGAAAAATAAAAAAAAATAAAAAGCATTTTTTTTTTTTTTTCAAGAGTTATTATATTTACTAGAGATCTACACTGTAAAAAAAATCTGTGAAGTTACTAAAGTTTTTCTAGGAAACTTGGATTCCTAGAACTTTTCATGTAACGGCAACAACTAAATTTCATGTAACAGACACACTTTTGCGCCGAAAATCAAAAAATCTGTAAGGTTACTAAGAATTTTTTTGGAAACTGGGATTCCGAGAACTTTTCATGTAACTGCAGCCAGGGTTACAAATAAAAGTTTAGTAATATTACTGAAATTTTAGCAGATTCATTTGTAAAGTTACAGATTTTTGTAGCTTTACAAAAACTAGTTTTGTAGATTTGCAGCTTTTTTCGTACAGTTACAGGTGAAAGTTTAGTAAGCATGTAACTTTACATCTGTAGAACTACAGATTTTTTTTTTACAGTGTACACGAATAGTAAACAAACTAAATAAAAATTTGCGGTAAAGTTGTATCGCAGTTTTTTTTAAAAGAATCATCACATTTACTAGACATCTACACAAGTAATAAACAAAGTAAAAAAAATGCGATAAAGTTGTATCACAGTTGCTGCCAAGGTGTATGGCGATAATATAATTTCAAAAGTGTGGTAGAAATTGAAAAAAAAAATTGAAAACATTTATATGATTAATTTTAATTGTATTTTCTTATTAAACAAAAGACTTACTTAAATATCAATGTATTATAAAATCACCTAGTATATAGATATTGTACGTAAATTAACATAATATGATTCAGTTATTGCAAATATGTATTCGTATAATATGTAATGTAAAAAAAGCGCTTTAAGGATAATAGAAATATTATATTCTATTCAATAACATTTAATTATTATTTTTTTTTTAAGAAAAAATTAAATTGGAAAAAACAAATCACGCTAAATAAATAAATGATAACCAGGATAAAAATAAAGAGTCATTTTATAATACATATTTTTTAATTCAAATGACTTTAAGAAGCTTCAAACATATCACATAATAATGGCATGATTTATGATATTTTCTATGAAAGGACTAGCACCATTAAAAGTACAATACATATTTCTAAATATTCGGAAACTTTTACGGAATATTAACAATAGACATCTTTTGTTTAAGAGGATATATTTTTTCAGAGATTGAGCTTTAATTTTATGCCTTATTGTCCATCTAAAAGCAAACAGAACCCTTTTATTGTATCCATTAGCATGCTAAAAAATGTTTTGAAATTTATTAAATGACAGTGTGTAATTTATTACTAACAAGAGATAAGTTCAGCCGTCTGTTTTAATATTAATATGATGCCTTTTAAACGTGTATAATACACACTGTTGGCTTTTGAATGACCATATCGAACTCAATTATTAATTTTTTTATATATAAATTTAAATAAATGCTACAAAAGTATTCCTGAAAACATCTCCTACCTTTCAAACAGACACTGAAAAAAATTTCAAAAAAGTTTATATTTTTATTTTTATTTTTTTTCAAGAATTATTTCATTTACTCGAGATCTACATAAGTAGTAAACAAACTAAAAAAAAAAAAAAAAAAAAAAAAAAAAAGCGATAAATTTGTATCGCAGTTTTTTTTTTTTTTTTTTTTTTTTTTTTCTTTTAAGAATTATCACATTTACTAGAGATCTACACAAGTAGTAAACAAACTAAATAAAAAAAAAAAAAAAAAAAAAAAAAATGCGGTAAAGATGTCTCGCAGTTGCTTCCAAGGTATATGGCGATAATATAATTTGAAAAGTGTGGTTGGTTGTATTCATGACGGCCAATTATCTGCACGAGGGATATAGGCCCAATGAAAAGTGTGGTAGAAATTGATAACATTTATATGATTAATTTTAATTGTATTTTCTTATTAAACAGGGTACTTACTTAAATATCAATGTATTATAAAATCACCTAGGATATAGATATTGTACATCAATTAACATAATATGATTCAGTTATTGCAAATATGTATTAATATAATATGTAATGAAAAAAAAAATAATGGCTTTAAGGATAATAGAAATATTCTATTCTATTGAATAACATTTAATTAATCTTTTTTTTTTAAGGAAAACGTTAAAGTTGAAAAACAAATCATGTTAAATAAATAAATGATAACCCGGATAAAAATAAAGAGTCATTTTACTAAGAAACATATTTTTAAATTCTAATGACCCTAAGAAGCTTCAAATACACATCACATAATAATATCATGATTTATAATATTTTCTATGAAAGGACTGGCACCATAACATTATAAAATCACCTAGGATATAAATATTGTATCTAAATTAACATAATATGATTCAGTTACTGCAAATATGTATTCATAGATTATGGAATGTAAAAAATTTTGGCTTTAAGCATAATAGAAATATTATATTCTATTGAATAACATTTAATTGTTATTATTTTTTTAAATGAAAAATTAAATTGGAAAAAACAAATCACGTTAAATAAATAAATGATAACCCGAATAAAAATAAAGAGTCATTTTATTAAGAAACATATTTTTTTAATTCTAATGACCCTAAGAAGCTATAAATACGCATCACATAATAGTAGCATGATTTATAATATTTTCTATGAAAGGACTGGCACCATTAAAAGTACAATATAAATTTCCAAATGTTCGGGAGCTTTTACGGAATTTTAACAATAGCCATCTTTTGTTTAAGACGATATATTTTTTCAGAGATTGCGCTTTAATTTTATGACTTATTGTTCTTCTAAAAGCAAACAGAACATTTATTTGGCATCCATTAGCATGATAAAAAAGCTTTTGAAATATATTAAATGACCGTGCGTAATTTATTACTAACAAGAAATGAGATTAGCCGTCAGTTTAAATATTAATACAATGTCTTTTAAACGTGTATAATACACACTGTAGCCTTTTGAATGGGCATAACCTAATTATTATATATATATTTTCTTTTTTATATAAATTTAAATAAATGCTAAAAAACTATTCCTGAAAATATCGCCTACCTTTCAAACAGACACTGGAAACATTTTAAAAAGTATTTATTTATTATTATTTTCTTAGAATTATCACATTTTCTAGAGATCTACACTAGTAGTAAACAAACTAAAAAAATGTTTGCGGTAAAGTTGTACTTAGTTGCTGCCAAGGTGTATGGCGAATAATATAATTTGAAAAATGTGGTAGAAATTGAAAACAAATTGAAGCCTGTGGCAGCCCTCACGAATTTAAACAATAATAAATCGAGTTTCGGTAGATTGCCACTCGTTCATTCGTAATCATCACTGTCGCTTCGCCTTCGTTCCATCCACATTTCGGTTCTATAGTATCAGTATTACATACCATTTTCATATGCTTTTATGAACAAATCTTATAATTTTTTGAACCATACTCCTGTCTTGTTGTATATTGTTCAATATCTGACAAATGATAAGTTATGTTGCTCATCTTAAGTTTATCTAGAAAATAAAATCACAATCTAATTGAAAAAAAAAAAAAAAAAAAAAAAAAAAAAAAAAAAAAACGGCAATAAAATATTTTATACCTAACTTTAATTCGAATACTGCATTTGGAATTCGATGAGTATACACATACACATTTTCTGAAGATTTTTAAGACAAATAAACATAAATTTAAATAGAAAAAAATATTTTATGAAATGGTTCTGCTTCTATTTAGTTATTAATTCAACTCTTTTTTTTAAAATAACATTTCTGGTTTATGTGGTTTGAAAATATAACTGAAGGACATCAGATATGCTATATACATAGCTGCCAACCTTCGACTAATCTTCCGTAATATCTGGAATAATTTGACCAAGGTTAACCACATTTCGAGCCAGAAAAATTATTTCATGAATCTTTACTTATTTAATTCGGGATTTCTACGTGGAACATATTTAAATTCATTTCTATAAAAAAAAAGTTCTGGTGCGAAACGTACTAAACTAGGGTCAAATTAACGGGAATATTACTTGAGATTAGTTTGAGGTTGGCACTTATGTATATATATATATATATATATATATGTGTGTGTGTAAGTGTGTGTAGTAATTCGCTTTTGGTAGAGAAAATTTGTAAAAATTGTTGTAAAACCCATTTGTAAAATCCATTTGTTTTTGTTAGTGATGCTCTTTTGTAGTAGAAGAATTAGGACGACTGTTTTTTTTTTTTTTTTTTTTTTTTTTTTTTTTTTTTTTTTTTTTTGTTAAATGTTGTATTTCAAGAGATTGCGAGGTCTCAATAGCTATCGAGGCTCTTAGCAAGTACACAGAATCAAGTAATTTGAGATTGGTAGTTGCATGTTGTTTAGAGCAGTGTGTTTTTATACAAAGTTTTTCACTGATCTAATAGCATAGAAGTTCTATTTTTTTATTTAGTTTATAGACATCTTACAATTCTGTGAAAGTATCCAGAAATTTAAGTATACACGACTTCAGAACATTTAAATGCCTTATTAAGTGACCGTAAGTTAACTCCCATTATATTGGTTAAATTAAATCAATTTCCAAGATAACGCAAATAATACAGAGGGCGATTCGGATCAGCACAAAACTTAAAGGAAAGGAACCAGCAGAAAACAAAAATAGTTATCTTCTGGGAGCTTACATTCTGTTTCATTGCTGGGTACATGAAAATCGAAGGAACGAAAAAGCGCAATGATAAACAAGATGCTAGACAACCGGGAAGCGTGACAGCACGATTTAACAACTAATAAAAAATATTTACTGGAAAAAACGCTAAAAATCTTAATACGCATTCACTGTAAAATAAAAAAATGGGCTTATTAACTTATTCACTGCTGCGAACTGATATATCTATTCACGAAGCAGCAGGTCTCACTGCAATAGAAGCATTATTTAAATTAATATAATTATAAAAATATAATGCAGTTTTAAGATATTTTGTTATGATTAAAACTCTCAAGGCATATGTTTCTATATGGAATTCAAATTTGTATGTCATGTTGGAAAAATAATATTTTTTTTAGATTTTTTAAGAAATTACAGGCAAAACAACATTTCAATTTTGCCCTTTTGCTCGGTGGTCAGGTGTAAAAAAAAAGAATTTTCTAAAATAGAATGAATTCTTACACGAAAAAACTAAAACATCAGACATAGAAGTTAGAAAAAAATAAATTAAATTGTAGAACATTTAAAATACAAAAATGTTTTTCTACAAAAACCTAAATTTTTAAATAAACTTTGCTGTTACCATTTTGATTCTAATATTGAAACACAGTGTTAATGAAAACTTAATGTATGCGTACAATAATATGCTTTTCGTAAATATAGAATTTTTTGTTAAAAAGCTACAATTACATTTAAAGTTTTAGAAGCAGAAAGTTTTGAAATGGACTCCCAATTCTAAACAAAGAAAATAAAATATTGGTCTGAGAAAAAAAATATATATATATAGTTGGATAACAGGTATAATAAATTGAATTTCGGTAAAATTGTTAGACATGCAAACATTTGTATCTGTTTAAAATATATTTAGACGCACGTGCACTTTTTTTTTTTACAATAAATTACTTAAACAAATGTCTAAGGTATTAGTTAAAAAAAGTAATTGCAATTTTTTTTTTAATTTACGTAATTCCATACTTAGAATTTTATGTGTAAACATAAGGTGATTTGAAATGTTCTGTAATTTTTTCCCAAGTGTCACATAATAATTTTAAAATGTATTTAGGCAGAATATATTAGATTATTTTTAATTTTAAAACAATATAATAAGATTTATTGCTATTTTGATACTCTTGGGATATGTTTAATAAATTGTATTTTATCAAGCTGCCTGAACGTTGCGTTAGACAATCTTGAGTAGAAAAATTCTATAGTAAAGCACTTTGTTTGTTCAAGAACCATATGAATATTATCAGTATGTTTAATAATTATTTTAAACATGCTATTTTACTCATTGATATGAATTCTACTCATTGATATGTGATACACTCATTGATACACTCATTGATATGTATTGTTTAGAATTAGATCGACGAATAAAACACTTTCCATTTTACTGTAGACAATCGAAATCGTATATATATTTTGTAATGTTACCTAGGCGATGTCTGATAAACAAATTGTAATCTTTATACTATGAGATAATCCATGATTTTTTCATACATCTGCTTAAAAAAAAATTATATAAGGAAGATGTAAGATAATAAACACGTAGTAAATACAATCGTATATTATTAAACATAATAAAGATATGATTAAAATATATCCATTTAAAATGAGATAAAATTTTCAGTAGGAAAAGGAATTGAATTCGGACAATAAAATTACGCCAACAAAGTCACATTTAAAGATGAACCAAAAGCCTATGTATTTCACAGCCACTGTAATTCAAAAACAGTTTCTTTCAAATTATACTTTAGAAGATTAAGAGAAACACACTTAAATCAATTTAATTTAAATAATAATACCATTTCATTCTAAGTTATAAAGAATATTTAAATTAAAGACTTTTCTATTCGTCCACATTACATATTACTGAATTATATGTAAGTATAGTCGTGGGAAAAAAAAAGTAAACAACCCCGACTAACTCTGCAACTAATTATAATAAAAGAAATTTACTAGTACCCAGCGATTCGAAATAAAGTCTATTTTTAAATGATGTAAATGAAATTTGCTTAAGGGGCCACATGCAAATCAAAACCAGACCAAACTTTGTTTTTTTCAATGCAAACCCCCTTTTTTGACAATATATTTTAAATCTTCTGTTCAAACTATGCTTAGAAGCGAAATTTCAAGTCTTTTGAACGACAAGTTTTTGAATTATGAACATTCAAAATTTAGAGCTTCTAATGTTTAATTACATTTTCATATTTTTATTAATATCTCCTGAAATTATAATCCTAATGTGATAAATTTTTGTTTGGCAATAATACTAAAATACCCAAATATAAATAAATTGAATTCGTAATTTAAAAAACTTTATAATATGAATTATGAAATTCATATTCGAAAAATATATGAATTGCATCCTACAATTGTTTTGATAGATTTATATTTATTATGTTCTGCTTTATGCAAATTCACAATTTCAAAAATTTCTTCCAAGTAGTTTTCGAATTATGTGTTAAAAACGTCGAAATAATGGATTAAGTAAAAAAAAACATTTTACTCATTTTATTGAAACGTTTGGTCTACCAACAGTGGAATCATAATAAGCTAGTGAAAATGTTCATATAGGCAAGTAATAATATATTTACAGAAGTGACGTGGTCATTCTGTACAATTTCAACAATCGTGTACCGGACGTCTTTTTAGAGAAACCCTTAAAATATGCTAATTATAAAATAATTAAAATCTCGGAAACTAATTCCGAGGCATACTAATTTAATGAAAATTTGGATTTGGGCAAATTGAAGGGTGTAGAATCTATTTATGGCATCAAACTTGGTCACTGGTATTGGAAAAAACAAAGTTTGGTTCGTTTTGATACGTAGATGGCCCCCTGAGCAAATATTATATAAATCATTTAAAAGTAGACTGTATCCTTTGGTACCAATAACTTTATTCTACAATAACTTGTTGCTGAGTTAGTAGGGGATGTATACCTTTTTTGCATGACTGTACAACCGTGGAAAAAAAATGTAAACACACCCTACTAACTCCTCAACAAATTATCGTAGAAGAAAGTTACTTGTACCGAACGATTGAAAATAAAGTCTACTTTTAAATGATGTATATAAAATTTGCTTAGGAGGCCATCTACATTTTAAAACGAAACATAACTTTGTTTTCTTCAATAGCAGTACACAATTCTGACAGCATAAATGAACTGTACACCCTTCAATTAATCTAAAAACAAATTTTTATGCAATTCGTGCCATAAGTTTCCGAGAAATTAATTATTTTAAAACAAGCGTATTTTAAGGGCTGTATCCAAATTGAAGCTCGGTACTCGATTGTTAACCGAGAGAGCTTCCTTCTTGATCAAGGCACCTTAAGTAGTCAATTAAGCTTGTTATATTACAGAATAGCATAAGAAATTTCAAAATATTTACTCACTTCTGTCATAGACGGTCCCTTAAACCATCATTTTGCCATTTTTTAAGCATAATTTTAAAACTACTTGAAAGAAAAATGTGAAATTTTGGATTTCCATAAAGCAGGACTTAATAAATCTGAATCAATTAAAAAAATTGTAGGTTGCAATTCATATTATGTTTTAATATTAGTTTCAAAATTCATAATTCATATCAGAAAATTATAAAAAATTTAAATTCAACGTATTTATGTTTGAGTATATTACTATTATTACTATACAAAAAATTAAAACATTAGGATCATAATTTCAGAAGTTATAAATAAAAATATGAAAATGTAATTTAATATTAGAAGCAACATTAGAATGTTTATAATTCAAAAACTTATCATTCAAATGACTTGAAATTTGGTGTCTAGGCATAGTTTGAACCAAAGATTTGAAATATCTCGTTAAAATTGGATATTGCAGTTAAAAAAAAAATAAATAAATAGTTTGGATTCTTTTTAATATGTAGATGGCCCCCTAAGCAAATTTTACATACGTCATTTAAAAGTAAACTTTAGTTCCAATCGTTCGGTACCAGTAACTTTTGTCTACGATAATTTGTTGAGGAGTTAATAGGGGTGTTTACTTTTTTTTCCACGACTGTACATTTATACTTGATTAAATAAGTGGAAATAATCTGGATTTGAATTTACTACGATTAAAATTTTATAAGTAATACCGTTTCTTGACAGTAAAAAGCCATAAATCTTATTTCACGAATACTTAACCTATAATAGAGTACAAAAATCTGTTCACTCAAGAGAAAAGAGAAAAGAAAGAGAATTTATTTTAAAGTAATTTTAGATTAGATATTGTGTCTTTGAAATATCGTGTTCTATTCTTCAACTTTAAAGGAAGAATAAAGAATTTTATTAACTTTTCCAAAAAATTACGCGAAACCTTTTTAAAAAAATATATTTGCCACGTAAGTAATATGTTGTGTAATTTAACCCTTAAATGCCGGGTGTTGCTTTTCGCCAACATACCCAATTTCGGCTCTAATGTAGTATTAGAATAATATTGAAGCTATAATGCCTAATGTTGTCACTAAAATACATTTTGAAAATATTATTAGATCAATTTTTAACATGTAGATGGCAACGCTTGTGCTGTTTAACAATAAAGATAGATTTATTTTTTCAATTGTTGCTACTTGTTCTTTTTGTTTTGTTTGGAAGCTTGCGAAATACCCTATTTTGTTCTGCAGTGAGCAAGTAAAATTTATTTATTATTATAGTTCCCAAAATTCAGGTGAGTTTAATATTACAGAAGTTTATCAAGGAAAAATATTTTTTCAATTAAAGACCAGTATTGCCGATTAGTAACGAACTGTTTTTTAGCAGTAAACCATACTTAAAACAAAATATGATTTTTTAAAGTATTTTTCCCATGATTTATTTAAAAAAATGAAGCCGAAAAACATTATTACAATGATTTTTGAAAAAATCAAGCATTTAAGGGTTATCCACTAAAATTTAATAGCGATGTTTAAAAAAATTCTTTTTTAAGCAGTCGAATAAGTAAATCTTGTAAGATAAAAATAATTTATAAATAGAGTTTCGTCTGGAGGGTTTTGGCAGTTGTTAATATGTTATAAATATACACACGTTTCGTAATTAGGATAATTTTTTTTTTTTTTTTTTCGCAAGCGGAAATAAACCAAACCATAACATTGAAATCATTAGTTTTTAAGTACGCAGAATTTAATATGCAAAAAAAAAATAAATAATATTTAAATTAAAAATATCACGCAATGCAAATGAGATATAACATGATGTTCATATGAAATAACATTTAAAATAACCTGCTTATATACAGAGTGAATACGAATAAACTTTACAATTTCACACTTTATAAATTCTATCAAAAAAAGATAACCAGGTTATGTTGCTTTAGGTTTGACTTTTTAACTATATTTATTCTATTTAACCGATAACTCCTAAGCACGCTCTCGCATATCATATAGTACAGCTATTTACAAACTTTGCATCGTTTTCTATGTTTTGGTGGTCTGATACCGCACGGTCAGAAGTTCAAAAATGAATCATTGATTTATTGTTCTGCGGCAGTAATAATATAAAATAATATGTTACATGTTTTAAAGTAAAATATTCTGAAAAAATATATATATGGCAACTCTAGGATAGATATCCATAGTTTTTAAAGATTGAAATAAAAATTCTTAGAATGCAAATATAATAAATATTGATGCATATTTAAAATTCTTATACATATACTCATAATATTTTATGCCAAAAATAATTAAATATTGAAAACAAAAAGTGTTAAACAAAATTGAAATTTAAATGGCAGATGGCCATCTCTCCTTAATGCCGAGGAGAGATGGCCATCCCATACAAGAAAGGAAAAGTTAAATTAAATAGCAAAAAAATAACACATTTCATATAGTTAATCTTTAAAAACACGAGTTGGAAACCGTCGAAATTCGACGAACTAAAATGTTTAGAAAGAAACTGTTAGATCAAATTTATGATAAACCTACAAAAATAATTACCATAAGAAATTCATCTTACATCGTTTGTCTAGCTCTTAAAGCAAATAATATTTTAAACCTAAAATTACCAAAATGTTATTCCCACAAACTTCAACTGCTTAAATTATTGAAAAATTTAACTGTATTTAGAATGCGTAATCATGATATAATTATGATGAAGTTATTGATTGAGGCTCTTACGTTTCTTTTTACGGGATGAAAAATCAGCAAAAAGATTTTGTTTTGTCACATCATAACATTTCCCCCCATAAAATCTAAACTGTACGTTATTTTCACATTCTCAAAATTTACATACGCACCACTCAAGTTCACAATTTAAAAGTATTTTAACGCGCAATAGATTATTAATGAATGTATTTCTAAACTTAAAGTCACGTTTGTCCGATACCACTTTGCATGTGAACATTCTCACAAACTTTAAGTTCTAATCTCAGTACCCGGGAATAAAAAAATCAGAAATTTGCCTTTAATTGTTATAGTATTGGCCATTTAGTATTGGTCAAATATTTAGTTTTATCAAAGAAAATGATCGTTTTGTTTTAAATATGACATCATTTTTACTCACTGAATCATTTTGCCTAGCGTCTCAAACTCAGTATCAGCGTAATGTAAAAATATTGAAATGTAACTGATTTATGAAGAAGAATGCGTGTTTTTTTTTAATAACTGACATCATTTTCCGTTCAAAAATCATAAAAAAAGTTACTTATTTTTGTTATGTGAAAATGGCATCAATAAGGATATAATCAATAAAAATAAATCATGACAATTTTCCCTTTACTTTGAATAGAAATGGTGTACTTCAGTTGCCACAATTACAAAATTAGTACTAAAAACTATAAAGAAATTAATATCTCAAAAATAAATTGAGATAGAGCTTTCAAACAAATTGCATTTAAAAGTACATTTTTCCCTATATCACTGTGTAAAATTAAACACTGTGCGATGTTTAGAAGTTTAAAAATTTGCAGAAGAGAAAATTGCAAAACCGAAATTTCATTTCAAATTTCAGAGTGTTGCCATTCGCAGAATGACGTATGCGTTACGCACAGATATGTTTGTCCTTTATAATATAGATATAGCAATTTGTAAAGATGCAGTTATATGATAGAAAATGAGTGAAGAGAACTCGAATAAACAAATTTTGAAGTATAATTTCAATATTTCACTTTTCGTAAAATCTTACCACATGCTTGGCAAAAGCCTTGATAATTTGTAAACGTTTCATGAAACCACTTCAGTTTCCTTAGACATTGTATCCAGACATTCTTTTTGGATGTGATATTATATTGTTTTGCACAACCACCACAGTGATCTTAATCCAATTCTATTTACTCGGAATCTGTAGAATCTGATAATTTAAATGTATTTCGATTATTTCGCTACTGGAATTGTCGTGTTCTTTTTTTTTCTCTCGCGTTAATTGCAGCTTTATTACGTTAATTTAGTTTATTTATCAACTTTACCAGTTTCTGTTATGAAAGTTTCCGACATTTTTCAGTATTTTCTGAAACAAATAAATTGTTAGGTCTGATTATATTATTATTAATATTATTAAGTATCCGATTATTAAGTAAGTAAGTATTATTAAGTAAACGATCGTCAATCTTAATAAATGATATTTTATCACTATATACCATTATTTTACTTAATCTGTTTATACGTAATCATTATACATGCTTTTATAAAATTTCTTCGATGTTGGAATGAATATGTTTGAAGAGTTTAATAAGAAAATATTTTCGCGTTTCAAATATGAAAGACTACGTCTGGATCGTGAACTTTTAAATTTGGATTTTCTTAAAATATGCCGCAGTAGGAACGTAATTCCGTCATTTTTGAAGGACAGGAATAAATTTGCTAATTATAACTTAACTAATCTTAATAGAGAATTTGAGCATAAATGTTTAACATTGTGTATTAGAAAGAAGTATGCCTACATTTTCTGTATGCAAATTGCAACAGAAAACCTTAGATTTATATTATGAATTTACAGCCTCTACTCGACAGTATATTTTTGATATTCTCATGCACAGCCTGGAAAAATATAGATACGGTAAAATCCGCTTGAAAGAAATGGTACAGAACTAGCAAGATAGAAAACCTTTTCAACGTACAAAAGTCCTATGATGAACGTATATGCCAACCAGTGGAATTCCTGAACTTATCTAGCAGACCATTAACGGAAAATGAAATAAATGTACTTGAGCGGGGGCCTAAATACATTTTTCCAACTAAGCCTAATTTAAAATCTATCATTCCAAAACTTGAAAATATTGTAGAGTCCACTTATAAAGATCATAAAGAAGAAATTCGAAATGTTACGTACTATCCCTCATAGCATGCATGGTCACAGTGACGTCATTGTGACGTCATTGTAAGTCACTGTGATCACGTCACATCTGTGACCTAAATGCCATCACTCAGTGATGTCACATTGTAACTGAGATGTGAATTTCCCAGAAAACTTTTAAAAATTACAAAAAGTCTTTAAAACATGTTATTTACTGTAAAAAACATTTTTCTGGCAATTAAAAAAATTGTGACGTCACTGTTATATCACTGCATGTAACGCACGTCACGTCACATATGTGACAAAAAATCATCATATAGTATAGTCATAGTGTGATAAAGTCACTGTGTGAATTACAAAAATCTTTGAAAATGAAGAGAAATATTTTAAACAGGCCGTCTGCATTTGGGAGCTTGGGTCAGATTAATTTTGTACTATACTTTATTATAATAAATAAAGTCACTTTTATACTTTCAATAATATTTTCCTTTTCTGATAATGTTTATCTAGTTTAAGTGACTCCTTTAAAATAAATGCTGTTGTTTCTGACTTTTTGAATACATTTTGAATTTTCTGAAGATATAATAAAATATACAAAATATATGCAAAACGCATGACATATTTATTCATATTTTCATTTTTTCCCAGAAATTTCTTAAAAAAAATAGTTATTTTGCAAGCTGTTTTATTCTGCAGGAAATTATAGAAAAAATGATTATAAAGAAAAAACCTTTTTTTCCCCGATAACATTTTTTTTTATTTTTTAGGAACGTATTTCGCATTTATTACGTGTGATACAAACTATAACTTTTTTTTAGAAAGCCTTGCATTATTGACCATTAAATTGATTTTATATACTCTAAAAAATTATTTAATGTTTTATTTCATATTCCCTAAGTATGACTAATACCGTTTTTATAATTTGCAAAATAGAACCTTTACAGCCCATTTTATCTCGGATTATTTTGAAACTGATTGAAAGCAAAAATGAAATGCATAAAAAAATATTCAAACAGAAAACTTTAGTTAGAAACACTCTCATAAATGTATTGCGCGTTTATCTACGGGGACAAATAAACAATATGAAACATCTGCTGCGAAATTACCGTCTGCGACGATTACAACTGTGTATTATTTCAATTAGAGGCGGCATCTGGATTCTGGAGAGTAGTGTAGCTGCGTCGCTGTGATATGAATGTCTACAGTTGGTACGAAATTTTATAATTTTACAAAAGTTATACAAGATTGCGGCCAAGAGATATTTTAAATAAAATATAAGTCCGAAAAATTACAGTGTCAGTGGCGTTAGTTAATAGAGCCCGCCAATGTCATTGTATTGGATTCGGACATAATTCTTAGAAAATCTTTCCCTAATTGCATTTTCAAAATGTACTTACGCAGGACGATGTAGAATATAGATACGACGAATATAGATATAGGTCGATAAGTAATAGGTAAGAAAAGGTGATTTTCGTGCTTTCTTTTGTAACTATTTTATTTAATTTCATACAAAACATGTTATAAAAGCAGTAAATGTCATCAATTTAAATTTTATCAGTTCAATAAACTTAATAAATTCAATAAATTTATTGCTTATTTGGTTGAACTAAAACACAATATGTCAACAATTTTAATCAGACGGTTAATATCATTAATTTAAACTGCATTTGAATCACATTTGTTTTCCTTTTTAAAACAATCTGTTTAAAATCACATTTTCGTAATAGAATTTTGTGTTAAAAAATTGTCACTATTATGAGAAGTTTGTAATTTTCTGTTTATTGCAAACATAAAAAATATACCTTGTAGCCCACGTTTTTCAACACTTAATTTTTGTTTCTATATGCTTAAAAGGATGTATTCGAACATCCCAGTAATTTCGACATTAAATAGAGCTTAACGTAATTCTTGGATATAAAACGATTTAAAATTTATGTGCATAATATTTTATAATGTATATGACGAAATGTTAGTCATATGACATATATATGTGACTCGTGTATAAGATATATATGAAGCATATCACATAAAAAAACGTATGAATATTATGTAAGATAAGCGTGCAAGTAATGGACATCCTTGAATGTTTTTGGTTTATAAAAAAAAATAATACAAATAGAGTTAGCTTTTATTATTTTTTTATAACTCCCTGTTTTATAATCTGCGTTATTGCGACACGCTTATTCAAAGGAATCAGGAAACATAAAATAATATTTCGAAGTTCTAATGTTTTTCAGTGAAAATCTTAAGTTTTAAGAGCGTAATTCATTTAATGAATTGATATAATCTTTATTTTCTAGCAAAACTTCAATGTTTCTGTTTTGGTAGTAATAGAAATCTTTGAATATTATATACTAATGGCCATTTAGATATTTTATTTAATTTTAAGGTTTTAAGACTCTTGTCCATTACTGGAATGCTTACTCAATTTCCAGGAATGGACATCCCATGTGGCCATCGATAAAAATGCAAATACAGTAATGTTCACGGCACATAAATATCTTTTGACTTAAATGAAAACCTGTCATTAGATTTAATACGTATGTAAATTGCACTTGCCAGAATGCAATAACATAATTTTTTAAATAAATAGCTGCTTTTAATTAATTTTGTGTGGTTAGTAATATTTTCAATATTTTAATGAAATTATTTTTTTATAACTCTGCCTTGCATATTTTATAATCTGGCAATCAATAAAATAAATCAGGAATCAGAGAATATTGTTTAAGGGCATAGGGAAACGAAGTTCATAAGGCTAGATCTCTCTCAATTTAAAAAAAAAAAAGTTGCTGAAGTTGTTAAAAATAAGTCCTTTATTTCCTGTCTTAAATGTTTCTTAATCATCTCTGCCTCCCTCCCTCCCCCCCCCCAAAAAAAAAACAACAAAAAAACTAGAAAACAGGAAATCTGCTTTTTCAGAATTTAGTGTCGCTCCCGATGAAAAAAAAATATGTATATATAAATAGTACAAAACATATTTCAATTTTAAGACTTACAGCACACCCTTTTATTTTATGTAAAATGACGTCCTTCACATCCTCTTAAAAATTCCAGATTTACGATTCACTCTTAAACATCTACAGTAAAGTAGGCATAGGACGACACCATCGCGAAATAATACACAATTGCAGCAAAAAGATGCCGTCAAAGAAATTAGATCAAAAAAAAAAAAAAGAAAAAAAAAAAAAAAAAAAAAGAAAAATCCTTGCCGGCACAGCCTACAGGCGGAGCTAGATTTCAAAGTTAAGTATATTTATTGCACAACCAAAAACTAAATCATGATTAGATATAAATCCACTTTAACAGTTTTATCTGGCCGCTTTTCACGAGTTTTTATTTCATTTTTATATAATAGCTGGTTTTATCAGAATCATGTTAAGGCGGTATTAAAAAAAAAATACTTTTCCATGCTCAACAACTCGAAATATTCTGGCACATTTTCAGATTCATTTTTAATAGAAAAAATACGAAACCTGCTGACGTGGTTTTTGAAAAGATTTATAAGAGACATGTTTTTTTATTTTTCTTTCAATTAATTGAAACGTGATTAATAAACAATTATTTTCTCAGTAGGACAATATTTTTCGTTTCTAACCCAATCGCTTCGGGAAATTCTGTTCAAAATGCCCACTTTGACATCATTTTTTGGAATATATTCTGCCTGTATCAAAAAATAGATCATAACGGTACATTATATAGTTTCTGAATAGGATAATCTACCTATTGGAAGATTTTGTGAGCAAAAATGAATTTAAAAATGAGTAAGAAAATCAGGAGTTTGGATTTGAATACACCCTTAATAAGATGATTTTTTCTTCAACCGCTATGTATTTTTAATTTGTTTTTGCTGAAAGAATTGGTCCTATCAAAAACTTGTCCATATAAATGTTGAAGACAATATTAAGAAGATATATGATAAATTCTTTGGGATTTTATATCTTGTGAATTGACGGAGTTATGGAAATTTTCTTTCTTCACACTCCTTTTTTTGTTTTCGTTTTTAATTTTTTTAATTTTTTTTTTTTTTGCGGTACGAATTGGTCCTATCAAAAACTTGTGAATATAAAAGTAGTAGATAATATTCAGGAGATGTATAATAAAATTAATTGGATTTGATATCTTGAGAATTGACGTAGTTAGGTATTTTTTTCTCCCAAAAACCCTATTTTTTGCGCCACTTGAGCCCATTTTTAAAATTATCAAAAATATGTGATACATAAATTTTTGGTCCTATATTTAGAAGTAATAAAACTTTAAACTGATTCGATATGTACAAAAATTAAGAAGTTATGGTGTTTTTTCGGTTTTCACAAACCCCCTCCCTATTCCCATCCCCTTGGTCCGATTTTGCCCATTAACGAACTTGACCGAGATTTTATGCCCCTTGATTTTATGTATCAGTTTGGAAGAGATTTGTGAAGAATTGTGGAAGTTAACGTGTCCAGAAGAAAGTGATCACTATGAACGTACATTTACTAATAATAATCTCCATTTATATCGTTATATTGATGACATAAATTTTTAATTGCCACTGATCAATCTAAAATTTCTCCATTTCCAGTTGATTATCCCACTAATTTGGAATTAACGGAAAACCTCTTATCTAACAATACAATTAACTTCTTAGATCTTAAAATTACAATAAAAGACAACAAAACAATACCAGATTTATATGATAAACGTAAAGAATTTAAATTGAAAGTTAATACATTTACAAATCTTAAATCTTGTCTTCATCATTCTGTATATAGAAATATACTACTTAATCATTTATATAGAATAAAATGTTTATGTTCTTCTCATCTAATTAAAATTAATATTAAAAAACTAATTTATGATGCATTAAATCATGGTTTTCCAAAAAAAAAATCATATATTCATTAATATACAATTAGTACTTACATAATTAAAAAAAAAACAAAACAAATTAACACATGGGTAAACAAAATTACAAAAAAAAATTATAAAATAAAAAAAATATTTATAAAAAATTAAAAATTGTAAAATAAAAATAAACAATTACTATAGGATGGTTGAGTGAGTAGATGTTAGAGTACGGAGGTGGGTGGCGTTGTCTGGATAATACGCAATGGTTAATTTAAAAAAATGATGGGGCTTTTGTATTATAACTACATTTCTAATACCTATTTTATATGGATGTTTATTTGATGTTTTATATGTAATTGGTGACATTTTTTTTAAAATTTCAATTCATATTAAATTTAACTTATTTAATCAAATTCAATATTAACTTGTTTTTAAATCTTAGTCTACTCAGGACAATATCATATTAATTAATAATAGTATACCATCTTTATAGTGATTATTATGCATATAAGTTTATTTAATATAACTAATGTTATACTGTATGTATTAAAATTGGGTAAACAGTTTTATTATTATTCCTCTATACTTTTTAATGTTGTTTTATTTTCAACTTTGTATTCCATGATTAATTATCGGTTTACTGTGTTTGATTGTCACAATCATATTTTTTAGCTTTTTTATGGCTCATATGAAGATAATTCACACACTATATTTGTGATCTTTATGCTATTGGGAATTTTAGAATCTGACAATAATTCTATAAACACCCATTTATTATTATTATTTTTTTTTAATTTATTTTTCTATTTCCTTGTTCATTTTTTATAGGTAATAGTAATTATTAAAGTTTTTTATATTTTTATTATAGATAATGTATTTTATTTTATAGCATATAGCTATATTCTATATATTATCAATGTTAATTTTTTTTTTAATTTCTCAGTGTAGATTAAATGGGTTTGGTAATAGAATATATTGTAAGCATTTTATTAACATTTAATTTATTTAAATTTTTTTGAATAATGATATATAGTATGGTATTATTTTTATATTAGGATTTGTGTAGTAATGCAGTTGATATATTTTAATTTCATTAGCTTTTATTAGGTTCTTCTTTTTGTGACATTTGAATAATAATAATAGTTTTAAAATAAAATAATGGATTGCAGCACAAAAATTTTTGTCTTTTTAAAGCTTCTATTAAACTATTAATTTTAATTTTTTACATCAGGTGGTATTGAACGCTGAATATTGGCAATATTGTAAAATTTATATTAAACGATTTAAAATTGTTTTTAGGTATTTTAAATAATGTAATTATTTTTTTATTTATATTATATTAATTGAATTTATCACGGTATTTCAAAATAAATTAACTGATTCCATAGGTTTTAATTTCTGTGTTAACGTAACTGTTTTATTCACCTTAATCTTATTATGCTTTTGGATTCCATGTGCGGGAAGATATTTTGAAAATCAACTGGGAATTTATTCGGTATGTTGTGTAAGATTTCTATTGCTATAAATTAAATATTTAATGGTTTGTAGTGTTTTTTTTTTTCATTTCGTGCCATTTGATAATGTTCTGTTTTCATCTTGAAACTATTCTTTTTGTTATATTCGTTGTTTGGGTACAGGAGAATTTTTTTTTCAGCTTTTAGCTTTTTTCTCACAGAAAACTACCGATTTGCTTATATCATTGAATTCTGTACTCTTAAAAACGTAATTCAATATATAAGTTCTTCAATTTTTTCGGCATCCATATTCTTCTTTTTTTCTTCCATATTAATTCTTGTAATTAAGTATTAGGCACTTTATTTTATACATACAGTGTTATACATCCATTTTTATTGTCAATTCATTCACAATATTGCGGTTTTTGATGATGGTCGGTAATGTTTAATTAATGGTTATATATATATATATATATATATATAGATAGATAGATAGATAGATAGATAGATAGATAAAGTTTTTTATTGGGGGTTGTTTTGGGTTCTAGGGGGCATGATCGGTGTAGATCTGCAAAATTTTTTTCAGAAATTCCAACAGAGGAACGACGCCAATAGGTAGTATTTAATACGAAATCTACCGAGAAAAAACCCCCCGGCTGTCTAATGATTCATAGGCCTTCATTTGTTTGTAACAATAATATAAGATACTTAAAATTAAATATCTATCTATATTATAAAGGACAAACATATCTGTGCGTAACGCATACGTCATTCTGCGAATGGCAACACTTTGAAATTTGAAATGAAATTTCGGTTTTGCAATTTTCTTTACTGCAAATTTTTAAACTTCTAAACATCGCACATTTTAAATTTTTAGACCGTTGTATAAGGAAAAAAATGCTCTTTTAAATGCAGTTTGTTTGAAAGCTGTATCTCAATTTAAGTTTGAGATATTAATTTTTTTGTACTTTTTAATACATTTTTTGTAATTGTAGCAACGGAAGTCCGCCATTTCTGTTGAAAGTCATGGAGGGTTTAGAGGGAAAATAATCCCCGAGTAAAGAAAATAATATATTACTGTAGCTTTTGCTGCCGTTTTCTCATAAAAACTGAAAAAAAAAATTGAAATTACAATGCGTGCTATGTCAGCGATTTTTTAAGTTTCCAATTCAAAGCCATTTTCAATTTTTACACCGTCAAATAGAGAAAAAAAATCTACTTTCAAATGCAATGTGTTTGAAAATTGTATCTTAATTGACTGAGTTATTACGGTTTTTAAAATAATTAGCTGCCCGTGGCGACCAGTTTGGTCTCCCTTAAATGGAATGCTAGGCATTATATCGTGTTACTTTTATTCATAATTTAATTCACTTGCTCAATCCTTCGCCAAATCGGAAGATTCTGATAGAGAAATCAAGAACTCGGTATTTTTATGTTAGTCGGGCATAGGTGATAAATCGCCAAATATAGTACCCGTCGTATTTTTTCATATTTCTAAAGAAATATGAAATATTAAGTTAAAATATAACCCTTTCACTCATTTTAAAATGGATAACTTTAATTTAAAACTGAAACATTTCAAATTCACGAATTTCACTTAAAAAAATATCTTTAAAAAAGGAAAAAGAAAAAAAAAGAATAAATACCATAAACCATTTAATTTCAACATCAAAGCATAGTTTTAATTTACACCTCGAAAAATAAAAAATGCTGCTGGCGAGTTAAAAAATGCTATTAGCGATAATTGCGCCCAGCTAATATGAAAGTACGAACTTTTTGCGATCATAGCAACTTTTATGTAGTATTATTCGAAAAAAATATTTTGATGAAATAGGTTGCCAGAAAATACGTTGCCAAATTTCTTTTCTCGCCATGGACCTTTTCTCTATTTCGCCAAGTACCTATACTGGAAAAGTACCTTCATTTATTTATTTATTTGTTGTATTTTAAATTAGATGAATAAAAGACGGCACAGGTGAAATATACGCACTACGTTGGCGCGACTTTTTTCTGACGCCAATGTCATATACGCACAGGTGTACTTAACTGGCTCCAAAGTGTCGTTATTTTGCTTGATATGGAAGCCCGGATGTTGTTGTTTATTTATTAATAAATTGTTTATTTACTTTTATTTTATTTTTTTTAATTATATAAATTGTTTTGTTCTATAGTTATTAATTAAACTTTTTTTTTATTTATTGTTATTCCCTTTTTAAAAATATTACACAATAACCAATGAGATGCGTTACATTCAGGTGTTGCCATTAAACAATTAACAAATAATCCCGATTTCTGTGCCACCCACGATAGCATAAAATATATAGATTTTCAAGCATTAATTATTTTTTAATTTATCTATCCGTGTAGCTTGATTACGAAACATTAATCTCCCTTAAAAAAATGTAAAAAGTTCAGCATTTGTTTCCGTCTAATGTTGCATAACAAAATTAAAACTTCCTCTATAGAAAAATTAATAAAATAATGTAAATAAGAAAACAATTTAACAGACATGTGATTGAACCACGTGCTTAAAGCACTGAAATGATCGGAAAAACTGCCGTAAGTCTTAAAATCTTGGGATAATAACTCCTGGGATGCGCTGACATGTGAAAGTATCGCTTTTAATAAAATTTAAAACTTTATTTGATTGCATAATTGATATTTTTCAGATAAAAATTCTTTTTGATGTTAGTGGGCAATCTAAAATATATATTACATGTAAAAAAAAAAAAAAAAAAAAAAAAAAAAAAAAAAAAAAAAAAAAAAATGGTTTTCACCTATACTCTGTAACCCGAGAAGCTCGGGTTCGAACCCCTAGTATTTATAAAAGCCGTACTCTGTATGTATGTCATTTATACAAATCTTCAATTTTTGGCCGATTTGCACGAAACTTGACGTACATACGTTTTAGAACGTGAAAAAGGTTACTGCTACTTTAGAAAATCATCAGACCACTATTTATCCCTTTTTTCTACCACCTTCCATAATTTAACACTATAGAAATATCTCTTTTTAATTTTTTTTATTCAATCGTTTCTTTCTTGTTGCCACACACTAAAAAATGACACAGTGTGAAAAAAAATAAAGATAATGTGTGTAAAAATTCAGATTTTCTTGCTATATTTTTGCATTTTTGAAACTGACGTCATTCTAAACAGAAAACGCACATTTTTTTTATATATAAAATAAAAACTTTAACTATAAGAGCGGTAAAATGACGTAGCACCTAAATTTGGATGTTTTTTAAATTAAAACATCTACTTTAATACAAACAGTCCAATTTCATGAAAACAATTTAGGAAAAATAAATAAAAAGCGCTAGATATGACGTCACATTCTATCAAATCTTTTCAACGTGTAGTCGAACTCACTGTAAATAATTTTTGTTTACTACACTGTAAAAAAAAAATTGTAAAGTTACTAAAGTTTTTCTAGGAAACTGGGATTCCAGGAATTTTTTATGTAACGGCAACAACAAAAATTCCTGTAACAGACGCTGTTACAGGAATTTTTCTTGTTGCCGTTACATAAAAAGTTCCTGGAATCCCAGTTTCCTAGAAAAACTTTAGTAACTTCACAGATTTCTTTTTTACAGTGTACTTCGATTGTATACTACAGCCATATCGTATAGCTATACGTTATAGCTAAGTGTTGTATTGGCTTAGATTCAGTGGCAACATTTTCTATGATTTATAGTGAAAAGAAACAAGTTATTTCCCTTTTTCAAAAACATTCTTGACTGATTCACGATTTAAAATTGGCATCGTTTCATCTAATCATTGTAGATTTAATTTCTATTAATGAAAAATTTAAGTTTACGTTTAAGAGTGATGTTTTATCTAGAGTGGAAACCCTCTTGATCTAATACTTTAATTAAGGCCTATAATTACACGTGAAGTAAAGGTTTTAGTTTTAAGCAAATAAAATTTCAAATTTTCCAAATAAAATTCCAGTAACTGCTACCTCATTTTGATGCATTTTTTTGTATTTTTATCCGTATTGCGAGAATTAGTATACTTCTGTTACGCGCACCAAAGAAAACAGAATATAAAAGCCATAATATAAAATGTTGTATTTCTTTTAATTTTAAAAGTTAAAAGAAATAACACAATGTGTCAAAAGAACACCTTTTTTCTGATTTTAAATTTCGCGAGTTCCAAAATTAAAGCTAAAAATGTGAGTTTTTTCATAAACGTCAAGTCAAGGATGTTCTCAAGTCCAAAGCAGCAACTTTCTGACACATTTTTTAATTCAGTTTTGTTCGTAAAAGGCATGAAATCGGCAGGAGTTCTTATTTAAAAACTATTTAATCGAAAGATAGTTTCCATTTTTTTTTTTTTTTTGGTAAAGGTATAATATCTTTCAATTGGTGTTTTAAACTGAATTTATGACGCAACACCGCGATAAAGTTGAAAATCCGGTCGTCATGTGACCACAATTGCTCATAACTCGATAAGTAATTTATTTACCAAAAAATGGAAAACTCATTTCAATTCCAAATCGCTTTAATAGTCAGGCCTGCATATTTTAAGCCTTTACGTTTAATGAGACAGAAACTGTGTCAGAAAGTTTCGCGTTGTTGAGCAAGGAACTGGAGAACCATCTTAAGTATCATTGCAGGTTAGTATTTTGTAATCGAGCTGCAAGACAGATATTCGTTTAAAACATAAGTCATTCTATATTATTTTAAACAAAAGTTCACACCATAATAGGTGTGAGGCACACTCATTAAAATACAAATACACCAACTAGCACACAGCCCGGTTACTGAAGACTAACTCGTCAGTACTTAAAGAGATAAAAATAGTTCTAGATTTTTCATTCAGGTAATAAGACTAATCTTTCATAATGGGATTCTCATGATTATATAACTTTCACCTACAATTCTATGACTAAGCAACGGAAAACAATACGTTTCGCACGAAAATCTTTCCTGAAAAACTAATAGTGCAAGTCGCATGGAAATCTGTTCTGAAAAGTTAAAGTCATATGCACCCAGAACGAAATTCCCATCTTCCCTTTTATATACTTATTGGATTATTTTGAGAAGTTTGATTTGACATCTGTAAATTCGTGTTTTATTTTATTTTATTTTTGGCGTTTTAATTTCGTTTGCCAATTTATTTATTAAATAATACACGAAAACAAACAAATTCTGAATTATTTACACTGTTTTTGAACAATTGAGTTAATGTTTTGTAATTGGGTTGCAAACATATTTCAGTTATTATGATTGCCGTATTATTTCGTTTTAATTTATTTTACCTAGAAGGCTCCTTATAATTGACACGGGCGAAGCTGGGTTGTTCTTCTAGTAGTTTATAATAATTAGCTCCACGTTTTAACAGAAATCCTTCGTTTATATTTTTTCAAATTAGCACGTATTTTAATTACATTTTCTTTCGGTTGTTATAAACAATGGCAACAAAAATATATAATTAATATTTTACAATTATTTTTCCTTTACTTTCTACAGAAATGGAGTATCTCCGTTGCCAATATTAAGCAAATGGCTCCAAAAACTATAAAAAAAATATTAAAAAAAAGAAATTGAGATGCAGTTTTCAAACAAATTGCATTTGAAAGTACATTTTTCTTCAATACGACGGTATAAAAATCGAAAATGTGCGATGCTTAGAAGTTAAAAATATTGCTATAGCAATATATATGCTAAATATTGCTACTGCAACAGAAAATAGTCCTTGTGTGTCAGTTATAAATAAAATGCTGTGCAATTTTCAGCATGTAAGGGGAATATGTATAAATATTTCAAAAATGGAATATTTTTCAAATATTGAAAAGAATACAATCTGTTACAGTTGTAAGACATGTGAGAGAAATTAAGAAGCTACATCAGTCAAACGAAAAGACGCGTTCGCTAATGCTAATCCTATGGAAGAAATTTATAACGATATCTCGGTCGCATTTCAATATTTTTAAATGATTTTTTTCATTGGATAGCTGAGATCGATCTGTTTGTAGGCCGTTTTTTACTTTTTCGATTTTCATTTCAGATTTTTTTATGAGGATGCTTTTTCTTTCGAAACCGGTTCCGAAAATGAAAGTGTCTTCATTAAAAATACCTGTAAACAAAATCGAAAAAGTAAGTAACGGTCTATGTACAGATCGATCTCAACAATTCAATGCAAATAAAAATCATTTAAAAATATTTAAATTCTAACGAGATATCTTTATATATGTCTTCCATAGGATTAGCATTCGCGAACGGGTCTTTTCGTTTGACTGAAGTAGCCTCTTAAACTTTTAACTTTAATTTGGAAGAAAGTCTCTATAGTATATGTGGCTATTTATACATATTATTCAGTATTTGTCCATTAATTGTGAGTATACGATTTTAGGACTCCAAACTAATTCTAACAGAAAGATTACATGCTGTAATTATAATTTCAGACGATCCTGTTTCTTTTAAATTGTTAGAGAATCGTCGTCACAAAATTATCAGTGGTAATGAAAATTTCGTTACAAATGACAATTTTAAAAATTAGTCACAATGTGACTTCAAAGAATTGCCGCTTTCGTCACAAGTACGTCACAAAGTTATTGCCTAAATAGTCACAAATGACACATTTTTCACAAATTTGTCACACCGTGACTTCAAAAAGTAGTCACAAAGTGACCTCACAAACAGGCTCTAAAACGGCCATCACGACTTCCCATTCTAGTCACTATGACTTCACATCGACGTCATGTGACGTCACATCGACGGTCACAAAGTCACAGGGTGACTTCACAACGACGTCGACGTGACGTCACCATGCCTTACGGGATGAACTGAAGAAGTTAATTAAGCAACCAACTAGGATACCAAAAGATGAATTGAATATTTTGAAAAAGCTTAAACTTGATCCAGAAATCATTGTAACCCAAACGGATAAATCAAATAAATTAGCCATATTAACCTTCAGACTACCAAAAAAAAGTATATGCACGAACTACCATTCGGGTCCATTGGACCCATATGTAAAATATATAGGATTTCAAAATATACAAAACACCCATTTATCTACAATGAATATATTTGTTATTAATGCACCTTATACAATATATAAAAGTGATATATATAGTAATAGAGTAAGAAAGTAACACATACAATAAGAAAGTAATATATATAGTATATTATAATGACTACAAAACGTTTTTCATCATAATAAAATTATTCTGTACATGAAGTACAAATAACGACGGAATGTTCTCCGCAAACATTTTTCGCACACTTCTTGCATAATGTTCGTGTTTTTCGATCTTTTTTAGAGGGACAAATATGACATCTTGATTTTTTTCGTGGCGGTTCAAAACTATTTGCGTAAAGTTGTTCTGAAGTAGATGTTGAGACGGCGATACCTCCTTCACCTACTAATTCTTCTGCAAGTTGAATAATGAAATTCCGCCTTTTTTTCATTTTCGGATCACATTCAGCATTCAGTGACAACCATATTATGTATGCATTCATCGCACTTATATCGATCATATTATAAAATACAATCAAAGGCCACCGACGTGTCATGCGTTTCACACTATATGCTCTTACCATTTTGTCCATCGTATCTACTCCGCCTTTGGTTTTATTATAATCTAGGATTATTTGTGGCTTTTTTTCTAAGCAGTTGTCAATATCATAAGTGTTATGCATTGTGCTTAGCAAAGTAACAATTCTACCTTTTCTGGGACAGTAAGAGATGATGGTCGCCTTCTCTTGAAACCCAAATAAAGTAGAATATACAGAACGATGTTTTGGATTTGTGAACACAGCGGGTAATTCAGGTTTATTTTTTCGAATTGTTCCAATAAGAGATAATTTTTTTGAAGTAAGATGTGTTGCTAATGCATATGACGTAAAAAAGTTATCACATGTAATATTACGACCAGAATTTTCAATTTCCTTCGTCAATCTTTTAACTACATTTTCTCCCTGATGAGATTCTCTTACTTCATTTTTGCCTGTATATAGTTCCAGTTTCCAAGCATACGATGTTACGCTGTCACAAATAACCCAGAACTTCAATCCATACTTTCCAGGTTTAGATGGCATATACTGACGGAAAGGACATTTTCCACGAAAAGAAACTAATTGCTCATCGACAGTCATAGACCAATTAGGAATATAAGGGTCTTGTAAATAGCTATTCCACAATTCAAAGCATTCTCTTATTGGCTCTAATTTATCAGTTGATCTTCTTTTACGCCTCTCAGCAGCATCATCAAATCTTATGACACGTAATATACTTGTGAATCTATTGCGACTCATAATGTCCCGAAATATTTGTCTTCCATTTTTTATGCTCCAAAGTTCGCTTACTGTTTCATTTTTCGATTTATATACTCCAATAAGTAATAAAAGTCCGATGAATTTTTTAAGTTCTATAATATCTATAGGTTTCCACTCTTTATCGAATACTCTATTGCCTTCCGCGTTTGTCCATTTTACTATAATTTCCAAAAGTCTTTTTCGGAAATAGATAAGAAATGAGGATGATATGGAATCCACTTCACGATTTGCAAATCTTGAAGGTCCAGATTTTTCACGTAAAATATTGATTTCAGTACGTCTTCCTTGTGGTCTGGCAACTTCATTCTTATACCAGATCTGTGAATTATTTTTGGAAACAAAAGTAGAATTTGAAGTACTTGTGGTTGCTACATTTACTTCATTGGAATCATTATCAGATTCTGAGTAGGAATCAGAAATTTCATTATGTATTTCAACATAATCTACTTCACCTTCATCAGACGACAGATTTTCATCATCGGTGTCGAATTCTATATCGTCCGGATTTTCCATAATTTTTTGAATTTCCTCTTGAGTCAATACTTTTTTTCTGTTCATCTTCAATTCAGTTTTTAACAAAAAATAAGTTAGGAAATAAGAAAATGATGAATATTTGTAAAATAACAAAGCACGTACAAACTACACTTATTACTTGTCTTCAAATATCAAGTCCTATTTTCAATGAAAAGACTCAAAAACATCAATAGACACCATTCGCTCACTAACTGTGTCTGTTGATAAATGACTCTCTGAACCAGAAGTAACCTTTTATATATAGAGCACGAAGTTTACTAGATCAGTCTAGAATGTTCTCAAAACTTCATTATAAAGTCGCCAAATTTGGCGAGATTGGCGCTAAAAATCCATCGCCAAATGGGCGATAAACAGCCAATTATGGTAACCCTGTTCCTCCTCATGGTTTATGGCAACCCTAGAAAAAGAAAGCAACAGTATATTACGTTTGTTTTAATGTTGGGTCCAATGGACCCGCGTGGTAAACAATGAAACAAATTAAAAATAGGTAAAAAATTTCGAACAAAATTTTAATCGCAATTGCATATACATAGAGGAGACAATTGCAGGAAAAGTCATGTACTCGCGAAACTTTGAATGCTATTTTTCATGAGAAAAATTTACATTAAATATTGCTGTCGGGTCCAATGGACCCGTCTGGTAGACGGAAGGTTAAATACAGATGACCATAAAAATAATATGGTACACTGTATTAACAATATGGATTGTCAAGAAGTCAAGAAGAATTCACTTAACATAATTAACAAAAAAGTTAATGAATTGGTTAATAAAGGGAGCTGGCCTGATAATATGAAAGTTGTAATGAGAATTAATAAGTTAGGAGTAATCCCAGCAATTGTCGGCAGACTCAAAGACCACAAAATAAATATGCCAATAAGGCCAATAATAATTAAATGCTCAAGCCCCACATATTTTATGGAAAAAGCTTTTGTAGTTTTATTGAAAAATATTTTGCCCAGCTCTGATTATGTAATTAATTCATCGTATGAGTTCATTCAATATTTGAAACACATTAATTTACCTCAGAATTATTTAATAGCCAGTGTAGATGTAGTCTCTTTATACCCATCTATTGATACCCAAAAAGCCGTTACAAATATAAATAATTGCACTGACCGCATGGAGAATATTAATGATAATATGAAAACTACAGTAAAGAGTGCTCTTAATCTAATAGTTAATAATAATTACTTCACTTTCGACGACAAAATATACAAACAAAATAACGGAGCTCCAATGGGTTCTTCTATATCAGGATTATTAGCTGAATTCATATTACGACCAATTGAAATAGATATATACAAATTGGATTATACTCCCCATGCATAGATCAGATACGTAGACGATATTTTCATTAACAACATACAGATACCTTGCTCAATAACTTTTTTAACCAGATTAATAGCCTTGATTCTAAAATTAAATTTACATTGGAAATAGAACAAAATGGTACGCTATCTTATTTAGATGTATTGCTAATCAAGACTCAGCAAGGAATAGAATGCACTGTTGACAGAAAACCCATAGCCAGTCAATCCATTATCCCTCATAATGCTCAAGCACGTTTTTCATACAAAGTTCCTGCATTTAGACATTCTATTCATAGAGCTTTCACAGTTTGTACCTCCGACCAGTTAAATAATGAAATAAATAAAATATATGTTATTGCAAGAAACAATGGATACAAAGAAAGCACCATAGAAAAATTAATTAAGAGCTTGAAGAATAAAAAGAAAAGAAATTTCAATCCACAAAATTATATGTTATCCACTTTACAATATTTTCCTGGTTTCGCCGAACGTTTGAAATATATACTCAATAAATTCAATATCTCCCTAGTCGCAAAACCTTCTATGAAATTAAAAAATATATAGTATGCAAGAAAATAGATCCAATAGAGTGAAACCAGTTATCAGGAGTATACGAAATACCTTTCAACACAGAATGTGGAACAAAGCAGTTTTATATAGGTATAACAAGTAGAAAACTTAAAACCAGAATCAAATAACACATCAAATACAACAGAAGAACCACAGCTTTGGCCATATTATACAGCGAAGGACCTTTACGGATTGATTTTAAAAATAGCAAGTTAATTTACACATCAAGATTTTATTTACCATTCATAATCCGAGAATCAATAGAGATAATTTACGCAACAAGAATATTTGCAATGATTGAATGTCCCTAAATTTATCTAAAATTTGGAAAGAGATGCTATGTAATTTTAGTAACAATAGTAAAAATTAATCCACGCTCACAAATAGCGTAGATAATTTTCATTTTTGTTTTATGTTTTGCAATATTTTTCATTATGCATGTTGTCTCGTGACATTATCTACCATCTTATTGTTTTGTTAAATTATATGAAAATTAATCCACAAATAACTAATTTAATTTTAATTTATTTTATGTTTGCAATGTTTTTCATTATCAATCATGTCGATATTGTTTACTAAGTTTACTATTTTTAAATTATGTAAAATATTTTCTATCGTGAATGATTTTGAAAATGTCGCCGTTGGTGCGACAAAACGATTGTCAATCTTAATAAATGATATTTTATCATTTTATAGCATTATTTTACTTAATCTGTTTATAAGTGATGATTATACATGTTTTTTTTAAATAATTATATCAATTAATATATTTATAAACGTAAACGTTATTAATTTATTTTAAATTTAATTATATTTAGTTAAAATCCTCACTAAGTATAAATTTTCAATATTGATTAGGTGGTCATCTCTCCTCGATTTCATGTGGCCATCTATCCAGGAATTCAAGGACTGATTATCGCCCAATTTAAAGCATTCATAGCCATTGTACGTCTTTGTTTTAGTCTTAGAGGTAAAGATTAGATTATATACGGGCCTTAAATGTCCATATAGTAAAAAATATATATAACGTACATACTGCAAAACAAAAGTTAAAAAAAAAAATTAACCGCCTATTTAATTTACATTAAAATTACACTTACTTTTATAATCGAAAAACACAACCTCACGTCGCACTAAATAAACTCTTTGAACTATTTCATAGAAACAATGCTTATATTGCAATATGTGATCAAATTTTGGAGATATTTAGACTGGCTATCTCTCCTCTATGGCCATCTATCCTAGAGTTGGCCTATAACTAATTTTGCGAACACACAATGCAATAAAATAAAAAAAAAATCTGTGAAGTTACTAAAATTTTTCTAGGAAACTGGGTTTCGTAGAACTTTTTATGTAACAGATACACTTTTGCACCGAAAATCAAAAAATCTGTAAGGTTACTAAGAATATTTTAGGAAACTGGGATGCCTAAAACTTGTCATGTAACTGCAACTATGGTTACAGATAAAATTTAAGTAAGGGTACTGTAATTTTAGCAGACTAATTTGTAAAGCTACTGATTTCTGCAGCTTTACAAAAACTAGTTTTGCAGATGTACAGCTTTTTTGTACAGTTACTTATGAAGGTTTAGTAAACATGTAACTTTACATCTGCAGAACTTCAGATTTCTTTTTACAGTGCAGACAATGTTTTATTATTCATTGTGTGGATATTAGATTAAAGTTAACACGTAAGAAAATAACTCGTAAAAAGATTTTATCATTGGGGTAAACGATGTCGATGAAATTCCTTATAAAATTGCAAACTGAACCGCAATGTTAAAAACTTTATTTTGATCAGAGTCGAATCACAATAACCCAAGTTTCACTTCATTCGAGACATCTTCAACGAGAGCAAAGGTCAAATTCTTGAAAGGTCAAATTTTTATTAGACTCGGGTGACATAGAAATCTTGCTTGTCCAATTAGGGATACAATATTAGGATCAGTTTTAAAAAATAGATCATATGCACGATTCCGAATCAAAATTGAATTTAGGCATCATGGAAAATCAAAATTGTTCATAAAACCTTAAATTCAAGATTTAAAATGATAGTTGCCTTTACGTAAGATTAAAAAAAATCAGTTTCTATAAAAATATTTCTTTATAAAATACTAGGGGGCTCTGCCCCCTACAAGCTATGATCGTCAACTCCCGTTCAGACACCGCAGACACTAACAGCACGCTAATTTGATCGGTTTTAAAAAGATTTCGGAAGATTGAATTATAATTTGAATCTGACTATTATAATCTGACGTAATTTTCACCAAACTTTTCTTTCTCTTTTTAATATTCACGTAAAAATACTTTTGTTAGAAATGAAATATTATGATCATTTTAAAATATAAAATAGATGTCTCGCGCAATTTTTAAATTTAAACTGTTTTGCAATATTATTTTTTGTTCATTTTACGTAATAAGTGTAATGTGACGTAAATTCTCTTATTTAAGACTTCTAACGCATGTTAATGAATTTATTATTTTACAATATTCGTTCTCTTTTAAAATTCACGTGTAAATATAGTTTTTATGACGTAGTTTTCAATGAGTTCCTGCTTTTTATATTTTCTGTTTATGATAGTCACGTGTAAAATAAATTTTTAATTTGAAGCAAACATTATTGTTTACGCTGTTTATACAGTTGGCAACAGTTTAAATCAGGGCGCGTATTTTCCGCTCGACAACTCGCCAATGGCGAGCAAATGTTTAAGGTTGGCGAGTAAGTTTTGTCTCTTAAAATGTTGTGTTTTAAATCAAACTAATACGCTCAGAATATCGTTCCTCAACCCAGTGACATGCAGATCTTGTAGATCTTTTGTGCTTAGCTAAGAAATGTGGATATTTTAACAAAGAATGGCGATGAAAAACAATGCAAGTATTTTACCCATTTTATTGCTGAAACTATGATGTTAGATTTAGAGGAAAAATTAAAATAAGTGTACATACATCAGCATTCTGGTTGATGATACTACAGATATATCAGGTGTTGAACAATCACTTTTGCATGTTCGATACGTGGATGCAAGAGATAATCATTTCAAAACGGACATTTTAGGAGCAGTAAAGCTGCCAAATTCTACTTCATCCAGTTATTTTCACTGCGATAACTGATTTTATAGATAAGAAAACAGGTCCAAATGAACATAGAAACAGGTTTTATACTGTAGGCTTGGGTACTGATTGTTCTCCAAATATGGTTGAGATACAAATCAGGACTGGCTATGAAAAAGAAATCTATTTGTGCTATATTTGCTAAATTGATAAACATTCACTGCCTTGTACACCATTTGCAGTTGGCCTTTTTGGATGCATGTAGTGAAGTTGAATATCTGAAAACATTTGATTCAGTGGTTAGGAGTATTTTTAAATTTTACCATATCTCAGCTACAAGATCTCATATGTTAAAAGAATCAGCAGAAATTCCGGGAAGGAGAATTCTTAAACTGAGTGATATCCACACTATTAGATGATTATACATCAAATAAAGTGCTTTGAAAACCCTTTTGCAAGCCATCTTGGACAGAGGCCCACAGAAAAAACAATCAAAGTGCTAAAGCTAAGTGTTTGGTGAAAAAATTGAAGGATTATAAATTTCTTTAAGTTCTGTACTTCCTAAAGGATTTCTACGAGAAATTGAATCCTTTAAGTGTGGCATTAAAAAACAAGGCACTTGTCATTTCATCTGGAAATAAAAATTGAACATTGTATCTAAGTTCTGACAGATCTCGAATTTAGTGTTGGACCAAACAAACAGGAATTTTTGGACTAACTGTCCATCTCAGAGATAATCAAGGTTGTACAGCTGGCAAATATTAAAAATGGGGAGCGATAATTTCAGACTTTAAGAGGGAGATTAATTAAACATGCAAAGATATACATTACAGAAAGACTGTAATTTTATGTCAACAGATGTGTTAACATCTTTGCATGTTTTTGACAGTTTGGGTTGGCCTCCCAAATAAAAAAAAATCTTGAATTTGGGTTAGAAGAAATAAAAAAGCTCTTCATATATTTGAACCCAAGTCTCTTTAATGAAAAAGTGTATATAGTATTGGCAGAGTGGACAGAATTCAAGTTTATGTTCCTTTCACTAACACCGAAAGATATGCTGGAGAAGTTTTACAGTGAAAAGTACTCAACAAGATTCCCAATTCACTCCAAATTCTCATAATTTGTGTTGTTCTACCAGTGAGCATAGCTTCTTGCGAAAGGCTTCAGCTGTCATAACATACTCATGTCTGCACACAGGAGCTCTCTGAAGACTGAGACATTGGTGATTTACTCAGAATTTCTATTGATGGATCTATGAATGTAAAAATTTCCTGATTTAACAGACAGCTTCTTCTAACAACGGTTAATTTAAATTCAGTTTGTCAAAAATAGTTCATTTTCTGGGCAAGTGTGGTGACTGGCGTTGCTGTCTGAATGAATGTAAAATAATGGCGAGCAAAAGTTTTAATCTGGCGAGCAACTTTTGAACAGAAATTTCATGCCCTGGTTTAAATTAATGCAATTTTCTAAAATATGTAAAAAAATATTTCTCGAAATGCTGCAAATTTGAATTTAAAATAGAAATAAAACCTCAAGAAACGAGTCAAATTAAAAAACTAAATGCAGTCTGTAGACCGGGAAATTCTGACGCATAAAATGATCTAAAAATGATTAAATTCCTATGTACAGTTTTTGCTCCTGTAAAACTTTTTTAATGGAACAATTTTGTCCAACTTTGGCATTAAATATCTCTTAAAATAATTATTCGATTTGAAAACTGTCTACATCAGCATGTTTATCAAACATTTCTCTATAATACTACCGATTTTCATATTTTTGTATGCAACAGTTATTTTAATATTAGCGAAGAAAGTCCATGCTTAAGCATTCAAATTGGATGCCGATGTGCCGGGAATATCTACGCAGATTTTCATTGGTCCATTTCCAAATCAAATCTTTTTTATATATATATAAAGGTATACTTAAACCTTTCAGTGGCGCTTTTTGCATTAGTGCGAACGCTTAAATTTATTCCCAATCTGTCAAATGCCACCAAGACTTTTTTAGCACAATTTCGGTTTTATAATATACGTGAAAAAAAGCTTATGATTATCTTCAAATAAATTTGTTCATAAATTGTGGTGTCAATCAATTATATCAATATTTTGGAGCAGAAGTACCTTGTCCCTGAAAGGATTAAAGTGTAAATTTACTTATTCTCCGGAAAAAACTTAAATTTTATTATTATTATTTTTTTTTTTTTTTAACCAAAAGTAATTATTATAAATACAGTCGTGCCCGTGTAAACGAATATTGACTGTTCCAGAAATAATATTCGATTAAGCGGAGTATTTGATTAAACGGGATATCATAACTGTAATATTTAATGCGTAATAAAAAGGCAAAATAACCATCATCTCCGGTACATTTAAGTAACAGCATAATAAATCGTTAATAGAATAGCATAAACTAAAATAAATACAAATGCTAATATAAAGTAAATACGACTTAATTTAATGTCAGTACATACATTTATATGGTTTACACCACGTTTAATGCAGCTCATTTGAATTGGGTCAAAACTTTGCTACTTCTAATTTACATTACACTTATTGCCTTAAAAAAATCGCTTAAAGTGGTTTGTTTAAGTGGAATTTTAAAGGAGTAAATATCGAGTTATTTTTTGAATGAGTGCAAAATATCACAACTACCATCTCGAGTCTCGAAGTGACGGCGCATTACCATTAAAGTCTGTTTAACAGCAAAAAGTGATGGTGGGGCAATAATTTGACCTGTCCATTATACACCTGCCAGCCGAAATCATTGCAGGAAGAAATGAAAATTTGTTTTCAACGTAAAGGAACCGAAAATGACAAAAGGTGGAAGGAAATTCCAGCTGAAACATGCTCCTATTTCCGCTCCTATTTTCAAACATCCGTTCACAGTTGTTATTCGATTAAGCGGGGACGTTCGTAAAAGGTATTTGATTTCAGCGGGAAAAAATAACATGGAACCAATAGGAATAAATTCGGTTCCGGGGGATTCTATTCGAATAAGCGGAGTATTCGATTATCCGTGACCCGATTAAGTGGGGAGGAATGTATATGTATTTGTAAGTTTAACTTAGTTTTAAATTTTAATTCTTTAGGAAAATAAGATTTGAAATTATAAGGAAATTCAAAATTTCATACAAAGTAATTTATATTTTATAATCATTTTCTCAGATCACGAATTCTTGTCCTGATGAAGTCCTTTCCGATAAATTTCCCTTGGGATAACAATTGCTGTCGGACAATTATTATGGCTGTTTCGAGTAGAAATATTTTATTTTAATAATCATGGACATTTTTTTATCAAACAGGGTATACTTGAGAATTTATCTTAAAATTTTCAATGTTTCAGTACAAAAAACATCGTAGAAAAATAATTAAAAGTTTTATTTAACCTCTTTACATATTTGAAAAGAATTTTTTATAAACAAACTCTTTTAAAAATTTATTAAAATTAAATGCACTTAAGATAGATAGACTTTGCTTCTCCAAGTTATCCGGATACTAAAACACAGAAAAATTTACAAACTATTGTATTACAGAGATATTTATTGAACAATACTGTAAACAGATTAATTAAATAAAAAAAACATGATACTAAAATATCATTGATCTAATTTTATTTATTTTTTTCTATATTTCTATTTCGCAAAAATAAGATCAATATATATATTGATATAAGAATATTTTTCAAAAACTATTTAAATTGAGATCTTTTTAGTAAAATTTCAAAAAGTTTAATTATTGAATAGAACGCATTTTTTTTTTCAATTTTTCTTTCTTTCTTTCATTGTTATGTGTTATTAGTATGCTTTATATGTAAAATTCTCATGAACATTTACTGCAAGTCATCTAGTTCGAGATTTCTGAAATAATACCGATTTAAAAGAAACTAACCTCCCTAGTGTGGAAATAAATTTTGGAGTCATTAACCAAAACCATTTTTGTCCAGCCAAAAGATTATGCTAGCATTGACATTTTGCACTTAATTATTGTCCAATCTTAAATATAAGAGAAATAAAAAATTAAAAAAAAAAACTAGATAATATTACAATTAGCTCCCTAAATGTAATAGTTATATGATATAAAAAACTGGTGGAACCAGAAAGAAAAGTAAAGCTCGATCTAAAAAAGTTACAGTAAAAAATTTTCAAATAGTTTCAGTTTAAAAAAGTAAGTATGAAATGTTATGGAATCAGATTATCTGTAAAGCTCATGAAATTACCCAAATTTCTGTTGATAGCTGAAAATGTGAACTGAGCTTTACTGGTGCCTTAAAATCAATCAGGGAAGTAAAGGCATTTTTAACTAATTCTGAATTCCAATCATTCATAACCAGTTTAAAAATTTGGGCTCATAAGATTAGGTTAGAGGTTGATTTGGAAATGAGCGAGAACATGAGAGATCGTTCAGTACGAAGTATGGACCAAATTCCATTATAGGGGTCACTGATAAACCTGGAAGATCAAAGTCCAAAATAAGCCAAAAACCCTAAGCATGTACGATTCAACCATATGCTAACTACTTCCTGGCTTAAGGCCATTGACATAAGGTTCCCTTTTCACAGTAATTACATATTAAAATATAAAATTAAAATATAAATATAAATAAAAATTATTACGCTGCATGTGTTATGTCAGAAATGTTAATAACAACAACTTGACCTTATTAATGTTATACTTAAAATATTACTTCATGGTTTACATTCTTTCAGCTTTGTCGAGTTTAGATTGACTTGATGCAATCATGTCACAATTCTGGGACTGACATAATTTTTTTTGCACATAACTACACATTCTGTTTACTATACCCATGTACCATTACTATACCCATATACCATTCTGTTTACTATACTGTACTCATTTTGAGTGGATAATATGATTTTGAATATAAGGCACCAGTAAAGCTCAGTCCACATTTTCAGCTATCAATAAAAAATTTGGTAATTTCATGAGCTTTACAGATAATCTGTTTCCATAACTTTTCTAAGCACAACTTATTTTTTAAACTGAAACTATTTGAAAAATATTTACTGTAACTTTTTTAGATCGAGCTTTACTTTTCTTTCTGGTTCCACCAGATTTTTATATCATTTCACATCTTTTTCAGATCTTTTCAGGAACTTAATCAACCAACTTCAACTAATCAAACAACCGCCCCAATTAACCAGCCAATGATCCCAATTAACCGGCTCAAACAATTGTACCAATCAAAAACTAACGGAAACATTGGTTCACCAGTGTATTTCAAGAGCTCTGATGACCCCATACTTATTGCTAATTAATATTGGGATATTGACCTATACTTTACTCAGGACTGACCGCCAGACTAGTCCTTAGACTAAGTTTTATACATAGTGTGATCTTTTGAACTTTTCTGCTATGTACCTACGCTCCTCTGGTTTAAGGGACTATGCAGGATCCTAGGCCAATCCCTCAAACACATAAAAAGCTACGGTAAGAAACAGACATAAGAAAGGAATTAAAACTGCGAAAAAATTATAAAAAGGGAAAATTTCTGTCTTTGGAACTTAATGGGAATTTAAAACTAAAAAATGTCTGAAAACGACTGAAAGCAGAAAAATGATCAAAAGTGACTGAAAATATTATACAATACACCTGTAAATAATATCAGAAATATTACTAATATTGGATATTTATAATAATATTTCGGAGGTCAAACTAAAATATCACGATAATGACTAACATATTTACATATAACTATAACCATTGATCAAAAAATCAGGAAAATTGGAAAGTAGGTGTCCTTTGTAAAGTATGCATTAATTAAGGAGATAAATTACGTAAACGAGTCTATTGACAATTGGAGTATTTGGTACGGATAAATTATATAACTGAGCCTACAGACAATTGGCGCATGTTACCGGGCGTCGTTTAGGGCATAATTAACTGAACCGTAAGCGCATGCACCTATTTTTGTAACGGTAACACACGCGTGGAGTAAATCTCAACTCACTTTGTCCCCCATTATATTTTTGGCTAAATGCGCTTTAAAAATATCTAATACTCATATTGTAAAATACATCAGTACTACTTCTTTTTATGGAAAAATCAAGCGTTTCATATTTATTTTCCAATTTTATAACTGTTTCTGTAAAAATGGTGGGTTTTTTCCTTATAAAATATGCAACGATTTGTTTTACCTCTTAAAACATGAATTATTTTATAAAATTTACAGTAATTACATTTAATGTACTTTCATCAACATATGGATGCAACTTTTATTTCACTCTTTCAGTAAAATTATTTTAGTGTGTGTTATGCCGTAACGAATGAACATATCGAAAAGTAACGTCTGTACACGCGCGGGATTATTTAATCACAAAAGCCATATTTCTACTTTTCTAGCCAACAAACTAAAGACATTCCTTCATACAACCTTTCTCAACCTTGGTTTTGAAAGGTACAAGGAAGGTCAGAAGTGTTTCATGACGTAATTTTGAAGTTTTTCTACCTGCATAAGCCCTTCTCCCGCAAGTAAATGAAACGTCTTTCGCCAGCCAGAACGTCCGCATGCATACTACACCATAAAATGGAAGAGCAGAGCATATAGAAAAATGAGATTTGCTAAAATGACGAATTTTTGCAGTTTTTTCACCTGCATAATCTCTTCTCCCGCAGGTAAACGCAACATCTCCCGAAAGCCAGACCCTCCGCATACGTACTACACCATAAAACGGAAGAGCATAAAAACACGAGCCTTGCTAAAATAACGTAATTTTGAATTTTTTTCATCTGCATCTTCTCCCGCAGGTAAACGTAACGTCTGCCGCCAACCAGACCGTTCGCATACATACTACACCATAAAACGGTAGAGCATATAGAAAAATGAGCCTTACTAAAATCAAGTGACGAAAACGTTGCTAGCTCTTAAATCAGGGATGGCGAACCTTTTCACGTCCACGTGCCAAATTTTCCCAAAAATATACTTTACGTGATCATGACGTGCCAACAATAAAAAAAAAATAATGGATCAAATAATTATGAATCAAAACTACTTAAAATTTTGTTTTTAGCATTAAAAAAATACAGGTGAAGTTTTTTCACCTGCATAACCCCTTCTCCCGCAGGTAAACGCAACGTCTCCCGAAAGCCAGACCGTCCGTGTATACGTACTACACCATAAAACGGAAGATTATATAGAAACACGAGTCTTGCTAAAATGACGTAATTTTGAATTTTTTCATCTGCATAACCCCTTCTCCCGCAGGTAAAGGTAACGTCTACCACCAACCAGACCATTCGCATACATACTACACTATAAAACGGAAGAGCATATAGAAAAATGAGCCTTGCTAAAATCAAGTGACGAAAACGTTGCTAGCTCTTAGATCAGGGATGGCGAACATTTTCACGTCCACGTGCCAAATTTCCCCAAAAATATACTTTACGTTATCATGACGTGCCAACAATAAAAAAAATTAATGGATCAAATAATAATGAATCAAAACTACTTAAAATTATGTTTTTAGCATTAAAAAAATACAGGTGATATTTGATGTTATACTGTAGAAATTTATTTAAAAAATATTATTTCTGTTGTCTCATCTTAAATGCGAAATAATTTATATCCGCTTTGTACTTACAAGGAAGGTTTCCATACGGGCATATTCAGAAAAATCTGAAAAAATTACAGAGTGTTCGTCTCATGTGGATACATATGTTTATAAAAAAAATTTCTGGCGGAACTCCGATAGAACGTTCGTACAAAAATAATGAAATTTTCGTTTATTTGGCGATTTATCATCGGTTGGTCGGTTGACGATGAAATAAAATTTCGAAAAATGCTTTTTCATGTCGAATACTCTTTAACACTAGAAAGACGGCGGTTTTTGTATACCTAGAAAGACGGAGAGCGGTCATTTTAACCGCTCTATTTAAATGACCAAAAATAAAGCATTTGTTAATATTGTTTTGCTCAAACAAGTTTTTAAAGTACATTTATTAATAGAATAATAGAATATTATTTTATTTATTTACCGTTTTATATATAATATTAATTTCAGTTAAAGGAAATACAATATATATAATCAATTATCAACAAAAATTACAAATATAAAAAAATACACAATTTAAAAGAATTTTTTGGATTTGCTCAAAGTATCTTAAATTTATATAACATAATTTCTTTTTAAAGTGTATATATTTAAATATATATATATTACAAAAAGAACTTACATTAATCCTTTTTACATTCTTTGCAAAAACTCAGCTTTATAACTTTGTAAGTGCAGGAGCCACAAACTGACTTTTTGCAATCACTACAAATGTTCATAGTTTTATTCCGGCATCGATTGATTTGGCACTGTTTGCGTTTCGTACCCGAGATTGTGGATGCACCTGTATTTGGAGTTGAGTCTGACAGCGGAGATGTGTTAGAGGCGACATATTTTATACGCAGTTCATCAGCTAAATTCAAAATAAAATCACGACGCTTTATATTTACACCGGTAGTCTCTTTATAAATCACACAAGCATTTATAGCAGCTAAGTCCAGAATATTATAAAGAACTTCCACAGGCCATCGTCGAAAAGTTGATTTTGTGGAATATTTTCTTGCCATCTGGTCAAGTACACTGCTCAAAACAATTAAAGGATATTTGAAGTTTTATATAAAATAAAGATAAAAACGAAATTTTTTTTTGCCGAAAATAGAAGAAGACAATCACAAATGTAAATTTTTCTGGTTTTCAAACTGTGGAGTATGCAAATTTTGAGTTCGACGTCAAAAACGTCGCTTCAGCGGCAGCGAATGAAATTTGACTTTCAACTGTATAAAAGAGAATGAAGACAAGGATGATCGGCATTCAGTGATTGCTTTGTTTCGATGAGTACGATGTCTCAGCGAAGTCATTTGACAGATTCAGAAGCTTTGAGAATTGTTGGTAGGTTAGAAGGGGGCCAAACTCAAGCCGAAGTAGCGCAAGCCATTGGAGTGTCACAAAGTGTCATTTCCAGGATCTGGAACCGTTTTTTGGAGAGTGGATGTGCAGGCCGAAGACCAGGGCAAGGTCGTAGATGGGCAATAACGCCCAATGAAGATCGGTATTTAGCGTTAACAGCTCGGAGACACCGAACCATGAACGCTACTCTTCTCCAACAACACCTTCGCTCGGCTACAGGCACCACGATTTCAACTCAGACTGTCCGAAACAGGCTCCATGCTGTAGGTCTGTATGCTCGCCGACCGATGGTATGTGTTAGATTAACATCAAGGCATCGTCGCGACCGCAGGGAGTGGGCAACCGAGCATGTCAACTGGAGGAGAAATGAATGGAGCAATATTCTGTTTTCTGACGAGTCCCGTTTTTCTGTGCATCCGGATAATAGGCGTATTTTCATCTGGAGGGACCGTGGCAGTAGGAATAATCCTGCGTTCGTGCACGAAAGTGTCAGATTTGGCGGTGGAGGAGAGTTGGTGTATGGTGGCATCTCCATTGACGGGCGCACTGACCTCTACATCATTCGAGATTGATCTCTGACTGGTCGACGATATAGGGATGAGATCCTCAGACCTATTCTAGTCCCTTACACTGCAGCAATCGGAGATAACTTCATTTTAATGGACGATAACTGCAGGCCACATCGTGCAAACCTGGTGGAGGATATCCTTTTCGAGGAAGGAATCGTTCGAATGGAATGGCCAGCGTGTTCTCCAGACATGAATCCAATCGAGCACGTTTGGGACGCTCTAGGAAGACGAGTTTCTGGCCGCCAACAACCCCCACAAACTCTCCAAGAACTGAAAAGTGCTCTTCTGGAAGAGTGGGGCAGAATACCCCAACTCGTCATTAATAGCCTCATTGAGTCCATGCCTCAAAGGTGTTCAACGTTGCTGGCCGCCCGTGGAAACCATACCCCCTACTGAAAATGATTTTCTTTGAAGAAAACACCTTTTCTTATTCTTTTTTTCTCATATGCACAAATTGTGTTTTTTTCCTTTAGTACACAAATGCGCAATAAAATGCATTTTTTTCTGCCAAACATGTGTAATTTATTCTCATATAACCTACTATGTCTGTCGACCATGTATCAATCCGCTAAACAGTTTACCAGATACAAAATCCACCTAAAACTGCAATATCCTTTAATTGTTTTGAGCAGTGTACATCCACACCGTATTTCGCTGAGTTGTAAAACTGAACAACCTCAGGCGTCTTTTTTTCATTGCTATTGACTTCAAGTGTAGGATGTAAAGTGCTTAACAACAAAACATTTTTGTTTTTCTTTCCTTGATACGAGGTCAGTGGTATATTATCGTGCTTGAGAATTTTGTTTGAATACAGTTCTCCCTTTGTGAGCTTGAAGGATTCGGGCACTTCTTTCTTTCCACGTTTCACAGTTCCAACGATGCTAAGTCCTTTATTTCTTAGAGTTTTGGCTAATTTCAACGTTGTGAAAAAAATTATCCGTTGTTATGTTCCTTCCTTTATTATGAAATGGCTCTGCCAAGTGACAAACAGCATGTTCTCCAACAGTTTCATCTATAGGTCTATTTTTATTTTTACCTAAATATGGAAAGCCATTCAACAAATATTTTGATCGAACGTCAGCTGCTAGCCAAAATTTAATCCCGAATTTATCGGGTTTTTGCGGTATATACTGTGTAAATGGGAAACATGCCTTATTTGGGAAGAGTTGTTCGTCTACTGTTATATTTTCTCCCGTTTTATAGCAAAGTAAACAATTTTCAATAAACGAGTTCCAGATCTCTGACACTAGTGCGAATTGATCAGATCGAAGTCTTTCCGATCTTGTTGCCTTCAGATCAAGCCACAAATATCTCAATATTTCTTTGAACCTGTCCTGAGCCATAGTTTGGTAAAAAATGTTTATTCCCCATGTCGTGGACCATAAGTTGTTTATTGAAATACCTATAGAAACAAAAGCTCCACGAGCATACAGTAGGGAAATAAAAGCGACTAATTCGTCTAAAGATATATTCCAATGCGAATCCTGGAAACATCGATGAGATTCCGCTTCTGTGCACATTTTTATGAAACGAAGAAACTTTTCATTTATGAATAGTCTCCATGCACTTGTGAAATTCGCTAACATTACATTTCTAGTGGTAAATGAACTTGGTCCAGGAACTTCTCTCAATAAATTGTGCTGCTGTCGTTTTCCTGAAGAAATATTACCAGAAGGAACTGCCCATATTGTTCCATATTTTGCTACTTCTACATTTTGCTCATATCCTTCATTTTGGGAACATACACTTTGTTCTTCACTTTTACGTAGTAGTTTACTTTTTTTTTTGACTTTTTCTGTTTTGTTTTCGTTTTCTACTACGTGTGGTACTCGCATGACTTGAATCGACATCTATAAAAAAATTTCTTTATTTTCAGATTCAGACGAAAAATCTGTTTGTGCTGTTTCAGTAAAAAAAAAAAGGCATTCGTCCGCGGAAGAGGATTCACTTACATTTCCAGGGTTATATTCATCGTCAGATAAATTTGAATTTTCATCTATACCAGAATCGGTTCCAGATACAGTCCGCAATATTTTTAGAAACTCTTCTTCTGACAGATTGCTTTTACCAACAGTTCTTCGCGACATAGCGATAAAAAAATGCACATCCGATCAGGTCAAGAACTTCAAAAGAAATAAATATCTGTTACTAAAAAAGCAGATGCTTTCGAACATAAAAGGAATTTCACGTGACCAGCAGGTGTTTTTCAATCCCGCTAATTCTTCAAATGACACTAGTCTATTACAGCCCCTACGAAAAGAATAACCTGACAAGCAGATGTTTTTAACATCCCTCCCTATCTCACGTATGCTTCTTTCCATGAAATGTTATTAAAATTATCTCGAAAAGAAAGAACAGTCGTTCGTAGACAGCAAAAATTTAAAAGTAAATGTAATGTTAGATTTTATTTCTTCAGCGGTCAAAATGACCGCAATCCGTCTTTCTAGGTAGACATATTTATAGGGCTCATAATATTGTGTAAAAATTTTAAATTTTTTTCGCTACATAATCCTTATGAATAATTAGGAAAATTCAATAAACAATGTAGAAATCGAAGAATATTTAAGAAAAATACAAGCGTTTGAAATTCATTTTCGGTAAAAATGACCGCTCCCGTCTTTTTAGTGTTAAGATAAAAATATTTCATATTGAACTTGTTTAAATAAATTTAACTTAAATAAATGTAGTTTTGCCAGTTTTAGTTTGATTTAGCTATAGTTTTTTGTCATATATGTATTTATGATGAAAGTTAAATATCAAATTTTATGAATTAAAACAAAATTAAAATTGTTTCAATATCTCAAAATTAAGTCCAATTGAGCGTTGTCGGTTCATCTTTGTTGCTATGGAAACGACGAATTCCTTGGTTTCAAATGAATAACTGCTAAATGAATCTTGCCATTATTTTGGAATACGCTTAAATATATGAAAGTATTTTTTATAGATGAAATTGTTTTTAAAGTAATAAAATTAAGTAACAGGCAACATAAATATGTAATACGAAAAAATGTATTTATTAAACTCTTTCATTGTTTACGTTTAAATTCATTAAATACTTTTTACGCGTATTCTAAAAAATCAATTAACAAACAATTTTCAGATGCATTAAATCGTTTGCTTTTGGCGAGGAAAAGTACTGCTCGCCAAATCGCTTGACGCTTTCGTCTTTTCGCGCCAAATACTCGGAAATATTTTATTTTTTTACAGACTTTCTACTGTAATTCCGCCGCTAAATTTAACTGATCCTTTATTACATACATAAGTAGTTTAATTAGTATTTTTTCAAAACATTCTGAGTATGCCCAGTATGGAGACCTTCCTTGTAAGGTAAATTCATTTTTTTAATTTCTGAGTAACTTCCTAACACATTTTCTGTTAAAATTCTGTGAAGATTTAAGAAAAGAGAGTAAACAATATTTTTTATCTGTCTGCATAATCCCTTCTCCCGCAGGTAAACGCAACGTCTCCCGCCAGCCACACCGTCCGCATACATACTACACCATAAAACGGAAGAGCATATAGAAACACGAGTCTTGCTAAAATGACGTAATTTTGAATTTTTTTCATCTGCATAACCCCTTCCCTCGTAGGTAAAGGTAACGTCTGCCACCAGCCAGAGCGTTCGCATACATACTACACCATAAAACGGAAGAGCATATAGAAAAATGAGCCTTGCTAAAATCAAGAGACGAAAACGTTGCTAGCTCTTAGACCAGGGATGGCAAACCTTTTCACGTCCACGTGTCAAATTTCCCCAAAATATACTTTACGTGATCATGAGGTGCCAACAATAAAAAAATTTAATGGATCAAATAATAATGAATCAAAACTAATTACAATTTTGTTTTTAGCATTAAAAAAATAGAGGTGATATTTGATGTTATACTGTAGAAATTTATTTAAAAAATATTATTTCTGTTATGTCATCTTAAATGCCAAATAATTTATTTCCGCCTTATACTTAGTTATTTTCGATAGAATGCAAATTTAATTGCACTCACTTGACAAGACGTTTTTAGTTGAATTTTTTATTTTATTTATTTATTTATTTTTTTACTAAAAGAATGTCTTGCAGAAAAAATTGTCAAAATAACAAGCGCCAAAAACTATAGCTTTTAGCCTCTGGAATTGAATTCCAAGTTGTTACAATTTTAAAATCAGCATTTTTGCTTATTACACTTTTAATTTTTGTTTAGCGATAATCTTCTAATTCTCAAACTTTTTTGAGCCAATATTGAGCTAGATTCGGATAAATTAAGTTACATTTCAGTTTCTTCAATCTGTGTGACAATCACAACCAACCGAACTAATCGGATTGAAATGACACAGACAACTTCTATATATTAATTAATGCATTATGTGAAATTCTACTATATTTTGATGTAAAACTTAAATCTATGCCGTGCCAAAAAAAATCTTCAGCGTGCCATAGGTTCGCCGTCCGTATCTTAGATTATTACTTTCGGTCCAACAATATTATTATTATTTTTTTTTTAAACTCGCGAAATTGAATTTCATTTGGCATTATAATGACGTAATTATACTAAAGTGTTTCAGCTTTTAAATTAAAATGCATGTTTTATTTGCGTGCAATAGGAGTATACGATTTCCTTGACAATACGCAGGAAAATGCAATAAATACAACCAAATGAACTAGCATTTACCTAAAATTTCTTTCGTATGACTTAAAAATAAATCTTTCACTTTATGGGTGATAATAATAAGGATTAATTTCAGAATATCAGGAATCTCTTTTCAGAATAAAATATCATTACGAAGTTATGTCAGTTAAACAGAAATTGACGTTATACCTAGCAAACGATTTTTAGGTGCGTTCGTAATTATATAAATACGTAGCACCTATAGTTGTCGTCCAGTCCGTCTGTCTGTCCGTCTGTCCGTCCGTCTGTCTGTCCGTCCGTCCGCATATAACGGAGCAAAAACTACCCAACCGAATCGTTTAAAATTTAAACTATATAAATGATGCATAATTTTGTCGAGTCATTTCAATTTTTATGAAAATCGGATGTATAGTTTAATTACAGGGACAATCAAAAGTTTTCCGTTACATTACGGCCAATGGGAAGAAATTATTGCAAGTGCATTTTAATGATGTTACAGCCTTCCGAATGGTCTGAAATTATAAATATATAATTGTTGCAAGATTTTGTTGAGTCATTTCATATTTTATGAAAATCGGATGTATAGTTTAATTACAGGGACAGTCATAAGTTTTCCGTTACATTACGGCCAATGGGAAAAAATTATTTCAAGTGCAATTTAATGATGTTACAGCCTTCCGAATGGTCTGAAATTATAAATATATAATTGTTGCAAGATTTTGTCGAGTCATTTTATAGTTTATGAAAATCGGATGTATAGTTTAATTAAAGGGACAGTCATGAGTTTTCCGTTACATTACGGCCAATGGGAAAAAATTATTTCAAGTGCAAATTAATGATGTTATAGCCTTTCGAAGTACACTAAAATATACATTCTGTACAATATGCGGCGAAAAAAATATTTATAAAACTAGTTATAGTACGAACACACCTCATTTGCCACGTTTGACGAGCAATTTCCAACTTGTTTTTATTATTATCTTTTCCTAAATTATTTTTTTGAAATTAAAACTCCTGTATTAAAATAGATTTTTAAACATTAAAAACATTCAAATGAAGATACTGCATCATTTTAACAACTGTTTAGTTAAAGTTTTTACATATAAATAGGAAATATTTTCATTTTCTGACTAGAATGACGTCGATTTGAAAAATGCAAGAATGTAGCGAGAAAATCTGACTTTAATTTAAAACAAAATACGCGTGTTATCACTTTTTAAAAATTTTTGTGCCGCTTTTTAGGATATGGCAACAGTAAAGAAAGATTGAAGGAGATATTTTATTTTGTTAAATTATGGAACGTTATGTAAAGTTTAAATGCGTGCCATTCCCTTAATATTGGATATTTTTTGACCCGACCTTCGAAAGGCACATCGCTAAATTAAGTCCTTTCCAAAAAGCCATTATTCATCACTGAATGTTTTCTGGTTTGGATTGTAATTGAGTTGTTGTCTTTTCATCATGTTTCAAAACGTAAAAGATGCGGCTGAGCTCTACTATACAGCACGATCGTGCTGTATGATAACTAGAACTCATTTAATTCCGGTACAGGTGGATGTATTCGATATTAGAAATTCCGATGTTTTATCTCCAGGTTCACTTTGGTGTTAATTAACACTAGAACGGCGGGAAAATCATACCTACTGGAACGGAGGGAAGGGGTCATTTTGACCCCTCGATGAAAATTCTGAAATAACAACGCTAAAACAATTTTAAATGCCATAAATTGGCAAAAATATGTAATTTCCGTGTATTTCATAATTTATATTTAATATTACTCGATAATTTATTGAATTTTAGAAGTACTGTATATGTAACGCCTACATGGCGATTAATTGGATTATAATACAACTACTCAAAAAACTCATTAATTTGATATAAAAATCGATTTAAAATTAATGTTTTCACAAATTAAAACTAATGTAAACTAAAATAAAACACAATTTATAAAATGATATATATATATACATATATTTTTTTATCTAACTTATTCGCCGAATTAAGTTCTCTCTAAATCCATAAATGAGAAATTTGTTCTGTTGTTTCCGTTATTTCATTATAAGTGTAGCTGAATGGTTAATATGTTGAGCAAACTGTTTCAATTTTATTTAATGCTTATAATACTCCAAATTGTGCACATGTATTAGGAATTAATTCAGTTGTAACAAAAAAATAGCAATTTTTCCAGTACATTTTCTGCACACAACTTTGAAACATGGTGCTCAAAATTCTTGAGATTTGTTTCCATTGCATGTCTGTACTTGACATTTTTTCTCTTCATATCTATTTTATTTTCATGTTTTTTTTTTTCTTTTCTTTTTTCTGAAGATTCAGAAAAGATCTTTGGGAGTTTTGAAACCATAAGATCCATTCTGTACACATCCCCTAAATTTAATAGAAAATCTCTTCTACAGATAGGCTTGCCTGTTACACTTTTATAAATTATCCAGGTGTTTAAAGCTGCATGATCCAAAATATTGAAAAAAATATGTACAGGCCATCGTCTAGAAGCCGATTCCATGGAGTATTTTCGGCACATCTGATCATCTATATCCACACCACACTTCGTTGCGCTGTAATATTTTATTGAATCGGGCAACTTCTTGAGACCGTCTTCAGTTTTTATAGTAGAATGTAATGAGCTCAGTAGAAAAACACTCTTTTTTTTCTTTTGGCTTGATAGGTGGTAAGTGTCATATTATCACATTCCACTATCTTCGATGAATAAAGAGTACTGCGCATATTTTTCAATGATATAGGAATTTCTCTTCTGTTCTTTTTCATTGTGCAACCAAAGTTGTATTTGAATCTTTTAACATTTCTGCTAATTTGATGCTAGTAAGATAGCTATCTGTCGTAATATTTCTCCCTTCGTTTAGATGGGGTCTGTTAATTTCATAACAACATTTTCCGATAAACGTAATTAAGGATTGGCTATTTCATCTTTTTCTAGATAAATAAATTCATTCAAGAGGTATTTAGTATCAACGTCAACAGATCACCAAAATTTTATTCCAAATTTATTCGATTTATTTGGCATATATTGCGTAAATTTATATCTATCCTGAGATGGGAACAATTGTTCATCAACTGTAATATTTTGTCCTGGTCGGTAGCATGTTTTGCAATTTTCAATAAATTTATTCCACATTTTAGATGCAGGAGCAAATTTATCAGTCTGTAGTCTGCTAGATCTCGTTGTCTTTTCATCAAGCCTAAAAAATCTTTTTCTTTCTTTGAATCTTTCTCTTGAGATAGTTTCTTTGCAAAATAGTATTCCTCATGCCTTGGACGACAATGAATAAAAATCTAAACCCCTTTTTTTTATTGCTCCTCGAACATATAGTATAGCAACAAAAGCAGCTTCGAGTACAAAGAGTATTTTACTAAAAGGGTCAAAATGACCCCCGTCCGCCGTTCTAGGAATACAAGTCAATATTTCAAAAACTAACAAATCTAGAAAGCTGAATTTTTTTTTAGAAATATATGTTATCTATTTAGGAAAAGTCAAAAAATTTCAAATGATTTCGCCCAAGCAAACAAAAATAATCAACGGCCGAAAGTACTCAGGTGTCAAAATGACCCCTCCCGCCGTTCTAGTGTTAAGCAATAGATCAAATAAGTTCATTGTTATACTCTAGAGACGAATGCCATCAGAGGTATTTCTAATATTAACAGTAATACAGCTTTAATTGTGTAGCGTGAGCTGTTCTTTTTTTTTTTTTTTTTTTTTTTTTTTTTGTTATTATAATCTTGTATTGTTTCGTAATTATGATACTGTATCAAAAAATATTTTTTAAGGCACTTTTTATATTCGTTACTTTTTATACTGTCATTTTTAGGGTTCCGTACTTAAAAAGTAAAAACGGAACCATTATAAGATCACTGGTGTGTCTGTCTGGCAGTCTTCTACTGCCATTTTACTTGTAAACTATGAAACGTGGAAAGTTCAAATCGGGAGATGTAACAAAGACTATTGACCCACATATTTACAGATTTTTAAACATTCACAAATATATTTAAGAAAAATGAAGGGGGCTAATTATTTTGCTTGAAAAAAAAAATATTTTCTTTATATATCGTGTAAAAGCTTTCGCAACGCTGAACACAAAAATACTTACATTTCTTTTAATTTTAAGTATTATATTTTCAGAGATATCGCCGAAAACGTAGTGCAAAAATATGCGACCCTTTATTTCCGAATCTACTGGTACTAAAAATATGAAAAAAATTGGAGGTAGTAGAGTGTAATTTAAACCTTGAAGGAAAATTATAGCGATTACTCTAGATCACATAATTTTTGAGAAAAGCGCATTTTTTCGTAATTTTTTTTTTGATTTGCAGGCATTCAGCAAAGGTGTTGAGGAGCGATGAAGATACCTATCGTAGCAGGTGTGCAAGCATAGTTGATAATGAGCTTCGACAAAAATCGTCGGTAATATTAAGTAATATCGGCTTATATAATATTATATAAGCCGAGATATTAATCCTTAAAAACACGGACCATTTGGATATACATAATGACAGGGGCAGCATACTCTATCTAACACCGGCTTTTAAAGCCCCTATAACAACTTTTAATGATAAATTTCTTTAATGCAGTAGTTGTAATAAAACAATAAACGTCAAATTGTTAAAAACAGACTAATTTAATTAGAATTAATCACATAAATGCGATGGGATTTAATAGTTTTCATTGAGTAGACCTCTCAATACGCCTCCCATTTCTTTAAAAGTTAATAAAAATCCTATCTGAAAAAGTCGTCGGACAAAGGTGACGTTGAAAATTTGCAACCTGCTTTCGAAACGCGCTTAGTACAATGCCAAGTTTACACTTTGAACAAAGCTACGCTGAATTTAGTTTTATAAAATGCCAAATGAAGTTTAAATAGGCACTACTTTTATTGCCAGTACCAAATTATGTTTATCACAAACATATTAGTATAAGATTAAAAAAAGACTTATAGAGAATAGCAATATTTGATATTATTTAGGCTACATATCTCTTTGAAATTTTATGGTATACCCATTCATACTTTTCAGGTGTATATAGTTATACTCAAACCTGCGTTGTATAATTTTTTAAAAATGATTTTTTTAATATTACATTTAATAATTCAGATATTTATTGCACGGAACTCTGTGCGGGAGTAACACCTGCAGTTGACCGTTTATTTTTTATTTTACAATCCATTTAAACTTCCAATAAATAACAGATGATAAGTTAAAGAAATAGAGATTTATTAAAAGTAATTATCAGAAATGTAATCTAATATAAACAAGTAAGAAATATCATGCGTTAAGCATAGATTATGAAACACTTTCCAACACTTCCTGAATACTTTATCAAAACTTCGTTATTTAGGTAAATAAGGTATATAACAGAACTAAATAACCATTTTAGAAAACGCATAAAACATTTGAAAAATGATTTAAACAGTTACCATCCATAGCAAATATGTATTCACATTCTTTTGAACAGCTCTGTATTTGATCTGTAGGTTGATATATATGCTATATAATAGGGAAATTTAGTTTAGCAAGAAAACGAATAGCAGGTTGAAATTTCTCTTTCAGCAATTTACACTAATAGATGGAAACAGACTTGTATACTTTAGTGCAACCCTGTAGTTAACATAGTACCTTATTACTCGCTATGATTTAGCTAAAGTTTAATTCAAAGTAAAACACTCTTAAAACTACTGGAATCACATTTCCAGAAATTATCATTTATAGACGGCCATGTATCCAATTCTTTGCGTGACCCTGTGTATAATTTTATCTATGTTATACAAACATTTCTTAGTAAAGAAAATGCAGTTAAGAGTAAAAATGCATAACTCATTTAAAAGTCACCTTTAAGCAATTTACAATCATACCCAATAACCATTACGAATTCTTTTGTGTAGCCCTGTATATGAATTACAGCATTTATACACACCGTATAGAATGCATAAATATAGTGAAACATAAAAGCGCACAACATAATTAAAAATGCATTTCCAGCAATCATCGCTACCGTACAGTACTTCGGATACAATATAGTATCTGAAATCTTTTGTGTGTCCCTGTGAATGCTATGCATTTCGTATTACACATGAAATGAGTTATAGTAAACCTCAGCGACGTATATCAATTTCATTATACTTGAAATAATTTAACATAATTAAAATACGCCGTAAACAATTCCCTCTACCCCTATATCATTATGTAACGGAATTCTTTTGTGTGGCCCTGTAAATGAATAATAACTATTCTTTGCACTGCATACTCTATGGAATGCATATTTTAGTGCACTTGATTAATGCATATCAATTTTATTATGTTTGAATGCATGTAACATCGTTAAAAATCATTTTAAACGATTTTTTCCCATAGGCCGTAATGTAACAAAAAACTTTTGACTGTCCCTGCAATTGAACTAAACATGCTACAAACTTCATTTGCAATGAGGTTCGTGCTATGGTAGAGATAACGAACATCTAAAAATTTCAGAACGATCCGAGTATATTTACGCGAGTTAGAGCGCGTAAAGACGGACAGACAAACCGAATGCATAGTTAAAAATGACCTACAACAAAGAACCACTAAATGATATGTAATATTCACTGAATCTTTGGATGACTAATTTATTTTTTGCTCTAATTCAAACTTCATATAATTGTTATTAAATACAAGGTTGTATCAAATATAACATAAACATATTTAAGTCAGTAAAAAAAAAAAAAATAATAAAAATAAATACAGGACTTGTTTTGGGGTCATTCCATGTCAGTTCAGGCAGGCATGTAACCCACCATCACAGATTTTGATGAAACTACGTGTGTTTGTTCCTTTTATTAAGATATGATTCCCAGTATTTTTTTTTTACTCCTTGATCAAATAGTTTCTGAGAAAAAAATTGTCAAAATTTTGAAAACTGCCATCAGTTGGCATTCTTGACTGCTCGATTTTCAACTGTAGCATGACATAAATATGATCATATTTCAATATCTATTCCACAAATCATCTTCAAATAATTTATGCATAATATATAGGGTACGTATTTTATGAAAAAAAATACTGTTACGCTTATATAACATTTTAAGTGTGTCTAAAAAAATGTTTAATAGCATTATTAACAAAAGGCGGTATTTTTATTAAATTTATTTTTTGTGGGGGATATACTTAAAGGTGTCCTTTACCTGATTCTGAAATAAAAGTAGTGGGATTTTGGGTGTTTTTAGTAGTATTTCATATTTAAAAATATTTTGAGGCGTATTTCAAATCAAATCAAGCAGAGTCATTCCATGTCAGTTCGCCTAAGATATTTAACTCACTGTCACAAATTTCAATGAAACTGGGTATGTTTATACCTCATTTTAAGACAGGATCAAGGAAATTAAAGGTGATTACAAGTAAAATATTTTTTAAGATAAAAAAAATATCTAAATTTTGAAATTTTTAAAAAAATGTTTTTAATGGCAGATCTATATTCAAAGACTGCATAAAAAAAAGTCATTTCAATATAAAATCACTAAATAAGTTTCAAATAATGTATATGTGACAAATAATGTAGGCAGATTATTATTTATTGTTGTTTGTCATGTTTAAATGCTAAGAGTGTGTTTAATCTTGTGAATTCTTAAAATCAAGAATTTTGTGAAAAATAATGTGTTAATCAAAAATTTATTATTAACCGAAGACAGGCTGTTATTAATTTTTTTAATTGTACGTAAAAATATCTTTTCAATAGTTATAAAATAAAAATAGTGAAAATATGAGCAATTTTAACAAAATTTTCATAAAATGTGAATGTTTAATGATAAATATTGAAGCTTTTCATGCTAAGATGTACTAAAATGACTACGATATCGTGTATTTCTACTCTTGCTTAAATATAATACATACAATAATAAAATAACAAATATTATTTACAGCAATAAAAATTAAATTAAATAGTACCAGTTCCTTTACCAACACTACATTGCTCAACAGCCGACTTAAAATCAACAGCCCGCACTCTTATTGAAAAATACTTTCAACTGTTCAAATAATAAATAAACTGCATTTAAAAATTTTAATATCAACTTATTATCTTAAGACGATAATAATAACTAAACAACATGATGAATTTATAAATCAGCTTTTAATTGAAAAGTCATGAAATGGTCCCTTTAAATATTGTTGTTCATCGAGTCAATCAAAACAAATTATATAAAAAAAAATAGTGAGCCTAATATGCTAACTGCAATGACAGTTCTAACAAAACTAATTAATTCATTACCATCTGAAATCAAACCCGAAAGATCAAAAGAAAAAAAAATCATCTGTAGTGTGAATGTGACATACTCAGTGGTTGTTGAGGTATGTCTTTGTGACATTTTCACCTGTACTTCAATAAAATATAAACATGTAAGCTTTTTTCATTCATCCAAATTAAGTAAAACAATTATAAAATTTTGTTGTCTTTACACCAGATGTTAAATTTTTCGTTACATACTATTAGATATGTTCTTTACTTTTAGAGATTATTGACATAATATCATAAAATTTGCTATATGTATTTTCTATAAGTGTATAAACAATATATATATGCTTTATTAAACATAAATGAATAATTTTTAAATAATTTGTTTGAGAACAGGGATATATATACACACATATATATGTTGAAAATCCATCTTTCAGCAATATTGTCATGAAATAAATCAAATTACCGTAATTTTCGGTGTATAGCCCGCGGATCATACAATCGTGTTTCGACCCAGAAATTTTTAAAAATAAAATGTAACTTTTTAGATCACAGTAAATATTGGTCTTCAAATACTGAATAAAATTTCTGGGTCCAAACTGAATTGTTTGATCTGCGGGCTATACACCCGAAATTACGGTACATATCATTAGAAACTGAATAAAGTTACAAAAGTGCAACTCATTAAGTTTTAAATATTTTTTTAGATATAGTTATTTGAAAGATATAAATATAATGGATTATGCATTTTTTGCATATATTTAAAGCACAATACGTCAAAATTTTTTTCAACAGAGTGAAATTTGGTTTTTTTTTTCAATATTAGCAGCTCAATGCTAAATTTTCAATATTAACAGCCAAATATGAGTTTAAAGATTAGGACTGTCATTTTGAAAATTTCTATTGGGCGGTGAGGAGCTAGTGATTTTTCTCTTTTTTGGAAAGGGATAATTGCTCTTCGCCCTAGAAGTTTTACTAAAAAACAATATTGTTTATTTTTTTTCCTTAAGAAACGAACATAAAAGATAATTTGAAAAATAAAATAAATGTATAAATAAAACTATTTCCAGGGATCATACATTGGATAGGTTTTACATTTGAAAATATTGATAATTTTAAATATGATTTAAATACTACTAAAACCAACCAAAATCCCACTATTTTTATTTCAGATCCAGTTATAATGTAGTATTATGTACAATTTAAAATTAAAAAATTAGTCATAGAAACTCCGCCTCTGACTGATAAAGATTTTTTAATAATTTCATTATTTTTTGTAAAATATTTTTGATTTCAAAGATTATACCATTTTATAGACACATTTAAATATTTTTTAGACACATTTAAATATTTTTTAACATTACAGCAATATTTTTTCATAATCTACATACTTTATTTACCTTGCTTAAATTATTCGAAGAAGATTTCTTTATTAGTTATTGAAATATGATTTTATATATAAAATGAGGCCTTTGAAAATTGAACAATCATTAATGGCAACTCGTGGCATTTTTCCAAAATTCTGATAATTTTTTCTCATATGTTCACTATTTTTATTTTATAACCATTTAAAAGATATTTTTACGTACAATTAAAAAAAAAAGCAATAACACCCTGCATTCGGTTAATAATAAATTTTTGATTAACACATTATTTTTGACAAAATTCTTGATTTTAAAAATTCATAAGATAAAAGACACTCTTAGTGTTTAAACATGATAAAAAACAAGAAATAATAATCAGCCTACATTATTTGTCACATATACATTATTTGAAACCTATTTAGTGATTTTATATTGAAATGACTTTTTTTTTTTTTAATGTAGTCTTTGAATATCGAACTGTCATTAAAAAAATTTAAAACAATTTTTCAAAATTTTTATATTTTTTATCTTAAAAAATATTTTACTTAGGATCAAGAAAATTAAAGGTGATTACGTCTTAAAATAAGCTATAAACAAACCCAATTTCATTGAAATTTGTGACAGTGATTAAATGGCTTAGGGGAACTGACATGGAATGACTCTGCTTGATTTGATATGAAATGCACCTCAAAATATTTTTAAATAGGAAATACTACCAAAAACACCCAAAATCCCACTATTTTTATTTCAGAATCAGGTAAAGGACACCTTTAAGTATATCTCCCATAAAAAATAAATTTAATAAAAATACCGCCTTTTGTTGATAATGCTTTTTTTGTTAATGCATTATTTTTCATAAAAAATTCACGACTTCAAAGTTTAAATATTTTTTTAGACACACTTAAAATGTTATAAGCGTAACAATATATTTTTTTCATAAGCTGCGTACCCTAAATATTGTGCATAAATTATTTGAAGATGATTTGTAGAGTAGATATTGAAATATGATTATATATATGACATGCTACATTTGAAAACCGAGCTATCAAGAATGCCAACTGACGGCAGTTTTTCAAAATTTTCACAATTTTTTTCTCAGAAACTATTTCACCAAGGAGCAAAAAAAATTACTGGTGATCATATCTTAATAGTAAGAACAAACACACGCAGTTTCATTAAAATCTGTGATGGTGGGTTACATATTGATATTTTACTGCCTGATTTGACGTGGAATGCCCCTTTGGAAATTCTGATGCATTGTAACCGGTCTCTGTTTCTCTATTCTCCATAAATACTTACTGCTGTTACACAGATTCTAAAAAGAAAACATTCAATTACTGAAATTGACAGACCTATCGAAATTTGGAACAGATTGAAGGAATAATTTTTAAATTACTCCTTATTGACTTCTCGAATGTGTAGAGGAACAAACTGTTTAAAATGCGCAGCGTTGATGACGAAAGAAAGAGTATCTAACATGGAATATACAACAAAAAATTAAACTATTTCGCTGAAGTAAAAACTGTATAGCTCTCACTTATATTTTGGGGGATTTACGGGGTATTTTTTACGTCGAAGATTTTTATGAACTATGTCCATATAAAACAACACATAAGTGTTATTTTTTGGAGAAATTAATCATCAACTTCTGCCCTAAAAATGTTGAATTTTGATCCGAAATGCAATACCTTCCACGGAAGGTGTAACGAAATAAAATATTCACTTTAAATTATCATCTTCAATATAGCCCAAACTTAAAACCTTATGACTATCATTTATTGTTAACTATTAAAAAAGGTTACGGGAGTAAAATTGCAATCAGTTAAAAATTTAAAAAATAGGTATACATTATAATTTATATGCGTTTAAGTTATTTTTATGATTCAAGAAAAAATTATAGTACGTTGAAGAAAGTGTGTAGATATTTAAAAAAAGTGTTTATATAGAAAAATATTATTTGCATAGTTTTTTAAAATTATATTTAAAAAGTAATCAATTAAAAATGCCTCCGCTGTATTCGATCCACGCTCCTAATTATAAGATTGTTTTTTATGATAAGAAAACTAATGTAGTGGTTAGAAAAGTTGAAAAGTTAAAGATATAAAAGGGAAGTTTTATAAATCGAATACTAAACTGAAAAATAAAAAGGATACTTATTATTTCTAATATAATGTTACCCAATATCAACAGAAAATACTTTTTTAAGTTCCAACAATTTCCAAGTAAGCATTTTCTACTATGAAAACAATTTTACACATGGAAGATTAATTAAAAAAATGTTGATTTTATGCTTTTAATTCTCCATTTTTATCGGTTGAAAATGTTTGTTGAAGATGAAAATATTTACTTAAAATTTATAGCATCCAAAAAAACCGTTATACATGTTGATACCGCGTTGTGACAACTAATTAAAACAATGTACATAGTACTCTGAAACTATTCTAAAAATTACGGGCACAAAATAAAATGTTTTCCTTAAATCATGGAAATCTATTGATTCCTGAAAATAAAGGAATGCGTTTCAGAATCGCTATACTTTGGAGGAGGTATTTTACACTAGGAAAAAACTGGTATAGGTGTTCGTATACAAATAATGAAAGTATGCAACCAATCAGTGTAAAGCGATCCGCTTGGCAGAGCCAATATAAGACAACAGGTGTCAGGCAAAGGTGTTTGATCGGTTCCTGCTGTTACAATGGAAGTTTATCGATTCTTAAATGACATTGAACATGGTGTTATAGTCGTCGCACGATAGACGGAATATAGAATTTCTGAGGTAGCGATGCAATTGGAATTTTCGCGCACGATTATTTCTCGAATTGTGCTGGAAATTCTAGGAATCCGGTAAAACATCAAATTTCAGACAGATGTGCAGTCGGAAAAAGATCTTGAAAGAACGAAGAAGTATGAGCATACAAACTGTTCGACGGAAAATCATTAATTTGGGCTTTCGGAGCTGCAAGCCCTCCCGGGGAAAGTAGTTGACCGCACGGTACAAAGCTTAACGAATTTCTTGGGCACTTCGAAAAGCTCCAATAGACTGTTGATTACTGGAAATACATTGACTGGTCTGACGATTGTCATTATTAACAGAAAATGATATTCAGGAATATACAATTGACATTGACATTGAAGTCCAACGCAGTAGAGATTTCTTTGAGGCCTGTACCAACTATGCATTTTTCGCCTCAAATGATTCATAATACACAGGAATAAGAACAAACCACAAGATTTTTTATTTCTTTTTCCATTACATATTTATATAACTACAAACGGACACTCACAAATACATCCATTTCTGACCCGAGGATTCGAACACAGGCACTCGCCGTGGCAGCAGATGTCGCAACCGACCACGCCACTTTGCGACACAATATACAATAATTCAATATACGCACCGTATTAAACAATCCATCTGACTTCCAGATTACCGTGAAAAGAAAGTCGCTAAGCACATTTTCAAGAAATAGAGAAAAGAACAAATATTGGAAATTTACAACATAAATGTACATTATTGTTAAAATTTTTCACTTTAAATAATTATGGTTAATGACATGTATGTTCTCAAAAAAATCTCAATAAAGAAAATATACAAAAATATGTTCATACATTACTTTTTTTTCATCATTATATAAATATACAATTTTACAAAGAAGTTATTAAAAGTCTACATTAAAATTTTCTTTAAACGGACTAAAATCCAAAGATTTCTAATTATTTCAAATAACCAGTATTTTTTTCTTTATGTTTTAAAATAATGTACGTGCATTTTACGTAATCTCTTTTAAGTATACTAATTTATTCTTTACAAAATTATAATCCTACAAAACATTTCAATGACAAATGTTGCAGATAATTTTTTACGCAGATGTAAAGATTTTTAAAAGGAAGGAAATAGACGACTATGTCAAAAACTGGGTTATATTTGCAGAAGATTAAATGCTTTAAGTGTGGGAATTCGTTAATATAAAATTACTTTTGAAGATCCCAGTTCTTTTTTTATTTGTGTCGCACTTGTGTTATATTTGCAATTTTATAAAATTTCAAGTTACTAGTAATAAGCGTATAATCGTTTCACAGCTATAATCACAGTTTGTTATCTACGTTTGTACTGAAGTATATGTTTTATTTTAGGATTTTTTCCCATTAAGCTTGTATCTGTATTAAAGTATTAACAAGTATCAATACGGAAAAAATGCAAAAAATAGTAAGTATTATTTTTGCATATTACAGACATTCACATCCGTACAAAAGAAAGAAAAATCTTGCAAATGAACGAATGATGAAATACACTTTCAGTAATACATGCATATTGCAGAAAAACTTTATATTTTCATAAAGTGAACAAAGATTAACGATAATAATAAAAAAAATCACAATACAGTTCAATGTACTGTACTGTACACGCTCAGATATTACTGCTGGTAGATTGCAGTGTAATATTTAGATACTGTTGGGCATATTGTTTAGGATATATATATATATATATAATTTTTTTTTTTTAACAGAATACTTTCTCATAATAATAAAAGAAAGTTCCGCTATTTGTCTATTTGTGCCTGTGTGTGTGCAATGCTAGAAAAATATGCCTTACGCACAAGGCTATTTTTTTTTAGATTAATCCAAGGCCTCTCCTGGTGCACCTGAGAATTAGAAATTTAAATTTCCAATATATAGCGTAGTTATCAATTAAAAATTACAAAGAACTCTCATCAAATATTCGTGTTTGTCCTTTCCAGAAGAAAAAAGCACTCGCGCATGAGTAGTGCCCTATTTAAGTATCGACAGGAAATGAAGATCGAACAGAAGGAATTTTACAGGGGAGGTATTTTCTCAATATTTATTAACTTCCCTGCCAAAGAGCTTAGTAACGTAAAAAACTGAAGATATATTGTGACAAGTTGTGCTCTTGTGTCTCATATGCCGCAATCAATTAAAAAATATATCGCAGTTAACCTTGAGAAAAAAATATTTCAAAAAAGGTAATTTTTTCGAAAAAGTTTTTCCCCTTATGGCTACGCTTCTGTACGGTGCAACAAACCCAAAATATGTTCTTAAAGATGAATCCTTCTTCGAATTGATGGTGCAATCGATCTTAAAAATAGGAATTTTAACCTTATCAAATACACCAGCGAAAGCAAGTTATTTCGTGCCTCACGGAGACAATATTTTTTCTACGTTAAAATTAACTAAATGTCCGTATTTTTAACACACGCTTTTTACATAATCTCAATGGTGTAGATTTACATCACCTACAAAAATTTTGAAATGTTCGGAAATGTAGAAATATATTTTTTTACAAAATTGAATGCGTGAAAATTTCGACGGAATCATTAAAAACCTGAATGTTTCTTCACGGTTTCACTCGCTTTCGGTACGCATAGACTACAACTGTCAAATTACGCAGTTAATAAAATATCAAATAACATATACTTCCAATTCAATATTTTTGTGGAATTTTTTTTAATTTGAAAATATAAATTCAGACAAACTGTAGTTAAATATATAAAATTATACAAACTTGAGATTCATTTAGAGATTTTATCACTGTCCCAGGCAACGCCGGGCGGCTTAGCTAGTGTAATACTTAAAAACTTTATTATGTATGAAATTCCACAAGCTTACACAAAATTTCAATTATATTCAGTAATCATTTTTTACGGACACATACATGAAGTTACATTCTACTTTAAAAATACATTATAGAGATATTCTTATCATGCTTTTCAGTAACGTATGGATTCATTATTTTATGTAGCATCGGTAAAAAAAAAAAAATTAAACGACTTCTGCTTACAAAAAGTAACGTAATAGGTTTCTTTTGAGTGTGCTTATAGAAGAACTATTAATGATGCGCTCGACTTTCCTTACATTAATTATACGGCAGTTGACATCATTATGCATATCATTTTCGAATTGCTTCTTAAGCTCTAACAACAATAAAATGTACTTGAATCTGTTATCATTAATAGGCTATGATGAATCTGAAAAACAAATTGATAAATAAACGAGTCTAATAAATACTGCCACTATGTGTAAAATTATTTTAACACCTACTATGTCGGAAAGCTTTGAAAAGAGATGTATAAACTAACCAACCGAATTGTTTGAAATTTATTATGTATAATCCTTGCATAATTTTGTCGAGTCATTGCAATTTTTATGAAAATCGAATCAAAACTTAAAAATATATCAATAAAAGTTTTCTTCATTCTATTAAATCCTATCATACATAATTAATTTAATGATAACCAATGATAGATAATAATTCTATGTTGGCATAGTGATTACGTCATATTATTTCTGTATTAAAGAATTTAATATAGTATAACTCTAGGATAGATGATCATAGTTTTTAAAGATTGAATTAAAAATTCTTAGAATGTAAATACAAGAAATATTTATGCATATTTAAAATTTCTATACATATACTCATAATATTTTGGGTAAAAAATAATTAAATATTGAGCACAAAAAGTGGGAAACAAAACTTAAAATGGCAGATGGCCATCGCTGCTTCAAGCCGAGGAGAGATGGTCATCCAGTGCAAGAAAGAAAAAGTGAAGTTAAATAGCAAAAAATAGCACATTTCATATAGTTAATCATGAAAAACATATACAGTCGACGCTCATTTTTACGAACCCGTAGGGAACACTAAAATAGTTCGTAAAATAGAAAGTTCGTAAAATAGAAAAACACCCAAAATGATATGAACACGTACGTTATTCTTATCTAATTTTATTAAACTGCCCCCTCTTCATAGATGAAGCAGTATTTCAAGATTATTTATTATTTAATAAAGTTATTCATGTATTTTTAAATATACAAGAAATAAATACAATTTGTACACAAAAAATAATTTTAGTACACAGAAACATACGTTACTATGCTTTGAAAACATTACATATGAAAGAAAACACACACTGGATTAGTACTTAGTAGGCGAATATACATAGATGAAAACATAGATAAAAAATTAGGAATGGAAATAATCACTTATCTATTTTTTTTTTTTTAATCACATTTTGGAAAATATATGTTTCCATTTTATCTATGCTTGAAATCCTTTGACAGTTATTGTTCCCTTCAAAAAAGTGCCTTAGTACTGACAACCACTACTTGAAATTGTTGCTATGCCCCATCCCTCCGAAAGAGATTGGGAAAAACAACACATTCTTGGAATGCACCAAATGTCGCATTCCGCCTGTTGAGAGTTTAATTGACATAACCCTGCGTTCCGATATTTAACAAAAAATACAGAAGTATGAAAACTGAGTTCGCAAAAAAGAGATTCTCATAATCCGTAGTTCGTAAATGGGAGCGAAAAATTACATTACTTCTATGGGAGTGTATTCGGGACCACTCCATAGTTCGTAAAATCGCAAGTGTTCGTGAAAAAGAGGTTCGTAAAAACGAGCGTCTACTGTAGCAATTTGTAAATAGCAGTTAAATGATGGAATATAAATGAATAAAACTCGAATAAACAAAATGTGAAGGATAAATTCTAACTAACCAACCGAATTGTTTGAAATTTATTATGCATAATCCTTGCATGATTTTGTCGAGTCATTGCAATTTTTATGAACATCGAATCAAAACATAAAAATATATCAATAAAAGTATGTCAAAAAGTATGTATAAAATATATGAACACAAGTACCTTTTTGCATTTTACTCTTTTAAATTTCCTTCCATTAATTAACAAAATCTGAAAATTCATCGTTTCAAATAACGAAGAAATTTCTGAGCCTCTTATTTACTAAGGTACTAGAAGATACAACATTAAAAATATAACACATATTATACCTCAAATGCCATTCAGTTTAAAATGTTCTTCTTAACCCTAGATCTACCGGGAATTTTATTCAAGTTTTAATAAAACGTTCTACACCAGAATTTTTATTTAAAACTATTTAACTTATTTATTTACCTTATTTTTGTCTGGTTTATATAATTAGTTTATTTTAAAGAAATTTCTGGTTTGAATGAATATTTTGTATGTACCTATCGGGTCCAATGGACCCGTCTGGTAGACGGAGGGTTAATGTAATCAGACCATTAGTCACTTTCATATCATACACAGGCGCCATTCATCTTTGTGCTCTTGTATAATTTATCACTTAGCTCGACGGGTGCATCATTTTCTATTTTATTTAAATATGTAATAGCTATTCTGGAGCCGACAATTTTTGGAAATTAATTACAATTTTTGTAATATGTTGATTACTTTTGCATAGCATGTTTAATGAGAAAAACACTCTATTAAAAGTAATAAAAGTTAATATTTTTGTTTCATCGTTTTATATATTTTTTAAAACTCGATTAGGAAGTAAGTCCTTTACACACTAATGTTAGATGAAAATTTCATTATGGTTTTTCAAAAATGGAAACACGTTATGTTCTACATGGTCAACGCGATCAGTAGGAACTCTGCCCAAATTATGAGTGATTTTTTTCTATGGAAACATGATTTGATTGTCTAACAAATTTATGCCGTTTAAAAAAAAAACCTGACCATGTAATAACATTTTAAATAAGATAAATCTGAAACATTTTCCATTTATATAAACTTTTGTTTAAAATTCTAATCTTTTAAAAGTTTTACTGTGGGGATATTTATTAAACAATATGGCTTTTTTTAAACAAAAATATGAAATTTTTAAGAATAATAAACATACTTGGATCAATTCTTTTAACACTTTGACTGCCAAGCGAAAATTGCAAATACTCACCACGGGCCGAAAAAATGTTCTGGAAAATATTTCATTTTCCACAGAACTTAGCTCATAGAATCGGCAGATATATCAATTTGCACAAACCAAGTATACCTAACAAATCGGAGGGAGCCCAACAATCAAACTCCAATACGATTTTCATGTAAATCATATCGTTTTTGTTAACCAAAGCCTGAACCGTTGAAACACCATAGCTATGCCATCTGATAGCCAGTATCCCAACGGAAACATCACTGGCTATCACATATGATTGCCATGGCAGTAAAAGCGTTAAATATATTGTACAAAAATTAACATAATTTATTCATTATAAAAATTTAAAATATCTGTACATAACAAAAACACAGTATAATTTACATCTATTTGAATAATGCTTCGTAAACTGGATTATATGATGCATCTTATTAGAATTTAAATTAACTGGAAGCATAACTTTCTATTGTTCCTCGGTAAATATCAGATTAATTATATGTGTAAATTTTTAAACACATTTTTAGAAATTATACTTTCTAAAATCCAATGTCTATTTTGTGATCTTGAAAAATGATAATTCAGTAACAAAATCAAAATTCTCCGAATACAGTATTCTTTCATGTTTGCTATATTTCACGTAAATAATACAAATATGTATTTTATGAAACATAACTATTATATATTTTAATATACGTATATTTACTAAATAAAAATTTGTAAATTTATAAAATATTTCTTAGAAATATTTTCGCATTTGTAATCTTAAACTCACAATCGCAGAAGATAATCACAGTAATTCCAGAATATCAGTTTAAAAAATGAATTCTTACTCACAATATAAGTTGAAAGATTTTATAAACTAATATTTTTGCTTATCTGAAAAATGGATGAAAAATTTGACAGATTGCAATATTAAAGTAACTTTGATAATCGCGTTAGTTAACACGCAACGTTATTATATGGACATTTCGTTAACCGAATTTGTTTAACAAAGTGCTTTTGGAAGATATCATGAAAAAATATTATGTTTAAAAAATACAGTAAAACTTCATTATACGTAATATCAAATGACCAGGGAAATGTACTATATTAAGCAAATGCACTGTCTAGTGTCATTTCATTGCGTTGCTTTTACCGGGAATAGGGATCAAGAATTTATTCTAATATAGACAAAGTTCGCTTATAACTAATTTTATAGATATTTATAGATATATTTATAGATAATTTTCGCTTTGGCAGGCTTTCTTATATTCTGGAAAAATAGTTGTAAAAAAACAGAAAAAAAATGAAAAAAAAAAATAAAGACGAGTTTTCTGTATCAATGGTGAATCTGTATTTAAAAAAAAAAACAGCAATCTGCAAAAAACTAGTTTTATTGTGTATATCCGTCATTGTAAAATCTTGGTTTACAATGTATACCAATGGATGCAGACAGAGGTAATTAAAAAAATGTAGACCACTGGCGACAATGAATAACTCCTTGGGCATTCTCTAGCACATTTGCGTTTTAATTCCAAACATACCTTCTTTGATGAAACTTGTTTGTTTTGATGTGTATTGTCACCTCTAAAAGATTTGCCTATCTTTTATGAAACACCTGTATATATATGCATAACATTAAGGTATTTGGCAGCGATAAAGCGGTTATTTCTCCTTTGTTGACGGCAACGAACACTTTGTTTAGAAAATCAAACCTGCTAATCCCAAATTCAGCCGGCTTTGTTATTTGTTGTGCTGAGAAATATTTTGCCTATTTCCAGCAAAAAAATTAGTTCTTATCATTACAATAGTTAGATACGATAAAATGCTAAGATACATTGCAGCGAAAGAGCGATTATTCCACTTTTGCCGATGGTAACGAGTGGTTTATTTAAAAAATAAAACCTGCTAAAGCTAACATTAGCCTGCTTCGCTATCTGTTGTGGTGTATCTTACAAAATGTACTACCTATAATAACAGTATTTTGATACGCAGATTTTTTGATGATTTTACAATGATTTTGTGTAGATAAATATAAATATATAACGGCGTACCGTGGTACAAGATTTCATTCATTGATCTGCGGATGGTACACGGTAAAAAAAAAATCGCTAATATTTTGTTTTGTTTTTTTCTGCAAAAAAGACTTTACAGTTTGAAGTTTGTAATTTACACAGAATGCAATGGCGTGCAGCTGAAACTGGGGACGAAATTACTGAAAGAAGACCCAAATCGTGGCGAAACTACTGGCAAAACTTGTTTTCAAGATTAATTTTGTAGCATGATATTAAGAATTTCGATTTTGCTTTTTAAAATTTACTATGATTTTTTTTTTTTCTTAGAAGATAAAAAAGTAATAAGATAAAGAAATAATAGTAAAAATAAATTAAAATTTTCCTAATTCACGAACAAACATTAGTCAATATTGTTCATTTCAACTTTAAACATTGTTCCTGTAGTTTTCTGTCATTGGATTTAGGTGCTGAAAATTAATTTAATTTAATGTAAATACACATTTAAATAATACAAATACACATAACCAATTTTTTCTGTTTAGCTCAAAAAGGAATGCGTTAATAAACGTATTTAAGAGGTTTTGTGACTGTTAAATCTATTAAAAAAAATGTAAAAATGCGTATATGCATTAAAGAGTAAACGTTTTTGAGAAAATTAAAACACAAATAAATGACAATCTTGAAAGTTGTTAAATATGGAACATTCATCAACTTCAAAGTCAAATTTCTCAAAATGTGATTTTGAGGCATTCTGTGCAAGCTAGTTTAAAATTTGTCTATATGTATTTTTTTTTTTTTTTTTTTTTTTTTTTTTTTTTTTTACGATACTGTAGGCAGCTAAAAGGAAAAGAACAAAATTTTCATATGGCTTTACAAATATGGGTAAAGTTTTAAATTTTATGTAAGCCAGATACACTTTTCTTCTTGAAACCCAGAAAGAAAGAAATATAATTAGAAGAAAATATAAAGTCATAGTGGTACAACGGTAAAGAAAATTAAACTCGAAAGCTTAATTTAAACCTCGGTTAAATAAAAAGTTTTCGCTGCTGTCCATTTTTTCTTTATTTTTAATCATTAAGGCATTCGTAGAATGCCACATATCTTTTATTTCATCTGTTTAAAAATATATAATAAACACAATATTTTACAACCGCATGGAAGCCTTTAGCTTAAAATAAATCTTCGTAATAGGACGATTTTTTCTTAATCAGTCAGTCGCTCGTTATGGTAATCCTTAAAAAAATCCTTAAATTTCTTTTTGATGAACATAGGAGCAGAATATCCCTAAATATCTACAACCTGTGGCCAGAAAGTTCGGTGAATGAATTTTTATTTCAAATACTGTATTGTACAGAATCAAATACAATTTACTGTCCTTCAAAATAATCTCCACTGTTTTACAGGAGTTACCAGGACTTATATACTCGTTCTCAACAGTGCATTACCATCCATGGAGTAAATGCAATGCATCCATGGACAAATTGTATTTTATGCTGAACAATACTGTATTTGAAATAAAAATTCATTCACCGAACTTTCTGGCCACAGATTGTAAATCAGCTTCGAGGTCCTTGTAGAGTTTCACACAACATACTTTTGTGAAAGTGTTTTTTCCTACTTTGCTCACTGTAAAAAGAAAAAACGACATTTTTACAGTACAAAGTACTGTTCATCTCGCGCACAAACTCGATCACAGTGAATGTTCTGTATCTTTCTTTGATTTCCTGACTACATTAAAATGGAAAATACAGTAGTTGCGCAAAATTAACAGCACAATGTACTGGCAATTTGGACGCCAGCAGTTTGTGCTGTCCTGTTTTTGCGTCCAAATTGCCAGCACATTGTGCTGTTAATTTTACACAACTACTGTATTTTCCATGTTAATATAGTCAGGAAACCAAAGAAAGATACAGCACATTCACTGTGATCGAGTTTGTTCTGGCAAATTTATTTATTTATTTTTTTTATTTTATTTTTTACAGTGCTGTCTTCGAAAAAGAAGTATCAAAGCAAACTGCATGTAAAAAATGATTAAAATTAAAGTTAAATATTTAATAATTGTTAACTGATAATAATTAAACGTATTTTTCATTATATTTGTTGGTTTAATTGTTATTCAACTTACACACACTGGGATTACCAATTCTTGTTTTTGAAGATAGTGTATCTTTCACAAGATTTTTTTTTATTTTGCATATGATAGGACAGCCGATAGCTTTATGATGTTATACAAAATTTCCATACTTATACTAAATACACCATCGTATTAGGTGGGTAGTTAAATTTTTATTTAAATAAAGATGGGTCGCGTACCGATAACGGTTGGGAACCACTGCTATAAATAAATAGTTGTTTAAGCTCACTGCATACCCAATAATCTCAAGTATGATTAAATACAGTAATGTTTACATACACTTTGTTTAACGAACAGAATTTTTTTTTGTAATCATACCTATAACCTAGAATTCTAATTTTCTATTCTACGTTCTTTAAACCGCCTACAAAAACTGAAATGCAATTTTATGATTAAAAAAAAAAGAAAAAAAGAGAAACATGCATCTATTAATGCCTTTAAGATTTTTTTTTTTTTTTTTTTTTTTTTTTTTTTTTTTTTTTTTAAGTAATATTTACTTTATAGAGTATCAAATTACAAAACTTTTGGTGAATTTGTTTAACTTTTCACATGTTAATAGTTATTTCTTCTGTTAAGAAAGCGTTTTTAAACTCTTTTATAAAAAATTTAAAAGCTTACGATAAAATTATCAATAACTGCATTAACAAATGGATTAATTTGCATTTCTCAAAAAAAATTAATTATCTCTAATGTTGCATTTTTAAAATTTTACACCACATAATAAAAGTAGATAAAATGTTTCTACGTTTTTGGAACATTTTTATGAATGTTAAGACATAAAGTTTTTTCGGCATTTCAGACTTTAAATGATAGCGTTATTTTCGTATAGTCATTTATCTTTGTAGTTTGAAACATTCTTCTTTCCTTCTTTTTGTAGAGAGCTAGCTACCTTTCAAACGATCATACCGTCGTATATTTTCTTTATCTTTTTATTGCTACCGTGTTTCTGTCATTTATTAGACTGGCGCCGCTGTAGAGTTTGAAAAATGGGATGAAATTAGTAATAAAAGAAATGTTGAGGTGAATCAATATCCTTTTTCTGTTTAAAAAATGTGTCTTCCTTTTTAGATAAAGATAAACATATGACGTATTTTTGCAGTGACGTAAAGGAATATGATTTTCGGAACTGGTGAAGAAAAAAATATTTATTTACAGAACAAATTAAATAATAAATTGATGTTTTTAAAATAATCATTACTTTTTTTAATTTAATTAATTTAAATGTAAATAATATTGACATATTTACAGAGTTATTGAAAATAATGGATTCAATTTCATTTACTTGAAATCATAAAGTATACATTCATGATTTACATTGATCGCATATATACAATCACACATTGACGTTTATAGATGTACAGACTGTTTTTTATCAGTTTCACTGTTAACTTCTAAACAGTAGCTGCATTTTCTCTAAAACAGATCAAGAGTATCGTACGTTACTAACTTCGCCAGAGTTGAGATTTTGTATCTCTTTTTTGTATTTTATTTGTTCCTGCTAGTTGCACACAGTATGCTTCTTTCGAGAATACAAATACACAAAAGTAAAAATCACTGTTTAACAGTAAACATAAACAAAAATAATTAAAGAAAGTGCTGAAAATTATCCATTTGGCTCGCTATGAAGGCTATTGTGCACTATAAAACATTCAAGTACCCTAGTAATTCAGATATTCTAAATTACAGCTAGAAAATCTAGCGAAAGCATTTGAAATGTTAATCTGTTTTATGACTTGCAATATCAACATCACTTTAATTGTGCATCCGGGTATATCTACATCATACAAACGTCACCACAGCATTGAACAGGGAAGGTTTTAGTAAGTTTTGAACGCTAAAACATTCCAAAAGGAATTAACTAACAGTGCAAATATTATTGATCCTTATTTAATTAACAAGGTTTTCCCGAATTGGAATTCAATAAATGCAATAAAATATATCAATAATATAATCAACAATTAAAATATTGATTTGTAATGCGGAATCTTCTATAACAACAATCGGTAAAAAAAAAAAAAATTCTACTAGTTGTATGCATTTATCATAAGTGACATAGATAATTTCCGGCTTAGTAAAACATTAACGAATTCTCACGCTTAATAAAAAAAGTAACGGAATACCACCTTTTTAAAAATTCTAATAATGGTCTGCAAAATGTATCAAAAAGGGGGAAAGCGAAGGAATACCAGAAGTTAACTTAAGATGAAATATGAGAAAAACATCTTACATTTTATTAATTAAATCTGCAATCGCCTGCCAACGTTTTGCAACTTTTCAATCCCTTCTGCGAAAAATTTGGGCTTGCGCGAATCCATAAAGAGATCGACCTCAATCATGACCTCCTCATTTGAATCGAAGATTGCGCCATCAAGATGCAGCTGCAGATGAGAAAACAGATAGAAATCTGAAGGGGGCATGTCGTGGCTGTATGGTGGATGTTGCATTAAATCCCACTCTACCTTGTAGAGGGTGCAGCCATTCATCGTACTAACGTGTGGGCGGGCGTTATCTTGATGAAAGAGAACCACCTTACTTCTGAATTCGTTTCTTCGTTTTTCGCGAATGGCCTCGCGGATTTACATTAGAACTTTGCCGTATATTGCGCTGTATATAGTATGTCCGCTTTTCAGGTACTCTTTGTACAGAAATCCGCGACAATCCCACCAGATGCAGAGAAGCACTTTCTTGTTAGTTAGGACACGTCTTGCAATCGAACGTGCTGATTCTCCAGGTGGTGATTACCCTCCTTTAAGGCTTGTATTGTTGTAGTACACTCATTTTTCCTCACAGGTTACAATTCTGTCCACAATGTTCTCTTTCTTTTGATCTTTGAGCAGAGCCAAACAACCGTTTTTACTCTTGCACTTGTTTTCAGCAGTCAATTCGTGAGGCACCCAGCGGTTTTACTTAAACGTTAGATTTATGCGTTTCAGAGCATTAACTGTTGTTTTTTTTGGGAAACTTTAATCTCTAACGAATAGTTCGTGTTGAAACATTTCTATCATGATCAATGATTTTCTTTAACTGTTCACAATCAACTTCAACAGGACAGCCAGAACGTGGTTCATCTTCAGTGTCGAAATTCCCAGCTTTAAACTTCCGAAATCAAACTTCGATTGTATCATAAGAAACAGTATTGATGCTGTCACGCTGCGAACGCGCCATTTTGTCACATCCGCGAATCGGCATTTGCACGTGGCAATATCTCCCATTTTTAAACTTAATGTTTGCCTTTTTCGTAATTTCCCTTTAATATTTTATTGTTTCAACATTCCCATTATTCGGCATTTATTTGTCCCTGTAATTTGACACATTCTTTTAATTCTACGGCGATTCCTTCAATTTTCGATCTACCGTTCGTTAGATCGCCGATTTTATTTTATTTTCAAGTCGCTTCTACTTGCAATTCATATCGGGCGCCATTTTACCGGCTGCCACGGGAGAGAAACATTCCTTCCTCTCTCGTGTGCCGTCCGGAGCGTTTCGCTTTTTTTCTCGTTTATCGCAAGGTTCTTGTTTATCGCTCTTTTGTCGTTGTGTGCTGACTTGCTCTTTGACGTTGTGCGTCGCTGTTTTCTGCTTCGCGCGCGCTGATTGGCCACGGTCGCTGGTCGACTCGCCAATCTGGTGTGCGTTTGGGCTTATGGGATTCACCAGGCAGATTTTCAGTGATTATTCCATGAGACATTGCGCAGGTAGCATCACCATTTAGTAAGAGTTCACCCTAGCACGGGGGAATGTCGCATGGCTTCCCGCCGTATGCCGTGTTCAAAACCGCTTTGGAAAGAAAGACATTCTTTAATATCTTCAACTTCATAAGATTTGCTAATGCAAGCTCCTCCACTAACAGTCACCAACATGATGCACGTAAAATAAAAGAGAAATTTTTAGTTTAAACTGAAAAAACTTGTATTCATTTTGTCTCAGCAAATTCACAGCATCATGCTCGCGTCCTGAAGGAGGTATTCCTGAGGTATCTACCACATCGCTTCACCTGGAAAAGTTTCTAGTTTCTGCTTCAATTTACTCATTGTTCGATGACGAATCTGTTTTGAAAGAAGTATAGACAGTTGGCGATCTACCTGGGATATGCTAGTCCCCAACGCAAGGCACGCGGATTTTTAGGACTAATGCCGTGCACGTGTTTTATTTTACCAGTACTTACGAGAATCACTATACTATTCATGACACGTAATCCACATTTTAATAGTTCCCTGATAATATTGTGATAGAGGCCTAAACTTTCACACATTTTTATGTGGCATTGAGTCCAACTGAGTTTGTTACGGAACTCATAGTACATAATCGTTCTGGGCTGCAGACGTGATAGCTCCATTTTAAACAATTTTTTGAAGCACAAGATAATAAATTTTTAACAAAGAAATTACACAGCCAAGTAGTTCCTATGCTCTGCATTCGAATGCAAAAATTGGTTGGTTGAAAAACTAAAAACTGCACAAATGACAGCTGTTGGCGCGAAGGTACCTCTCCTTGCCGGAAAACTTTTTACTCAACGTAATATTTTATAAACACAAAATATTTATTTATAAATTGTGATGGTTATTAACTGTTTATTTCTTATTATTTATACCTCTTATTAATTTCCCCAAGTATTTGTGCTTGTATTAACGAAACTGCCGATAATCACTAGTTTTTAAAATGCATTTCACGTCTTGTTTTTTATATTTAGTACTTTAAACAGTAACACATATACTTCAGAATAAGATGGGAATATTATTATTAAAATTATCACGAGTACTTATTAAAAATTTTTTAATTTAATTTTGGATTTCTACTTCATGTAAATTCATAAATAGAGTGTGACATCAAAAATCCGGCATCAACACCATGTTTTCCCTTCTCTTTTTCTTTTACACTTTCAAGTTATGGGAGAAGAAGAAGAAAAATAGTATTTCTCTATGAATTAAAAAAATTCAGGATCGAAAGTAAAATGCAAAAAAAAAGAATATTTGACTTTTTTTTTTTTTTTTTTTTTTTTTTTTTTTTTGCATTTGTCATAGGCGATTATTTTCAGAAAAAACAATTCTGTAAGCTGCACTGTTGTTTAGAAACTAGAATAACTTTGGCGAATGCATGACTCAGTATATGGCTGGGACGAATTTTCGGCGACGGGGACATCAATGATGAGGAAGAATTGTCAGGCTATCAAATTTGCCGTGAAAAGACTGCAATTTATGAGATGATTGAACATGCAATATATGAAAATGCATGAAGTGTCAAAAAAGTGATGTAGAAGATTGGCTACGCATTGACGAAAATGCATGAACACCAAACACTTTAACGAATAGCCAGATCGCTGTTGCTGTGCTAAATAGAACCCCCGATAATGGACAACCGGCAGAAGAAAAGTTGTTACTAGAAAAATACATAAAGGAGTGGAGGACTGGATTATTAATATATGATTTAGAGAAACAAGACTGTATTTCCTCATTTATATAAAATACAAAAGTAAAAAAACAACTCGTTAAAGAACGGCCTAAAAATTGAAGCAAACAAGGTTGATATCGATGTTTCCGAACTTACAAGAGAAAAAATAATTTCCCTCTTTATTAGAATATATTTTTCTGTAACATAGAAAATATCATATAAAGTATTTTTTTTATATATCATTTGCTCTTTTTCTTACATAATTATCACTTAATAACGAATTAAATTATGGCTAAACCACCATTAAGAATATAGTACTACTTTTGACATTTGTAGTTACTACTTTGGATGTCCCTTCAAAAATCCGGCATAGTTTCGGTCCTGATGATGCCGGATTTTTGAAGTTATACTTTAAATATACCAGAAAAATATTTTGTGAAGCAACTATATGTTCCATTTGTTACTAATCTTTTGGAGCTAAAAAATAACAGTAGGTAAAGGAAATTTATTTTCTACACTATATTTAATCCATTTAAATAAATTATTATTATTATTATTTTTTTTTTTTTTGTATAATCTCAGGCAAAATATTTTCTTTAATCAATATAAATATATTAGAAAGAAAAAGTTTTCAACTTTTGAAAAAAAAAAAAAAATCTATATTTTTAAACAAAAAAAAAAAAAAAAAAAAAAAAAAAAAAAAAAAAAAAAAAAAAAATCTTACGTCAGTTTTTAAAAATGTTGCGTAGAAAAAGAATAAAGAAGACATATATATATATATCCTTATAAACACAGATCTATAAATACAGTAAATAAATATTGTTCATTTTAGGAGTTTTCGAAATTTCATTTTTGATATCGAATGATCAGCAATAGAAATCCTCAATGGTATTTTACATTTTTTTTTTCTTTCTCATCTTGAAAACTATTGATTGACGTATATAAAAAGTTTTATAAAGTATAAGATATTTCTAAAAAAGTCAAAACGATTGCATCCCTTTTATTTTATTTTCCTATTTCTAGAGTTTTTCAGTGAATTAAAGAAAATAGAGCATGAAATAAATGGGAACAGATCATATGGAAAATAGAGCATTTAAAATAAAAATATATGTATTACTGTAATATTTTTCATACGATAACTGCACCTCTCAAAGTTTTAAAAATGTTTGTTGATAATTGAAAAGATATATATATATATATATATATCTGTTTTTTCGGATAAATGTATATACAGAAAATAATTTTCGAAAAAGAAATATACTGCATACATAAACAAATTATATATAAATCAATTTATAAGATTTTCTCTTACGTATTAAATAGCAATAATATATTCATTTATTATTAAAATTTACTACAGTTAAAATCAGTAAAAGTAAATTCCTAACTTCTTATAATAAATTTAAAATGATAAATTAAATTTTACAAAAAAAAAAAAAATACCTAATACTCTCTTATGTTTTTTTTTTGTTGTTTTTTTTTTCTGAGTAAATTATACTGCCTTAACAGTAAAGTTTTTTTTTTGTATAATTTTAGTTTTCAATTCTATATTTATATATTCGCACTTTAACATATATAATCTTAAATATAATAAATATGGAATTATCTATTCTTTATCCGTTAGATTCATTATTTTTAAATTTATACGTATATATAGGATATATGATTTACATTTAAGCATTTCAAAAATAGACAGCAATCGCATGACCAGGAATTAAATACGGCATTTTTTTTTTTTTTTTTTTTTTTTTTTTTTTTTTAATCATCGAAATTTTACATTTCGAAATCGCTTGGATTACTAACTTAAAATACATAAATAATGACATTTATAATTTTATTGCTCCTAAAGTATTTTAAATTTTGAAAATAAAATATGAACAATTAAATAAATTTTAAATAATGACTTGCTAAAACTAATGTTCTATTTGTTAAAGTTAATAATATTAATAATATTTTCGTTTTTTATAATAACATTTTCGGATTGCAATTAAAATTTAAAGTGACCTAAGTAAAAAACAATATTTTTTTATTCTTCTGAATGAGTTGGTGCATTTTAAAATTAAATATAAATTTTAATGTACTAAATTTTTATATCGTATTTATAGGGCTCAGATGCAGCAAGAGAATATTTTTATTCATACCTGTTAGGGAAATGGTTTATATTTAATCAAATTGCAATTGATTTATCATATGGAAAATGTTTGTATTTATGGATATTACAGACATTTAATTAGCAATACATATGCCGGCAATGTCTGAAAAAAAATCAAAATTACAATTAATATCTTATAACTTTTGTGATAATAATCCTTTAATAAATAATAAACAAAACAAAAACGACAAATATATAACACATTTTTTTCAACTTCTTGTTGTTTAGACGTAAATTTTAATGATAAATAAAGAATCCCGTGTTACATTTAAATAAATAATTAGCACATTTTAACAGAATTTATTTAAAAGAAAATTTCATTTATTTATATATTTTTTGATTCGGTTTGAGGAGAGAACACAACTCTATCGCAACTCTTCAAAAACGATGTTACACGCTCAATAGTTGGTCGCGAGTAATTTTACGGTGTTTAGGAAAATAATTGGTCAGGTCTTCAAAAATTTGATATGCTGTAAAAGTGCAACGAAAAAAACATTTTAAAACTGTTAAATTTCCATCGTGGGTAAAACATGCAAGATTAACTTAATAAAATTACAGTGTATAACATAAACAATGTGTGGAAAAAAAAAACTTGAAGGTAAAGTAAAAAAAAAAAAAAATTCAATGTCCATAAAAAATCCTTTGTTGGCCGAAAGCAATGTTACAAACTGTATTAACATTTAATTTTTTTTTTCATAATATATTCTTTAAAAAATATTTTTTTCCTATAAGAATTTAAATAATTGATTCGGTCAGTCCACTTACATTAACACTCGTATTACTTATTACTGCCTTCGCATGCAACTTTGTTCAAATGTTAATCTTTTCACTATGCAAAATTGTACAAAATATTAGTGGCTTACGGATAAATTTTAACTCGTGAAATGGGTCGCATAATATATATATATATATATAGAGAGAGAGATAGATAGATAGATAGAAATATTTAAACTTTAAAATAAAACGATTTTTTGCGTTTTAATTAGTTATATAATTGATATGTAAATATTTTCCTATCTTATAGTGGAAAATATTTCCAATTAGCAAGTTCTTTTATAGGATGTAAACAAATTTTCTTTCCTTTTAAGGGGACAGAGGAGTTTAAAATCCTTAAAAATATTTTTTTCTATTCTTGTAAATTTCACCTTAAACATTATTCAAGGGTACATTATATGCATTATGGCATGCATTTATCACAAAAAAATGGAATTTTATGTGTCGTCTTAGAAATCTTTGAAATGCCCCCTGCGCATTCCGTGTCAATGAAAATACACAATATTTTTTATAAAAGTTTGGTTTATATATAGAAATAAAATAGAACATCGAATTTTATATATTTGAATTTAAAGGTAAAAAAAAAATTGAAAAATTTTGAAATTTTTTCAAAAAAATTTCAAAATTTCATTTCATTTTTTTTTTAATTTCCCCTTAAATATTATACAAGGGTACATTATATGCATTATGGCATGCATTTATCACAAAAAAAAATTAAAAAAATTCATTTTTTAGAAAAAAATGGAATTTTACGGGTTGTCTTAGAAATCTTCGAAATGCCGCCTGCGCATTCCATATCAATGAAAATCCCCAATATTTTTTATAAAAGTTTGGTTTATATATATAAATAAGATAGAACATCGAATTTTATATATTTGAATTTAAAGGTTTAAGAAAATGAGAAATTTTGAAATTTTTTCGAATAAATTTTGAAATTTTGAATTTTTTTTAACCTTTAAATTCAAATATATAAAATTCGATGCTCTATCTTATTTATATATATAAACCAAACTTTTATAAAAAAAAAAAAAAAAAAAAAAAAAAAAAAAAAAAAAAAAAAAAAAAATGGAGATTTTCGTTGATATGGAATGCGCAGGGGGCATTTCGAAGATTTCTAAGACAACGCATAAAATTCCATTTTTTTCTCAAAAATGATTTTTTTTTATGATAAATGCAGGCCATAATGCATATAATGTACCCTTGAATAATATTTAAGGTGAAATTTACAAAAAAATAAATAAATAAATAAAAAAAAATAAGGATTTAAAACTCCATTGTCCCCTTAAATACTAATGATTATGGACTTTAAGCTGTAATATCGAATACTAAATAAAATGGGTGTTGCTATCAAACGTGCACATGATGTAAAATAAGCATAGGAATAAAATAAATCTCAACGTTTCGGTTTAATCTTTAAAATCTTCGCCAGGAGTAAAATTTTCTAAAATAGAAATCAGCAGAAACACTTTATATGCTACATCTTAAATTAAGTCTTATCTTAAGCGATCTTAAGTTTTAGCACATATAGTGTTTCTGCCGATTTGTATTTTAGAAAATTTTATTCCTGATAAAGGTATTAAAGATTAAACCGAAAAGTTGAGATTTATTTTATTCATATGTTCATTTTACATCATCTTTTAATTTGTGAATAAAGTGTACGTTGTATAGCAACACCTATTTTATTTAGTATTACTATTTTTGTATCATACAAATTTACCTATATGGTATCATTAGCTAATCGGCAAAAGATCATATGATATCGTACTGCAATGGGCAAAAGTTTACCAAGTGAATAAATAATCAAAAACAAATATGAAAAATCTTGAAAATAAATTCGATAATATTCGGGATGCGATGGTCTAACATGGTCTGACGGCAGATAGACAAGAAGCCATTTCTGCTCACCCCGGACAGTGAATTTGCTGAATGACAATGTAGTCGGTTTCGGACATGTCGCTGAAGTTCGCCGAATTATTTGCTGTTTGAGGAGCAGATTTAATGGTGCATTGCTCAGTTTACTCATATCGAAATGCCGGCTTCTAACAATTTTTAAGTAAATGTTTTCATGTTCAAAATTATATTTTAAAGACAAACATTATACATTAACAGAATTAACATTAACAGTGAAATTACTGCTACTTTGTTACCCTTGCATGTATTAATTAATGCATACGTGCAACTTAACTATTAACTTCAGAATTGATATCATCCTAAAAGCCAATATCCCGTCTATTACAATGTAAGAACTACTCGAAAATGTTTCAAAAATTCAGTGCAGGGAAATATTCTATTTTTTAAATGCTTCTTTAAATCTCGAAAATGTATTAGATTTGAGTTTTTTAACCTGAATAACTTTTAGAGTGTGATTTGATATCTGTAATTGAACTGGCTAAAATTGTCCTCAGATGTGGTCAGGTATAATGAAAAATGGATCAATGCATGTTAATTAATACGTTTTGGAAAAGTGAAAAATACGCAGTCTGTGCATACAAAAAAGAAAAAGCTCTTGAAAAAAGATACTTCTTGACATAAAAATTAGGGCGTTGGCTTCACCTGCAGATAATAAGGTTGAATATTGATTAGGCATGGATTTTATCATATTATAATATGTGGGCTGTGGCATTTATTCCCTTCAGCTACTGCAAATTAGCATTTTCAAGTTGTGTTGTTACCTTTTGTGTTTGCGATAGGATAAACATATTTTATAACGGATTTTTAAAGAATATTTTTTAAGCACACACACACACACACACATATATATATATTGATGCGCTAAAAGTCATCTCCTTCTAAAAATGTAGGAGATGGTTAAACCAAAAACTGCGCGAAAAGTGTGAACTGATTTCCTAAAATTCGAATAAATCTTCGAATTTGAAGAAACTGCGGTCAACCTAATGTAGAAGAGAGTTCATAAAGAGCAATTCCTAAAATATTCCCAAAATGTACTGTCGCTTTCATTTACGGAGAACACGATGGCGAAAATATTCACATGATCTCTTCGTCAACAACTAAATAGCTTTCAATCCAAATACGATGTACCTGTAATTGGCGACATTTACAATTAAACACTACCCGACCATTTCATCTTATGGATTAAAGAAAAATTATAAACGTTGTGAAGGCGTCTTGTCTTTTAAAGACCGTTTTAGATTACGTACAGTGGGAAATTAAGTAACCAAGAACGAACACACACACAAAAAAAAAAAAAAAAAAAAAAAAAAAAACTTCAATTTTCTTTACGAAGATGTTGAATTTTATTAAGATATGGAGAGCAAAGGGGAGAGGTATAAGAAGGGAAACACAACAAGACACTTCTTAGTGCTACATACTGAGACCAGCGTCCAAAACAGAAGTGAGTTGATTACGCAGTTAAAATTCACTTGCTTGGCGGAATAGAATATCGACAGTCTTCAAGTATTTGCGCCACGCACAAGGGGAAAGAAAAGCATTGACTGGTACGATTCACCAAATACATGCGGTGAAGTTATTACATATTTGAATTGTGTAGGAGCAGTATATTTTGGCGTCCCCAGATTCCTGTGGTCTGGAAAAAGAATGGCAATACTTACTTTCATAGAAATGCCGTTAAATTAAAACGGACTATGTTTCTGAATAAAGACCCAGGGTGGAAAAAGTGAGAGAGTTGTTAGGTGAAAAAGGCATGTGAATGCATTTTCTAAAACAGATGCAAGGGCAAAATTAGCAGCGTGCATTGCCACAAAAATACAACCTTCACATACGTATGAGTATAACGGTCTGAATGTTAAAGTGCAGTGCAAAAATGAATCTAATGAATAGATTACATGTTAAGTGATTTTAAATGATGTGCTATATTCATGACCAAATAAGGAAGTGAAATAAGTTAAAATGCTTTTGTTATGAACAGACAGAAGTAACGTTTTTCTACAAGGTTAAATCATATGTGAGAAAATATCTCAATGTAGGATTGTAAGACTGAATGATTGGTTTTATTTTATTAAAGAAATGAGTAACTAGAATAATTAAATTTAAGTAAGAGGGACTATTAATATAAGCGATATAGTTTTAAATGTTAAATTTAATTTAGGTGCTGCACTGTGTGATTATAGTGCACAATATAAATAAAGTATTAAAGAGAATGTTAAGAGAACTTGCGGGGGGGGGGGGGGGAGTAGAACGAAAACATATATAACAGGATAGTCGTTATAAACGTATCTCCTCACCGCTGAGCATAATTTACTGCGCTGATGTCACTGAGGTATCAGCGCTGTTATCGTACTTTATGATTTTTTTCTTTTAACGATTAACTTGTTTGAAAAAAAAAATCATTTTAAATGCTATTTATAATACAAAGTAATTTCAGATCAATAATTGCACTTTTTATTGTTGTAATATGATTTTTTGTCGTTTAAAAAATCATCAGTCCTTCTCCGTAACTGTTTAAGTACAGTCGTGGAAAAAAAAGTAAATACCCGTTACTAACTCCTCAACAAGTTATAGTACAAAAAAGTTACTAGTACTGAACGATTGGAAATAAAGTCTACTTTAAATGATGTATATCAAATTATCTTAGGAGGCCATATACTTATTAAATCGAACTCAAACTTCACTTTTTTCAATGACAATAACCAATTTTAACATGATATTTCAAATCTTTGGTTAAAACTGTTCCTACACATCAAATTTCAAGTCATTTGAATGATAGGTTTTTGAATTATAAACATTCAAAATTTAGTGCTTCTAATGTTAAATTACATTTTGATATTTTTATTAATATCTCCTGAAATTATACTTCTAATGCGCTAAGTTTTTGGGTAGCAATAATATAACAAACATAAATACGTTGAATTTGCAATTTTTATAAGTTTAAGATATGAATTATGAATTATGAAATTAATATTCGAAAAAATTATGAATTACAACCTAGAATTTTTTGATGGATATAGATTTATTGAGTCCTAGTTTATGGAAATCCAAAATTTCTCATTTTTCTTCCAAGTAGTTTTCGAATTATGCTTAAAAATGGCAAAATGGTGGTTTAAGGGGCCGTATAATATAAAAGTGATTAGATATTTTGAAATTTCTTATGCTATCATGTAATCTAGCATTCTTCAATGACTGCTTGAGTAGCGCTTAAGATACCTTGATCAAGAAGTGGGCTCTGTCGGTCAAGAATCGAGTACCGAACTTCTATTTGTATAAACCCCCTAAAATACGCTCGTTTTAAAATAATTAATTTCTCGGAAACTTATCGTATGAATTTCATTTGTTTCTAGGCTAATTGAAGGGTGTAGAGTTCATTTATGCTGTCGGAATTGTGTACTGATATTGAAAAGTACATAATTATGGTTCATTTTAATAGGTAGATGCCCCTCTAAGCAAATTTTATATACATAATTTAAAAGTAGACTTTATTACCAATCGTGTTGTACCAGCAACTGTCTTCTACGATAATTGTTTGCAGAGTTAGTAAGAGTGTTTACTTTTTTTCCACGACTGTACCTACATTCCCAGACAAAAATTTCACTTCCTTAAAGTCTAACAGTTTTAGGGTGAATTCAGTACTTTTTGGAATTCCAATTAACATTAAAATGCCAGAATATTGTTAGATATATTTTTCCCACCAAACGTTTAAGGTCTTTTACATTGCAAGTTCAATACAGAAGGTATTCTAGGCTTCTTGTTGTTTATCTAAACAAAATCATAATTTTAAGAAATAGTACTTTGAATTGAAACATACACCATTCTAATTTAGACAATTAAAAAGAAGGTATTTTGAGAATTTTCATTTATTTTATATTATATAAAACAAGAGCTTATCAACGTGGCATATCATAATCACTTTTTGATATAACAAATGTGAAAGAATAATAATATAAATGCGTAAAAATGATAACAACACAAATCTAAAAATACTTTTAAAAATCAATTCACAAATTTCAGTTTAAAAGATTAAATAATTTCTATAAATAAAATGAAACATGGAGCATTCACACTCAATGACGAACTAAAGATAAAGAATGCCCTAGTCAATAAAATTTTATTGGAAATTATACATTGCGAAACATACTGAAATGAAATTTCCTTACATCGAAGCGGCCCCTGTAGCATATTTTATAAAATATGTCTTAAGTACTAAACGTTTCGTTTTTTTTTTCATTTTCCATTTTCTTGAAACATGTTCAATGGCCTGTACATTAAATTAAAAAAAGTCCAAAATCTCCATTTCAATGTATTACCATTTTATTTCATTATACAAATAACCTTTTCCAGAGAATGAAAAAAAAAAAACCCAACTCAAATCTTATTTCAGTGCATTTAACTAATATTACACTTATAATAGAGAAGGAAGAATTTTTGCAGCAGGGAATTGGAAAAAAAGAAATGCATTTTTTCTCAATAAAGTAATTTTAGGAAAAATATTATATTTCTTGTTCTTGAAGTTATGATATTTAAACTTTCAGACGCAATATTAAATGACATTATCTCTGCCAATAAAATTTTCAGAAACAATGTTTAAAACATACTTTTTACGTGAAAGTATTTCTCTTTGAAATACTACCTTAAAATTTGAAAAAAACAACATTTAAATCTTATTATTTCAAGATTTTTTAAAAGTTTAATAGGTATTACTATTTGTATAACGGTTACTCCGTTATATATATTACCTTTCGAGCCCCGACTCTTGTAAAATTAGAATTTTTACTTAAAATCATTCCATTTGCACATGTTTCCTCCTCAAAATTTAATAAGCTAATTTCATACTTTTTTATATTATTCAATTAAATAAAATGAACAGTATAACTGTGAACAGTATAACAGTGAAAGTATTCAGTCTACTGTTTCATTTATAAAATTCAAGTTCCCACAGAATTTTGCCTTAACCGTTAAGAAACTATCTGCTAAAAGGAAAACAAGATATAAATGAGTAATGCATTCTGTTTACAGACGGTCACATTTAAGATGTATATACTACCCCTTTTCCCTGTTTTCTTTCGGGTCCTGTTCGGGCCCGTTACCGGAAAAAAAGTAAATAAGGAGTTTTATTTTTTGCGTATACCGTTTCGACTCAATTCTCATTACTTAAAATCTTATTCCGCTCCCACGTATTTCTTGTAAAGACCATGCCATTCTTTAAGTAAGGATATTTTGACTAATTTTGTATCGTACATTTTAAAATGCATGCACGTACTTTTATCAGAACACTCTCCAGTCAACCCCAAGAATTCGTTTGATAGGTAATCCTAGGCCTTGGTGTGGCACAGGCTTGCAGTCGCTCAATGTTTTTACTCGCTCGCCAAATATTTTGTCTAGTTGAGTGTAATATCGCCAAACCTTTCTAAGTTGGCTGTATTGTCCCGCCAACTTGCGCAGTATTGTAATTTTATTTGACTCACTTCACTCTCTGCCTGTCTGCTTGCCAGAACCCTCGAGAACAACTCTGGTTTTACCTATTATTTGCTGCGCTCCTCTTAGTGTATTGTTATCACGGCATACCATCTAAGATGCCGTGAAATCTTTAATTTGTAAAAGTTAGTTGGAGTTTTTATAAAAAAATCTCTTGAACTTTACCTGCGATTTACCTCCACGTTTTTCGTCTACTATGTTATGCTGGCGATCAACAACACAACTAAAGGTTGAATTGAGACTCTAAAGGAAGTACTAAACTCAAATGTGACTACATATTGACATATTGATTTCTTATTCGTAAGTGTGCAAAAGTTATTAGTAATTTTGTTAACATTTAGAAGACAAAGGATTCAAGTATCTGTCATAACGCATCGTTTCTTAAAACACAGGGAAGCTTGAAATATCTACGAAAGAAAGTATTTAAAGAAAGGGCTAGAAGAACGGATTTTTCTAAGGAGTTGTGTGTATGAGGAGCTACTTCAGTCAATGGAATCGCATTTTTATAAGGATGTAGGAAAGCCACACATTGCCTATTTGCCTGTCGTTATACGGAAACAGATTTTTTGCTGAAAAGCTAAGATGTTAAGTATGCCAAACTGTCAAATATCCCGTCTTTATAAACATCTAAAGCAACAACTGCAATCTAAAGTTTACGACACCGAACAACCGATTGGTGATTTCTTCTATCTTTAAAGGCAACAAAATTATAAAAATATGTCTTAAAACTAGTGTTATCTGTCAGTTTTGGAGACAGAATTAATTGGTTATAAGTTAAGTTGTATGAAATTTTGTGAAAACACAAAATTGCTGCAGGACTCCTGGTAATAGTTACTAGTTGCAACATTTTTCTATACATATAAAAACTTCATAAATATTCAGGCAGATTTATATTTTGGAGAAAGTTAGGAAAAACATGAACATGGAGAACACTTATTCCAATTATTTAATATAAAGTTTTTACTTACCTCTCAATAATATCCATATATCTTCTTAATATTACCTGCATTTCAGTTTTCTAAATGTTTATTTCGATTTCATTCAGTTTCACTTTATTACTGAGTGACATAATATTTACGTCCGTATATTATCTAGTCCCAAATTACATCATTTTTCCGACTGCTACAAGATGACGGCGTCTGTACTTGGCGATTACGTCTCACTTCGTCATTAGACATCACGTCTCATCATTTACGAATTAGCGATGTGTCCAATTGGGTTTTTGAGTATGAAATTGGGGATATGTCTGCCTTTACTTAACAAAATCCTCTAGATAGGTGGCTTGTCAAGTATTTTGCCTCTCACTTAGACCAATCAGTGATTGTTGCCGACGTGGCTACAATTGTTTTGGCCAATCGATATTCTCCTACCGGCAATTAAATGACGGCGTGAGTGAACTCGAATTACAAGAGGTTTAATTTCGATATGTCCAATTTAATAAATACTTCAAGCGTTCGCTTATCAGAAACCTTTTTTCGTTTGCTTTTTGACTGTGGCCGGTAAGATGCTTCGGGAAGTCTTTTATTAATTCGTTTTTGACATTTACTTTTCAACAACGTTTTAAGAAGTTCCTTTTGAAGCTACTCATGCAATATTTTTACTAATGCTTTTAAAACATCTCTGCCTTTCTATTTGTTAGTCTAATGTAAAGAAGTAATTTATATGAATTTTTACAACGAGGAAAATTTTGCATAATAAAATGAATGTTTCCGTTTTAGCCGTGTGTGTATCTTACACCTTTTTCGAGTGGCGATTTACCATGTTAGCTGCGTTGAATGGAATGAAAGTGTTTGAATTCACGACGGCAATGTTGAGAAAAAAATGTTTTGATAAGTATCATGTTTAGTGACTTTAAGAATATCATTCTCGCCTTGACATTGTGTAACCTAATAGTGATGTTAACGCTACAGATTGAAATATCTCGTTACTGACAAAGTCATTTTGTTATATTTTTTAGAATGAACTGGTAATGCCTGATAAAGGTTTTTCCTTTGATCATAACATCGGCTAATATATATTTTTCTTAAAACACTCAAAGCTTAATTAGTTCCTGCGCATCTACAGATAATATTTAATCTAGTTTATCCATGGAAGTATTTTAATGGATCTTGTAAGTGAAAGCAGTTCCATTTATGATCACATGGCAGTTCCTGTAAGATTAATTCAGTAAACTGATATATTTTTGTTATGCATTACGTTATGTTTTAAAAGTTTATTTTATTTTTTGTTATCGGCTGATGTGTATTTTTTTTAAAGCACTCAAAGTTTAATTAGCTTCTCCTACAGTTTACATTTAAATTAGCTTATTTATGGATATATTTCAATGGTTCCTGTGAGTGAAAGCAATTACATATAAGGACATAAGACAGTTGCTGTTAGAATAATTCGGTTAAGTGATATCTTTTTATAAGTTCTGTTTTAAAGCTTATTTTATTTATTGTTTTATTTTTAAGTTGTTAATCAATGTTGACGATCACTAGATAATAAATATTTAAAGATTATAATATGTGGTATAAAGTAATCTTAACGCTTCCATCTTTTTTCTGATTCTGCATCATTTAATTAAACCTCATTAACATTACATTTTATAATGTTATCAGAGACGAACCAATGGTTTATAAAAGCGTACAGAAATGTTAACCTTTTGTTACACGTCTTTGTCTACCTTAGTTGTAACATGAATGTCAATTAATAAACATCAGATGCCACACGATGTTCATATGAGAAAAATACCAGTCATGCGTACATTTTTTATGCATTTCCTGCAATACATTTATGAATGTTAAATACATTTGACGATATTTATTGTATTATGAGAAAGTGTTATAATTAAATCGCATATTTTCCTTTCTTCCGACATTATTTTCAAACCTATTTATAACTACATATTAGGCATCGATATTTTAAAAATTATTTTATTTTATCATATAACTATTTCTTCCAGATATGGACATTTCAAATTACACATTCCCTTTTTTATACCAAGCTTCCGAAATAGACAATAAATCCTTTTGCAGATAACAAATTTCTGCTTCGATAAAATACTTTATAATAAACTTCCTTTGGGATATCAATAGGAGTATAAAAATTGTGTATAACTATTTCGTCCAATATATTTTTTTTAATGCTGATCATTTCATTAAAAAATAAGCTACATTGAAAGTTCTTTCGCACTTTGTCATTGAAAATGTTGAAAAAACATTTTAATATTAAATATAATTAAAATTGTTAATTTCAACTTTTTTTCAGCTAGAAAAGAAGAAAATTTCTCTGAAATATCTGCTAAAAGTATTATTTTGCTTGTTTTTTTAAGTTTATTGTTTTTAATATTTAGTAGGGGAGACCGGTGCTAGTTGGCTACAGAGGTAAGCAGGACCAGTTTTCATAAATCGCCTGTTTTGGATAGATTGCGAAACCAGTCACACAGTACCTTTCTTATTGCTTTTTACAAACCTCATTGTAGTTTTGCATTGTTACCTACGTGCACTGGACATTTATTACGATTTTTCTGTTTTTTGCGCTCACAAGTAATTTTTTGTTGCTTCATTTTTTTTCTAATTTCTAACACTTATCTTAATAATTGCGATTTAATTTGTGCAGTTTTTCTTAGTGTATGATTAACTGTACCTAACCCGTATGTGATTTACTTGGACTATTTATGCTTAGAGGATTACGTGTCGCTTTTTTGAAGAAATTTATTATGGGGCAAGTAGGCGCATTGAACACGGACAAGTTGGCTCGGTGTTTGGTGTGCGCTGGTAGCTTGAAAAACAGCAAACAATAAGAAAAGTGGTTGCAATGCAAGATTTTGGGCACACGAGGCTTGCCCAAACGGAGACACTCGATTTTTTATTTGTGGCAACTGCAACTCTGATGATGATAAAGAGTAGGATAGAAGTTACTCAATGTTAATGTTTTATTCATTATTTTTATGTCTGTATAATTTAGAATTTACATTGGACGGCTATAACACCTTTGTCTAAACTTACTGGTACTAATGAAATTGATTTTGCTTAACTGCATGTCTTATTTGAGCTTCATTTAAATTTTTATAAAGCCTGTGGCAACTTACAACATAGGTATAGGTAACTTGCACCGTGACGGGGTAGGTTGGCGCACAATTTTCCTTTCACTTTAGGCTTCCGCTAAACATAAACTACAAAAGCTACAAACTCAAAACTCCGGGTATTTATAGCCAAATGTCTGTTCTTTAAAAGTGCAGTTAAAGTTTGTTTAAAAACGTAAATAAAAAAATTATAAACATCAAAAACTAAAAAGTGGGCCTAATAGTCCCCGTCTCCCCTATATGTTTTATATTATACTGTTATATATGTTGTTATACAGAGTGGTTCAGAACTATATGTCAAAAATATATAGGCAGGTCGAGGGAACCAAAATAAGCAGATTTCTTGTAGAAATGTAGGTGCAGAAATACAGCATCGTGACAGTAGAGGGCGCTGTTATGTTCGGATGATGAAAGCGCTCCGCTAGCGTTCAATCTATATTCTTTGTTCAGCCAGTTCCTTTCTTTGCGCAATCCCATGCATAAAATGCTTGTCAGCAAGCTCCACATTTATTTAATATTCCATATTGCTCGAAATTCGTGCGCGAAATGACTATTCAAGCCAACGGAAAGCATTTACGCCGCTCTCAACAGCGCCCTCTGCTGCGTTAACACTGTATTTTTGCAACCACATTCCTATACGAAATCTGCTTATTTAGGTCCCCTCTACCTGTTTTTAAAATTTTACATATAGTTCTGAACCACCCTGTACACAGTTCATTTATATTATTCTATCTATATAGTTTTTATACCTTTATATATTTTTAAGTTACTATAATTTTACTTTCTGTTTATTAAATATATATATATATATATATATTATTATCTGATACAACATTTAGCAATTAATAATACTTGTCTATTTTGCAATATGTGGTCGATATGCAATTATTTAGTGAGAAAGCAATGATGCATTCGGTAGATGTATACGACGGGTGGAGTGAAAAAACGAAATTTGGAATTTTGATTTCGGAGTGCAGCCAAAAGTTGCCTTTGAGTACTTATGATGTATGTGCAAAATTTCATGAATTTTGAAAAAAATCCCTCAGGGCTCTACCAGGACATTTAGATTTTTATTGTTTCACACAAATGGTTATTACTATAACTTGTACATTTACAGTGGCTGTTGGCGATTTCGTTTGCATTTTTATTTTTAAAATGTTTAGTGTAACTTTCTATATTATTTGTAAACCTCAAGTCTTAAAAAAAAAAAAAAAAAAAAAAAAAAAAAAAAAAATAGAAACGATTTACTGAGTTTAGTAAATTGTTTTTCCTCATTCTTAGGATCAAAATGAGTTCGAGTGGAGACATTTTTCCATTACTGGGATCACAGTGGAATATCCCTTGTTTAGTCCTCTTCAAAACTAAATAAAGTTGTTTTGCCAACGATAGCAGACGTTATAAAATATTACTTATATAGAAGACAAGAATTACAACACAGCAGGGATAGTAAAGATCCACTAAAGTCAGAGCTAATTAAAATTCTAAGAGAGAAGATCGAAGAAATTTGGAAGAAAGCATCAATTTCTGTAGTTTCTCAGGTGCGTATTGATAAAATGATAGGCGGAACTTTTTCTGAATACCTGAAGCTTATTCGATTCATCAATCCAAAATAAATTATAATTACACAGAGGAGATTCAGTTTTGCATACCTGAAGCGGTAAGTAAACTTCTAGACGTTTTTGCGTGCAAATGCCAGACAGTTTCCAGGTGTACCTATAAAAATCTAAGAAGGTGCCTCCAAAAACAGGAAATTCTTCTTGAACAAAGATCAAGAATAAAGATTGTTATTTGGACGATCGATAAAGCCGAGATTAGTAAATTGAGACAATGAGAAGACATGAAAACAAGGGACTCAATGAAAGCTGAATAGGAAAGATTAAAGTCTGCAGCTAAGGAGGACGTTACACTTGTTATTTATTGTGATAGTGATGATGAAGAAAGAAGTAGTAGAACTTCATCAGTGTGTGAAAAATTAATACCCGTTTCACAATATCATCTACTTCTAAAGAAAAATTACGAATACAAATGACAACACATCTACATACGGATTCAAGGGTCTCAGATCAGTATGGTGTTTCTGATAGATGCGTGGCAGCAATAGCTTTAGCAATTCTAGAAGATGTTGACATTGTAACAGAAAACGATTCATCACATACAATTGACAGAAGCAAAGAACGCAGAGTATGAAAGAAAACTATATAATGTGCTAAAAACGATGATCTGAAAGCTTTTGAAACGGGAATGAAAAGTATATATTTTGATAGAAAAAAAGATAAATCACCACTTCAAGAGAAAATTGGAGATAGATTACATCGAAGAACTATAAGTGAAGAACATGTATCCCTGATTTAAGAGTCACATTCTCTGTATCTGAGACACATTACACCATCTTCTATATCAGAAAAGCACATTTCAGGATGCTTTTAAAATGCTGTACTAAAAACAACTTAACAACTGAAACCTTGATAAACTTATGGCTATAGTTTGTGACGGAACAGCTGTAAATACTGGGAGAAAGAATGGTACTATTAGATTTTTTTAAAAAGAAGATTAATCGTCCCTTGCAGTGGTTGATATGCCAACTTTACGCAAATGAATATCCGTTGCATCATTTATTTTCTGAGCTTGATGGACAAAATACAGGTCTATGAGCTTTTTCTGGTCCTATTGGAAAATCGTTGGATCAATATGAACAACAGCCAGTTGAGGAAGTCAAAAGAATATGCTCTTGTCTCCTAAAAATGAACTATGGAGAGATAAGAACAGACCAAAATTATTTTTACGACATGTGTCAAGCAGTTTCATCTGGCCAATTTCCCTTACATCTGGCAAATCGTAATCCTGGAAAATGTTTCTCTCTAGGTTGACAACTAGTAGTCTACTACTTAGACTGAACATTGGAAGTCAGAATCCTTCATAAAATCTGAAGATTATGGATAAATTTGCAATGAAAAGATATGCGCCTATGTGGTTTCACATTAAGAAAAATTCTTTTTGGAAAAGTGGAGCTCAAAATGTTTTTTAGACAATTAAGATTTAAAGAAGATTGCCGATTCCGTTATTCAACGAAACACATACTTCTGTCATATAGAAAACCTTTTGCTAGGAATAATAATCGATGAAAGAAACCGTGTTCGAGAACTTGGATTTAGAAGAATATTGAAGGCAAGGGAAATGAAACGTTCGACAATAAGGCAATTTCATATTCCAAAATTGAACTTCAGTGCTAAAGAATATATTAACATTAATGACTGTTAAGAATGTGAAATTACATCACCCCCCATTCTTAACTGCGTATCAACAGAGGAGCTGAAAGTTCTCATAAAAAGATCGGGTGTCCCCTATTTTAAATTCCGCTAGTTTCCGTGTCATATTCAAGTAATGGAAAGATGCGTAAAATTAGTTACTGAAGCATCATTAGCAGTTATAGGAGTGGAATCCAGGAGCGAATATATACGAGTAAAAAGTCAAATCATGTAAGATAACGCCTAGTTTTGATATCAGAGGCCAATATAAGTTAGAGTGAAATAAAAGATCATTTTATTCATCGTATATATTCATTTTATTATATTACTATATATTCTGAAAACTGTTATACCTATAATATTTTGAGAATTATATTTCATGTATATTCAAAAACTAAAAGTGAACTGTATATCTAATTATTGTTCTTTTTACCCGACTGCCAAGAAGGCTTATGTGTTACACGCGTATCTGAGTACGTGGATTTATTTATACCCCAGAAACATACCAACGGATGGATGTATTTTAATGAATGAGGTCTCTATCGATTTGTCTTAAACGTCTGAATGGTTATAGGTTAGTTTTTGTTTTTATAAATTCAAAAGAGCGGCCGTAAAATACAAATGGCGGAAGAGACGAAAAAATTTTTACACACCTTATTGAGTGGCATATCATTGGATAGGTCTTTTAAAATGAAGACGATGTTCCATTGGATATTTTACAGTCAGAAGCTCTGTTTAAATATTACACAACCTCGAAGTTGTGTAGGTAGGATCTCTAGCTTTACTGCCACTCTAATTATCATAGACATCTATAGGCCTCATCAAAACAGTCTTTATAGATAGGAACTAACAATTAAACTCAACTTAAAACCATTAATACAAGTAAATAAGAAAAAAATAGGTAAGTAATATATAAAATAGTTTAACAATAGTGAGAAATAATTAAATAGTTTGCTTTTTACTCAGGTTTTTTTTATTTTTGTAAATTTAATTTTTGCTTGTTCTTTTTCTTCTTTGCGACAATTCGCATTTTAGAGTCATCTTTACCGATTACGGTGTTAAAATATGATGGCACTTGTAGTGATCACAAGTAATACTTTAATTAGTCATTTTTATGGGGTTTTGTGCTGAAATCAGAAATTCCGTAAAAAAAAATAATTTGAATAATTTACACTACATAGTGAAATCTTGGTTTTTCATGGTTAAAAGATACAATCTTTAAGATCTGGTACAGCCGTAAAGATGAATTCCAAATGAAATGAAAATGTAACCTTATATTCAGTGTGCCAAAAGGCAAAAGACTGTTTAGACATATCCAAAAAACAATTCCCTTTTTTTTTGTAATGATTATTTTCACTCCACCCTAATGTATACGTTTAAAATCAAAGCAGATTCTGAAATAGATGATTGTAATTTTAATAAGAAGAAATTATTTACCATAACATGCATTTGCTACTTCTAAAATAAGAAGTATAAACAACAAAAATAAGTTACGTATACAACGTTTTCATTTGACGTTTTTAGATACAAGCAGGTATATGATCGATTAATGTACTATGATTTTTCTCACACATTTGTGATGACCCTCGATAATACTTTTGGGTTATAATATTCAATTTCTGATAAATTTCCGCGAAGGAATTTTCAGAGTGTCAAGAGTCTGAACTTGCTTATTTAACACCTTAAAGCGACGTGCGATATTTTTTTTTTTTTTTTTACCACATAATTTTTATAAAGTTTTAAAGAAAGAAATCTCAACAAAATTTCGATTTTATAAATTTGGTGAAATAAAACTGTCACATTGCATTTCCTAATTTTCAAATATTTTTTTCAAAATTTTTCGTGTGAATTTAACATTACTATGTAACGTCGCATTATTATGTAACGCATTATTATGTAACGTCGATACGGTTAAAGACAGCGAATATTTAATAAAGTAATATGATTTAATTTTTTTTCGGAATGTGATATTTTTCCTTAAATGTTTGTATTGATTTTAGCTCCGATTGTAATACATAACAATTAAACAAAACATTGCACGGAAACAGTGTATTCCGAATTAAAAAATGTATGTTATTCCAGAGAAATCGAATTTGCGAACACATACATAATGTATACATATATATCATTAAATGCATTATTTTCAGTCTAAAAATTTAAATAAAAACTATTTCGGAAAGACAAAACTAGTATTTTTTTTATTGCTTGATATATTATACATTTCAACCTTAATAAGGACTTAAACAATATTTATTTTCGATGTGTTTCAAAATAATGTAAATGTATTCGTAAAATATTTTGTTTGCTGTACGAATTGTTTTATATTTCATTATTAGTAAGAATCTCATGCAATATATATATTTTGAAATAATATAAAATATCCGTAACCTATACAATAACTTTCGAGAAATTTTCTATTCTGCAAAATCATAACTATACTCATACTCTTAATGTAAAATTGTATTTTCTTTTTATATGTATATGGAAAGATTTATTTTAAACAAATTTAGTCTCTAATCATGCTACATTTGCATAAGATTAAGTTGATAACTTCGTTAAATCAATATAAGCATTGTAACTCCTTTTATGTTTCTTGAATTCTGTAATTGTAGAACTTTTATATTTCTTGAAAACAAAACTTTCATTTAAAATCACATGTTTATCATCATAAAATTCTTAGATAAAAATTATTCGTTTGCTATATTTTGAGATTTAAAAAAGCACAAAGATTTGCACATTCCATCCATGGGAAATTAATAACCTAAATTAACAGAGAAACAAAAGTTTAAATCAAGCACAGTGGATAAACCGAAATATAAACTTAAAACTATTTTTACATAAAATGTGTGTTTATAACATTACACTGAAAAACCTAAAGTTGGTTTATACAATTATAAATATAAAATGGAGAGTTGTATAACTGAAGTCAGCCATTAAGGTATATAAACCTAATTAAGGAAAGGTTCTTTTATTTCCCTCTCATTTAATAAATTCTGAATTTGTTAGGTAAACTGTTAAAAAATAATACAATTGGGCTACAAAATGCTAAATATGAAATGGAATGTAGAATAACTAAAGCCAACCGTTGCTATATACGAGCATTCACTATATGACCATTAATCACCGGATTCATTGAATTTTAGACATTTTATCGAATATTTAGAGATATATTTGTCGGATTCTTCTGGAACTACAGAATTATAAAGAATATGTTTCACATCATGTACATCATTATATGTTACACATCATTGATCAGGAGGACAATTTTGGGCCAAGAAAAATAATAATATTTGGGATCACTCTGTAAAAAAAATGCAATAAACGGTCTATCGCTACAGCATTCGAATTTACGTATATTGTACAATATGTATATCCATTTGTGTAAGAATAGTATGTATATCCATGGAGATATAGTGATTTTGATTAAGTTCAAAGCATATTGAAAGTTGTTTGTTAGCAAATGTTTAACACGGAGCACTTTCATCCAAATTTAATGCAAGTTTCATAAAGTTTGACAAAATGTAGTACAGGATAAGAGGTGTGACTAGTGTCAAAGCAAAAGTTTAGACGACAATTGGGCGCACAATTGAAAGTGATATCATTTAGAGTCATTATTTTATAAGCTTATAGAGGCAAAATGTCCCTTTCATCCAACATCTCTTTATTGCAGTTTTTTCAGTGAAAGCAAAACTTTAAATATTTATATTTCTGTACATAAAAAGGCATTTATTTTTCACGAATTTCCAAATGTAAATTTTGGGGTTATAAAATGTATACTAGCAATAAATATAATAAAATGTATATTATGTTTACGTACTGTAGTCCTTGTATTTTCTTTTAAATGTATAGAGATTGATCATGGAGAGATTTCTTTTTAAATAGGGATATATCAATCTTATCTATTAAATAAGAAACAACTTTTAGTATTCAACAGTTTGAACACTTAAATTTTTCACCTAGTACCTTCTTGAACCAAAAAATGAAATGAAATACATGATTTTTAATATTTAAATTCTTGATAAGTTTAATTCTTAAGGTACCCGTACATTTTAACATCTGAATTAAAATATTATTTAAACTAAATATGAAACATTAGACAGACTTGAATACATTAAAAAAGTAATTAAATTAAAAATATATACATAAAAATATTTAATTAAAATCAAAACCGTTCAAGGTATTACATATACCTTGAAAGAATCATGTTTGATTCCTTATGAATATTTCTTGTTTCTAAAAGAAAAAAACTTTAACTTTGACTGAGTCCAGTGTGTGTTCGATGTTTCATTGTTGTGGTTGATGTTAATATTGATGAGGCTATGGAATGACATAGCGAAACCCATATTTTGTATGTTTTTGATTTTAATTAAATATTTTTATGTATATATTTTAAATTGAATTGTTTTTAACCTAACAACAGTCGAGTGTCGGTCTTTCTGCCGCCCATATAAATTAACTTCCCCTTACAAATACAATGGAGAACAACCAAGGAGCTGAATTTAAATGATTCTCCATCACCATAGTGAAGTAACAAGAAATCTCTGTTTTCCCTTCAGCTTTATTTTTACAAGCAAAGTTGAAAATGGCAAAAACGTCTATGCAACGATTCCTACTGTCAGTTAATTTTTACTTTATCCTATATTCCAATTCTCGCAAATAAAATGTATATTTAAGTGCACTGCAAATTTATAATTTCATTGAAATATAATATTCGAATATTATTTGCAAGATATTTCTTATTTTTTATTTTCTGTATGCGGGGATCCGAAGGCAAAGATACCGAGTACGACTAATAATTTTCTGAAAAAAGATTCGACTACTCTCAGGTTAAATGTATTCAAATCTGTCTAATGGTTCATATATAGTTAGAAAATTGAAATTGTAAATTGCATTTTGGAGTTCTTTTCTTTTCTTTTCTTTTTTTCATAATTACAATATAAACCGAATTGTTTTTTACATTGTTTTTAAAAAATAGAAGCAAGTAAATGACTCCAACAACAAATGTGAAACTATTATTTTTCACTATTGTTTATACTAATAAAATAACAAATCACTCTGTGTGTGTGTGTGCGATGGCTAGCGAAAACTACTGCAAATAGAAGTCTGAAAATTTAGATGTGAATAGTCCAAGAGATGTTCTGATGCACCTGAGGCTCAGACTTTTAATTTTTCAATGGCCGGGGTCCCTGGACCCCTTTAAGATCTTATGCACTAAATTATTAATAACTTGCCCCCTTTTCATCCAATCTTTTTCGTTTTAGGCGACCTATCTCAATTTAGTGATTATCGCCTTTCTACTTTTCAGTTAAGACCATGGCCTGTTGGGGCTGATAGAGGTCCCCTCGAAGATTTTGTGCAAATAAATTCTTAATAAATTGCTTCCTTTTAATCCAATCTTCATTTTTGGTATCCCTTTTTCATTTAGTTATTCTCACGTTTCTACATTCCAGTTAAGACCTTGGGACCCTTGGGGTGTGTAGGGCCGGTCCTGGGCCCCTTGGACTTTTTTTTCGCCAATCATTTTTAATCCTTTATTTTACTCATCTTCTCAGAGCATAATTTTAAATTTGAGTCTTAGACATTTTTTCTCAGACCAATACCCTCATATTTTTATTGAGCCCCTGGAATCCTTTTGTAAACATTTACCCCCTTTTTTGTGAATTTCTTTAAAATATTATTTTAACGTATAATTCATATTATTCCCTATGCTTAATTTTGACTAATTGGAGATATAAAGCGCTAAGTCCTAACACATTTTAACATGTTTTCATGTTAGGGCCCTGTTTTTAATTATCATTTGGCCCCTTTTGGGCCCCCTATTATAGCTCCCTTAAAATTGTCAGATTCAGGAGCTTTATTTTTCTGAGAAATTCTTAGGTCATCCAGATATTACATGAGCGACAAAAAAAAATCTGACTCTTCAGATACCACCAATTTTGAATATTATTCACCTTCTTTGCGCCCTTGGTGCAGTTTCTTTAAAATGATCCGGATTGCTTGCAATTTTCTTTAACATAGTTGTAGCGTCCTCCGATTACTTTAAAAGCTACTAAAAATATCTTTATGCCCAACTACATGCAGTTATGTCCCAGGCCCCTTGAAGCCTGGTACATGGTCCCTTGGAGATTTTGCACCATAAATTGTTAAGAAATTATTCCATATTAATCCGATCTTCATTTTGGGAACCCTTTTTCCATTTAGTTATTCTCACGTTACAACATTCCAATTAAGATCGTGGGGCCCTTTATGGTCCCGTATGGCTCGGTCCAAGTCCCTTGAATTTTTTGTGTGCCATGCATTTGTGTGCCATGCATTGTGTACCATGCACACTCCCTAATTTTCTCACCTCCTCAGAGCATAATTTTTAAGTTGAGTCTTCCAAGACCAATACCCTCATATTTTTATTGGCGTCCGAAGGCCTTTTTTGAAGCATTTACCCATTTTGTATGTATTTCTTTAAAATATTATTCTAACGAAAATTTCATACCCTACGTTTAGTTTTGACTAATTATAGATCTAAATCGTAAAGTACTAAGACATTGTGTTCATGTTAGGGTCCTATTTTTAACTATCAGTTTGCCCCTGTTGGGCACCAAACTATAGCTCACTAAAAGATGGTCCGATTCAGAAGCTCTTTTTTTTCTAACAATGTCTTAGATCCGCCAGCTGCTAAATGAACAAAAAAAAAAAAAAAAAAAAAAATCTGACTTTAGCTATCAACAATTTTAAATATTAATCGCCTTTTTTTTTGGGGGGGGGGTGAGGGGGGTGGGGGGGGGGTTGGTGCAGTTTCTTTAAAAATGATCGGAATTTCTTGAAATTTTGTAAAAATATTTCTAGCATTTTCTCACTACTTTAAAAACTACTAAAAAGTCACTTTATACGCAACTACATGCCACTTAAGTCCCTGGCCCCTTGGTGACCGGTACATGGCCGCTTAAAATTTTTGCACCATAAATTGTTAATATATTGCCTCTTCGTAATACGATTTTCATTTTTAAAATCTTTTTTCCATTTAGTTTTTTTTTTTTTTTTTTTTTTTTTTTTTTTTTTTTTTTTTTTTTTAATTTCAGTTAAAATCCTATGGCATCCTAGAGTTCCATAGGGCCTGAACCGGAGCCCCTTTAACTTTTTGTGCGGCATGCATTTTTCACCACATAATTTTCTCGCATTATCAATGCAAAATTTTATAATTGAGTCTTGCACTCTTCTCCCCGGACCAACACACTCTTATTTGTACTGCATCCTTGTGCCCTGTTTTAAGCATTTCCTCTTACTTTTAGCGCATTTCTTTAAAATTTTATTCTGTTGATTAATTCATACAGTATGCTTATTTTGACTAATTGAAGATCTAAAGTGATAGAACTTAGACCTTTTAATAAGTTTTCAAGTTAGGGCCCTGCTCTTTACTATCAGTCGGCCATCTTTGGGCCCTTTGTTATATGTCCTTTTAAACGGTCCGATTCACTAGCTTTTTCTAACAACATCTTAAGTCCTCCTGCTTCTACATGAATGATAAAAACATTCTCAGGCTTCAGCTACAACCAATTTTGAACATTAATCTCCTTCTTGGGCCATTTTTTGCTATTTCTTTAAAAACTATCCGATTCAACGTGGATTGCAATTCAGCTACTTTCTGTATTATGAAATTTCATCTTAGACTTCAGTTACCAACATTTTCTAACATTACTGATGCATTCTTTTTTGGAATTCTATGTGCTTGATTACTGCAAGTTTTGGCTCACTCAACTTGGTTTTCAATTGTCTCCGGCACGTGCGGAGCACTTCCGGTACATGCTGCTTTAGGTAGTGTGGACCCAGATTGCAGGTTCGTTCGAAAGAAGTTTGTTGGGAACACACTAGATTCTGCCGAAGGTAATGGGCGCCTCTGAAATTGGGTTAATTTAAAAAAATTTCAAAAGATATAAAATCTTACAAACTTGAGTTTTGCTTAAGGTTATTATTTACGGACCCCTGGCAACGCCGGGAAGGTCTGCTAGTTGTTTAATGTATTTGAAAAGTCCAATCATAATTATGCACTTACTTTTTTTTCGGAAATTCAGGAATGTTTTCGAAATTCTATTCTATTTTAAATGATTATATGCTCAATGATATTGTCATTAACATATCTTGTCATGCAATAAACAATCATTGATTAATATTGTTCCCTCATTCAATAAAATGTAATTTACGATTAACTTTGATCTAGAAAGAGGTCATACGTGTTATCAATAACTAGAAAATATCAGTAGTTATGTAAAAATCTATGTTAAATGCAAAACTGATGCAATAGATAAAGTAAGCAAAAAAAAAAAAAAAAAAAAAAAACTAATAAAGACTGCTTTAAAATACACTACTTTTATATTTCGAATAGGTTTAGTTATGAAAAGTTTCAAAAATATACCTTATGTAAAATATCACTGATTTCTCCTAAGTAAAATAGTTGAGATTTAAAATATAATCAATTTTCTACCAAAAATATGAGAAATGCATAAATTCAACAAATACTGCATAACTTTCCATAGAAATAAATTACATGAAATGTAACTCAAGTTAAGATCTTCAGCTAGAGTTAATCTTACTACAGTATAAAATTAACTGTAGTTTGGAATTTATAGTTATATACGTAGCTAATGGTAACATCAAAAATAAATTTTTACGCATATCGAAAATTTTTGCTTTTAGTTTTCATCTCTTCGAACTCAGAATGTATTGTAATCCTTAGAAGATAAACTAGATTCTTCATGTTTATCTTATGCCACTACCAAAATTTAAATATTTCTTTTGGTGTAGCGAAATACATAATTTTCTTGAATGAAATTGTATATGCATGTTTATGCATGTTATGCATGCACAGAGTTTAAAATAATATTTCTATTTCAAAAGAAATAATAATAACATCTTGTATAGTTCTTTGTATAGTTATTCATGTATATCAGATTCGTTTTGTGTAGATAGCTACTTGTATATTCGATTCTAGATGTCTAGTTATGGTATTTTTTTTTTCAAATGTAAATTTCCACTTTTCAAAATTTTAAGTCATTGATTCTTTTATTCATGATTTCTATTTTCTAACATTAGAAAATAAAAAACCATGTTAATAATTTTTAAAACTTATATTATATACATTTTGTTCATTTCTGAAACGATATCTCTTGAATTCACATTTGTAAAAAATAAATGTGACAGGGGTTAAAGAAAAACACACATCACTGTTTATAAAAAATAATAAATAAAGCCTTTTTGCAAGAATATTAAAACGCAAAAAAACAACGTTTAAAAATTCTTATAATACACAAAAAAGCAAATTTTATGTATTATTTTCTTTTTTTGAAATTTATTAATCAAATTAAATAATACTGATATTGAATGATTTAAGAACATAAAATATCTTGGTACAAATTGCAACTTTTCTCTTTTAAATACATCGATTTTCTTTAATAATGAAAATTTTCATTTTTAGTATAACAAATTATTCACTTAAAAAAAGTATTCAATTTTACGTACGTTTAAAGTACTCTTTACATGTTATTTTTCTGTCGGCGCCTTGCTAATCAATTAATGACTATAAAAGTTTCATTTATTTCTCACTATGGATGTTGTGTTTGACAATACAAAATGAGGTAGCGTAAATGGCCATTCCATAAAAAACTTTTTCTTTTCATTTAAAGTTTGAAATAATTGATAAACATGTTCGTATTGACAATAAGGAAAACTGACCTGAAATTTTAAACTGGGAGACGGATTTATGCAGGGGCCTCTCGGGGTTTAACTGCAAATTGGTAAACTGGCGTTAAAATGACGTCAGAAAACAGAAGAGATTACAGATCTGTCTAAGATATTAAATACAAAAACAGATATAGATTGAATGCAGTATTAGTGTGGAGTTATCCCTTTGATTACAATAAAATACTACTAATAATAAGAAATAATAACGACTTTCTCTTAAAAATAATTATAGTTATATTGAAGAAGCTTATTTATACACCATATACATGAAGACACCACTCACATAAATATTAATACATTATAATATTAATACATTCTTAATTTGAAATTTATCGTCGTTAAAACATCTACGTCTTTTCACTATATTTTTGCGTCTACCTCCTCATTCCAGCACAAACGCTCAAATTCTAAAGTTCTTCCCGTCACTGCAGTTTATCTCTCGCAGCATGTCTGCCATCCGACAGTTAGTGGTACCGCGCATGCGTTGCCGCTGTCAGCATCACTAGAGTAGCTTTACTGCGGTGTTGTGATATCGACTCCTGGCGGCGCTTTTGTAAGCTGGCACTGTAGGGATTTGGCAAATGCGATCCCACAGCTCGGCCGTCCTTCTAGACATTCGTCCTCGAATGCACCCTGGACCACTGGAAACAGAAGCTGGATCACCTGGAAAGATAAAGAAAAAAAATAGCAGAATCCAGAGTTCTATTTTGGAAAAAAAATCATTATTAAAATCCTGCATCGTGTTTTAAATTATTTCTTGAAAAAATTCTTCTTATTATGTTTTACGTCTCTTCGTCGTTCTTTCTTCTTACGTCTTATCGTCTGATTCGTCTTCCCTTTTCTTACGTCTTTCCGTCTTCTGTTACCTTACATCTTTTCGTCTTCTTTTACCTTACGTCTTATCGACTTCCTTTTTCTTACGTCTTTTCGTCTTTTTTTCTTCGTTCCTTCGGGATTAATTTTGTCAAAATCGTTTATAGTCAGTCCGGTGCTGTGTCGTAGTCGGGGTAGTGTCATAATTGGTGAAATTCTTCTTTTTTTTTCGATGTCAAGCTTCATCTGTCCACGGCTTCTTGTACTCGGCACAAGTACTACTGACCATTGTACTTTCATTCAATCCAACTTTCTTTACGTCGTAGGTGTCATTATTTTTTACTTTTATGACTTTGTAAGGACCTAAATATTTTGATTTTAACTTCAAACCTGGGCCTTGTTGTGTGCGTTTTGTAGCAACCATATCATTAAGCTTGAATTTGTTAGGCGTTTTTCGTCTGAGATTATAAGTTTTACGGTTCTCTTCTTCGACTTTTAAAATTTGTTATTTAGCGTCTTTTCTCAATTCTTGACGATTATTAATAAAATCTGATTGTATTTCAGCGTTCAAAAGGCTAGTAATCTCGATGTTACTTTTTAGCTTCATTTTAGTACCAAACATCTGCTCGAAAGGGGTTGTACTAATACTCCTCTGAAAAGTCGGATTCATTACTTGCTGGACATCGCTTACGCGTGTATACCACTTCGTAGGATTATCTACAGATAATTTAGACAAAACAGATATTATGGCCGAATTTTCACGTTGGACTTGGCCGTTAGCTCTTGGTAACCCTGTGGTATTCGGGGTACGTTTAATATTTTCTCTGACGCAATACTCTTCAAAAACTTTAGAGGTAAAGACAGGACCTTTATCTGAAATTTTGCGAAACGGACTTCCAGAGGCAGTTTTTTTTTTTTTATTCTAATTTAGAAATTACTTCTGCAGTGTCGGTAGATTTTGTGGGATACAACCAATCAAATTTTGTGAATGCGTCAGTGGCCGAAAAAATATGTTTGTAATTTTTATTCGTGCTCTCCAATGGACCTAAGTGATCAACATTTTACGTATGAACGGAGTTTCTTCTTTTTCTATCGGGTGTAGCAAAACTTCTTGTTCAACAGATTTTCGATTAATTAAAATACAGAGAACACAATTTGATATACATTTCTCGATTTTTTGTTTAACTTTGGGGATGTAAAATTCATTCTCTAAATTTTTTTCTGTTCGTGCGACTGCGTAATAACCTTTTTCGTGAGCGGCCTTATTTATATTCATTTGCATTTCATCTGGTACAACTAATAAATCGTTACCATTAACACATTTATAAAGAACATCATTTTAAACTAAATAATCATCATAAGATTTTACTTTTAGAATTTCTTTTATGATTTTAATATGCTCGTCAGTTTCTTGAGCTTGGATAATTTTTAAAGTTAAGCTATCTTGGATTACCATGCAAATGGAATATCTGCTTAATGCATCAACATGCCTCAGACTAGTACCGTGTCTATGCTCAATAGTATACTCGAAATCAGATAACATAACTGTCCATCTAGATATTTTTGTACTCATTTCTTTCTTATCCATAGTCATTTTAAATGCATACAGTCTGTTACAATTTTAAATGGAATACCTAGCACAACAACTCTAAACTTTTTCAAGGCTTCAATTACAGCTAAGACTTCTAATTCATAGCTAGTATACTTTCGTTCAGCTTCGGTTGTTCTTTTACTGGTGAAATAAACTGGATGAAATTGATTATCGACTACAGATTATTGCATTAATACAGCTCCATAGCCATCAATAATGGCATCGTAATGGATTTCGGTCGCGCTTTTGGGATTGTAAATTGAAAGTACTGGTTCTGACGACAAAATGCGTTTGAGTTCGTTAAAAGCTTTCTGTTCTTCTACATCAAACTTAAATTTAGAATATTTTCTTAACAGGTCACTCAACGGTTTAGCTATAACCAAATAATTTCTTATAAACTTTCGAAAGTATCCTGTCAACCCTAAATAACTTTGAATATCTTTGGTACACTTTGGTTCGGGAAAATTTATTACTGCTTTTGTTTTCAGTGGTGAGGGACACAATTTACCATTTATGATTCTATACCCCAAAAAATCAATTTCACGCTTCAAAAAATTGCATTTTTTAAGATTTAATTCCAATCCGTATTCCGATGCAGATTCAAGAACAAGTTTTAATTTTTCTAGATCTTCAGCTTCGTTTTTGGCGGGTATTATTAGGTCATCCATATAAATGACTAAAGTGTGATCTTTTAATAGGATTCGAAAGACATTATAAATATATTTTTGAAAAACACTAGGGCTATTGGACAGCCCGAATGGACACTTTAAAAATTGGTACTGTCCTTCATGAGTGACAAAAGAGGTGTATTTCTGTGAGTCTTCTTCAACCTCAACATGGAAAAATCCGATCTTTAAATCTATGGTTGTAAATACCTCAGCAGAATTTAATTGATGTATAACATCGCCTATTACTGGTAATGGAAAATGTTCACGCACTGTCTTCTTGTTAAGACGTCTGTAATCTATACAAAGTCTTATTGCATTATATTGTTTCTTAACCAACACAACCGCGACGAAAAATTAGAAGAATTCTTCCGAATGGTTCCCTGAGCTAGCCACTCCTCAATTTGGTCTTCAACTATTTTTTTCTCATGTAGCGGTAATCTTAGAGGGAAGAACAAACTGGAATTTTATCAGTTAAATTAATTTTCATTTTAACATCTACAGTTTTAGTTTTAATAGGCTCATAATTCTCAATTAAAGAGGATAATTCCAAACGCAAATTTTTGTCAGTAATGTGACTTAAGTCAATTTTAGGCTCATCTAGAACATTTACAAAGTTAACTAAAAAGTCATGAGACTGAACTTCCGTTTTAAACAATTTCACTTCATTCTCAGAAATAGTTAATGTACCTTGGTGAATAACATCAGTGCCAATAATTAAATCGAAATTAATGTAACTGTCATTAATGACAAAAATGTCAATTATAAATTTCGAATTATCAACTTCAATTTCTGAATAGGAATAACTTTCTGGCTTAATTGAGGTTTTCCCTAAGACGGTCAAAGTGATACCCGTAGGTTTTAATTCCACAAAGTTCTTCAAATTATCATAAACACTTTTCTTTAACAGAGTCTTTTGACTACCAGTATCTATCAAGGAGGTTAAATGTAAAGAATAAAGCTTTGCCTCTTTTAGAATTAAATCTTGGGATGTAATATTGTTAACTTGTGGCTGAGCGTTTATAACATTTGTATCTTTCGATTTGTTACACTGAAATGATTTGGGACCATAACTGTTACAAGAGAAACAAGGGGGCCCTTTATCTTTACGAACGCAGTTAATGCTTTTATGATTTTGCCCGCCACAATTATAACAGCGCATGTTTGACTTTACAGGCTTAAATCTGTTCTTAACTTCAACTTCGGATTTAATTTCAGGCTTAGCTCCTTCATGTTTATGAGATTTTGCATTTTCATACTCCGACCGTAACTTTTCACAGACTTTAAATTTTTGTTTGAATTCTAAAATCGATTGATAGCCATACAATTTTAATTTTCTAAAAACAGGGTTGGGTATACCATTTATAACATACTGCATCAACGCGGAATACTCAGTGTTACCACGTGAACCTAACTATTTCATGACTAAAAAATATTCTTCAAGGGTTTCATTTTCATGCAATTTTCGTTTATTTAACAAATGATGTAACTCCGCAGAATTATAAGTAGTGCTAAATTCAGCAATCAAAAGTTTCTTCAATTTCTCAAATGAATTTATATGTAATTCGTTCTGAACCAACAATTTAGCTTTTCATCTTAAGGATCTTTTTACAAAAATAAACTTATGTAATTCCGACAGATTAAATATACTAGTGACATCATCAAAGTTATTCAACCATACATTTATATCCTGAAATGCACTACCATCAAACGGAGGTACTACATTTTCAGTATCACTAAAATTAATAGTTGATGGCACAAAACTTTGAACTGGAAATTCCTTGTTTTTATCGAAATTTGTTGATTCCATGTCATTACTTGCTGAACTATTATTTAAAGGTTCTTCGTGTTCCGAATCTGTATCACTGTCGTTCTGAACATTAGCTTGTAGCAAACTTAAATCCGACAAATAAGTAGCTAATCGCGTCGTGAAATCAACTAAAGATCCTTCATTCGAAATGCAAAGTACATTACAAATTGTAATTAAATCATTCAGAGAAAAATCCGCTTGACTTTTAATTATTTTACTTTTAAATTCTGAACTATCGGTTTGATAACCAAAACCAGCAAATTATCTGATTCTTTTTCTATTTGATCTGTCACCTTCAGCAACGAAAAGAAAGTTGTGCAAAAGCATTATTTTACTTGTTTTTTTCATTTTTAATGGCAAGTTCCAGTTCAGGATTATCAATCAATTTCATCATGGAACAAAAAATGAATTATATACAATGTACTCACCACTAAGAACAATATCCACTTGAAACCAGAATTCTGTATTTTTTTCTTTATTACACCATCAGCGATTTTATCGTACTCATCATATTTGTGGGCAGCGACGTCAAAATAGTAAAACATTCATACCACTTCTGACACCAAAATTGTATAATTATCCCTTTGATTACAATAAAATGCAGATTTAATAATAAGAAATAATAACGACTTTCTCTAAAAAATGCATGCGTTGCAGCTGTCAGCATCACTAGAGTAGCTTTACTGCGGAGTTGTGCTATCGACTCCTGGCGGCGCTTTTGTAAGCTGGTGCTGTAGGGATATGGCAAATGGGATCCCACATTAGTACAAATAACTTTTACGGACATTTACTGTAAGAAATTTAAAGATGCTTGGTACTTTTCCATTATCGCAACACCATGCCAAAATGAACGCTAATGCGCTATTCATTTCAACTCTAATAGAACAAATAATATTTATTTCACATCCTGCCAAACATTTTGATTTGCTATTAATTGAACGTGAATCAATTTATTATTATCATAATTTAATTTTAACAATGCCGAATTTCTAAATTTGATATTTTTCGAACAGAAAATATTTATTAATATGTTACAACCGTCTATCGAAAGAATGCATACTCATTTGCTTGTAATGCGTGAAGTTATTTGCCAGAAGCAGCCGAAATCTACAATCACAATTTCCACCCGTCATGCAAAACCATTAACCAAAACTCTGAAAATCTGGGCAAGGTAGGAATCAATTTATTCAATGATAATTTTTCCAGTGTTTATGCTGAACATCGTGACTAAACCAGGCAACACTTTTGCGCAGTTTTCGGTTGAATTGAATTCGTCTTTCTATAATTGAAAACGCGATAGTTACAACTTGCATATATTACTGACACTGAGTTGGTTTTCTCCATTTGGCAGATACTTTATGAAGTGGAAGCTGCAACAAAATTGTTTGAGAGCTTTAGAGTTATACATTAAAAACGTTTTCTCAAAAAACCAGAACACGTTCAGTCAAAAAATGAAATGTTTACTGTATTGCTATACTTACAATTTGATACCTACAGTTTAAATTGAGTTTTATTTTATTACTTTATTATATAATATTTATTTATTGTTTGTTTTAAATATATAGTTGTATATATTTAAAAAATATCCATGAAAATATGCATGTTTAAAATTTTATGTTTTTGAAACTCTCACTTTCGTATCAACAATATTATTATTATTATTATTTTCAAATATCTTGTTTCACGTGAATTTAATTTTTCACCAATATTGCGCTTGGCGATATTGGTGTTGTTATAACAGCAAAGGATGCTTTGAAAGAATTACTCTTGCTTGGATTTCAAAAATTGACAAATTGGTGATATAATTTATTTATTTAGATTTATTATATGGTAACCCCGGTCAGAAAATGGAGAAATGTTGCCGTACACTCACAGATTAGAAAAGTCGTGGATTTATAGTTACAAACGTCACTGAAAAATTTGCTGCCTATAGATGTGGGTGAGGAAACACCGGATAGGACACTCGAATGATTAAAATGATTTTTGACTAAGAAAACTAAGGCTAATTTGTGATGTAAATACAAAATAGTAAATTAAAATATAAAGAGATTTTTTAAATATTGCTTTATGAATAAAATAGAGATATTTTAGATCAAAAATTAAACAAGAGAAATGTAATAAAAATTACAATATGAAGAGCTCTTTGCTCACATGAAAACAGCAACAAAAAAAAATCACTGAATACAGTAAACCCGTAGTACAGCGATCTATAAAATGATTGAAATTCATCAAGGCCGCAATCAGAAACGCACGTATGAGCACAATGAAGATGAGCGCTTCAAGCACGCATTAAGGAAAACACATTATTGGATACAGAAACGCGTTGTGTAGCAATGTCTAAAATGCATGAAAATCGTTAAAGTCGCGATACCTAACGCATGCATGACGACTCATAAAAAAAAATCGCTTGACTGAATGTAGCAAACTCGTTAGACAGCAATATTGAAAATGCACGAAACTTTTAAAGACAGTTATTACGAAGGCATGTATAAGAGCTACGCACCTGTGAAAAGTACGGCAAGAAATAATCTCTAGATGGAGCAAATTCGCTGTGCAACAATTTTTTAAATGCATAAAATTCGTCAAAGATCACTAAAAGTGTCAACTATGAGTGACTATCTTCAATACAATTTACAATATGTTTGTGAAAATAAGAAAATATATCATTGAATAATCATTTAAAATTGTTTTCTTTGACCATACTTTACGGAAGGTGCATAAACGTTTGTGAAGTTAGTTAAGACTGATCAGTTGTACTTAACTACGCATCGCAACATTTTCTCACCGCATGTTTCTCTTTAAATATTATGACGTCACCATTCAGCGGCTTAATTGTTATTTTAATTAATGAGAGGACTAATAAAACATTAAAACATTCCTGAAATTCTGTACTTTTTTTATTCTTTTGAAATCATTAAAGCATCTTACATATAATTTTTTTTAAGCAATCGCTAACATATAATCATGGAATACAATCAAGAGGAAGTAGTCAAAAAAAGATTAATGTCTAATTTTTATAATTAACGATTGAAAACTCAGTGGAAATTATGTCATGTTGGAACAACCATATATATGTATATAGATAGATAGATAGATAGATAGATTTATCTACGTAAATATACGTAAATCTCAAGTTAAGCATATTGTCATTTTCACGAGCACAATTTGATAACACATACTTTATATACGCACTTTTATGTTTAACAACCATGAATGAGATAAATATATTATTTATATTTAATTGCAATGAAAAGATTTGGATCAATAAAGTAATAACGCATTAAGATAAAATAATCCCAATAATCTCTATTGCCGAAACATCACACTAAATACGACTTTTTATTCACTTTTAAAAACAAAGTACACGTGCAGAAATATTTTTACCGAAATTTAACCTACAAGTTAAAATATTCACATGTCTGAATATTTTTCAATACTTCTCTTTTCTCTTCAACAATGAAGGTAGTCCATTGTTTCCCATCCACTGTTCGGAGGACTTCGTACCGGAATCCTGAGATTGCGATTTATAATGAAGATATTGCACTTTTGAATGTCTCTGCTACTTTCAGTGCATGTATTTTAAACTGTATGCATATAAAAAATAATTAGATTATTGAGAATTTTGTTATTCAAAATATACTCAATCCACACACGCGTACAATAGGATGGTGCGAAAAAAGTCAAGTTGATATTTCCGAGTCGCTATAGTGCGGAAAAGTTGCGATTGGTAAATACAAGAAAGACAAAAAAAAATTCTTCAAATCGGACTTTATCTTCCGATCCCGCAAACCGCCTAAAAATTCCAAAAAATTGAAAATTTCCGATTTTTTCAGAATTTTTCTTTTTTTTTACGTTTATATATTTTTTATCGCTATAGGAAAAAATATTTGCAGTTTGTACTGTTTAATAATAATAATAAAAATAATTGTGTTTAGAGAATATCTTCCGATCGCGCAAGCTCAATAAAAGTCGGCAAAAATTCAATTTTGAGTGATTTTCATGCATTAAGAATATAATCAACTGAGGTCAGTTTGCAGTCTCAGGTTAAGATTTAAATGTTAAATGATACTATTGAGCATATTAAGTTATTTTTAAACAACCTAGAACTTACCACGAAGAGTTCGTTTCAGGTCTGAAAAGTTTAGTAGTGCACCCAACTTCCGTTAGCCACGTTGGAAAACAGCGCTGAAGTCGGCGTACGCGCTCCCACCTAGTCTCACCTAACTCCATAAAATTTACAGAAAAGTCAACTGGATTCAGTGAACTACATGGCATATAATATTTTGACGGAAGAAAGGACGATACCCCAGTTAAAGAAAGTATTGCATCTAAACAGGTTCGTCGAACTATTAAAGAGGAACACTTTCCTGTCATAAAAGAACGTGACTCAGTTTATTTAGGCCATGTGCCTCCAAACTCCGGGTCTGCTAAGGACATTACAATGTAGTATCATGTATCACTTTCATAGTATCATGTCTTATTGAACAAGGGGTTTCACTAGAATACTTAGATTTAGTAGGCTGTGATGGTACAAATACCAATACTGCATAGAAAGGTAGTGCTATCAGAAAGCTTGAAGTTTATCTCTGACGACCACTGCAGTGGGTTTTGTTTGTTTATTTCATTTTGTTGAATTACCTTCCCTCCATCTTTTTCAACATTTGAATGTTGAAACTACTGGCCCAAGATTATTTAGTACACCATTTGGACACAATATCATTGTTGTGTAAAACTCTAGGTGATAAATTTTCAATTGACTGATTGTGAAATTCCAGAAGTGGACAGGCAATTGTTGAGCAAGGAACAAAGCTATCTTCTTGGCGTAAGTCAAGCAATTAACAGTTACAACTTTCCAAATGACTTATTAAAGTGTGACTCCGGTCCAATTTCATATGCCAGATTGCGCACTTGTGCAAATAGAGCCCTTCGACTTTACGCGAGCGTGGAAAACCCATCGGATGCCTTAAAACCATATTGACATTTATTTTAAAATCTTACTTGCCAGTTTGTTTTGAAATAAAATGCTGTAAGTACATTACATTCGGGCCTATTCATCTGTACAGAGCAATTGAAACATCTCGATACTTTCGTGACAACTTGAAGAAAGTGTAGTCTTTGAAACTGAATGAAACTCGTTCTTTGCTCACCCGGAAAACCTACTGATGGCAATGGTCTTTTATAAAAAGAGGCACATAAGAGAGCTAGGGCTGTTAAAAGGCAGGCAGAATGTTTCAAAGGGTAAAGGCATCTGAATCTTTATCACTCCTACAATCCAAAGTTAATTGATTGTAATGTAGCAAAATTAACATTTCCACCGCTTTTTCGGAGATTAACCCATGAAGAAATACATTTCTTCGTTCAATCAAGTCATATCTCAGTCTAGGATGATAAAAAGTTTTTCAACCACACGTAAGATGTCCAGCGGTGCATTAAATCGGTAACGGAAGCATCATTTAAGGTATGTGGGCCCCAATCAAGAGAGCATCAGGGTCACACTGAAATCAATGTCCATAATACCAGACATTACCACCAAATCGCAGTACAAATTTGCGTCTAAAAGTCAGACTTAAACAGATGACATAACAAATTGTATATCTTATACTGTCACGACACTAGTTTTTTAATACAGTGTTTTGATTCTATTATAACAAATTATGTATTTGAGTAATGTAAATAGCAAACACCCTGATTGGTTGGATGGAGGATAGGGTGTGGTTTGAACTCGAAGTGCAGCTACCTTCCCGTGGTGAGTTCTGGTTTGTTTAAACATTATCAAATATCTAAACAAGCAAAGAGTTGTACATTGTACAATTTATATGCAAATGCTAATATTGGAACGCAAACTGATCTCAGGTGATTATTTTTTTTATTCATCAAAATCACTGAAAATTGAATTTTTGCTGATTTTTTTTTGAGCTTGCGTGATCGGAAGCTATTCTTTAAACGCAACTGTTTATTTTTATTATTATTAAACATTACAATCTGCAAATATTTTTCACTATAGCGATAAAATATATATATACGTAAAAAAAGAAAACAAATTCTGGAAAAATCGGTAATTTTCAATTTTTTTAAATTTTTAGGCGGTTTGCGGGATCGGACGATAAAGTCCGATTTAAATAATTTTTTTGTTGTTTTTCTTGTATTTACCAATCGCAACTTTTCCACACTATAGCAACTCGGAAATATCAACTTGACTTTTTTCGCACCACCCTAACGTACAATCGTGATAAAAAAGTAAATACGCCCTATTAACTCCTAAGCAAATTATCGTAGAAGAAAGTTACTGGTACCGAACGATTGGGAATAAAGTCTACTTTTAAATGATGCATATAAAATTTGCTTAAGGGGCCTTCTACATATTAAAACGAACCATAACATTGTTTTTTTCAATAGCAGTGCACAATTCTGACTGCATAAATGATTTCTACACCCTTCAATTAGTCTAACAATTTTTGACGCAATCCGTTTCCGAGAAATTAATTATTTTAAAACGAGCTTATTTTATGGGCTGTGTGCAATTTGAAGTTCGGTACTCTATTGTTGACCGAGAGAGCCTTTTTTATCAAGGCATCGTAAGCGCTACTCAAGCAGTTATTGCAGACTGATGGATTACAGGATAGCAAAAGAAATTTCAAAATATAGTCATTTCTATCATAAATGGCCTCTTAATTCATAATTTTGCCATTTTGTAAACATAATTTGAAAACTACTTGGAAGACAAATGTGAAATTTTGGATTTCTATAAAGCAGGACTTAATAAATCTGAATGCATAAAAAAAAACTATAGGTTGCAATTCATAATTTTTTCGAATATTAATTTCATAATTCATAATTCATATCATAAAAATATAAAAATTGCAAATTCAACGTATTTATGTTTGGGTATATTAGCATTAAAGCTGCTCAAAAAATTAACACATTAGAAGTATAATCAGGAGGTATAAATAAAAATATGAAAATGTAATTTAACATTAGAAGCACTAAATATAACTCAAAAACTTATTATTCAAATGACTTGAAAATTGGTGTTTAGGCACAGTTTAAACCAAAGATTTGAAATATTTTGTTAAAATTGGGTATTGTCATTGAAGAAAATGCAGTATGGGCTCGTTTTAATATGTAGATGGCACCCTAAGCCAATTTTATATACACCATTTAAAAGTAGACTTTATTTCCAATCGTTCTGTACCAGTAACTTTCTTCTACGATAATTTGTCGAGGAGTTAGTAGGGGGTGTTTACTTTTCTTTTTCCACGACTATACATACAGTGTGTTTTATAAAGATCGAAATAAATATATCCCTGTATTTTCGATTAAATGCGTAGTTTGCGATGCATGTTCTACGGTAATATTTTATCCTCTTGACGCCTACTATAATACCTCTGAATATTTCGGTCGAAATTGGCAACACACAGTATGACACGTAAAGTTCGAAATAATAGAGTATTTCCTTAAAGATTGTATTTTGACACATACTTCCAATCGCAAAGATCCATTAAGAAAGTGCAAAATTTCGATGACATATGTTGCAACCCCAAGCGCGCGCGGGGGGGGGGGGGGGAGGAGGATTTGAAAAAATACAAAAATAAAATTTTTATATGGACCCCGTGGGGTAAAATTTCCTATTATGAAAATTTTCATTATTTATTCCAGAATTAATCAAAAAAATCCACCTTTATATCTACAAAACTCACAATATATTAAAGTCCAAAATTCGTGACTTACACCACTTAAGCATACATCTGAGCAACGTGATATTGATGCATTTCAAATGACAGATAGGGAACATCTACAAATTATGCGTTATTAAAAATGTATTTAAGAAAATTCTACTCCTTTTGGACAAAAAAACAGCCGCACCTAGATTTTAAGGTAAGCGTTCTTTCGAAATATCGCATATATAATTTCGGTCTGCACTAGAGATCTACACAAGCTTAAATTTCCAGGCCCGATGTAGGCAAAGTTCACCATGGACAGTACAAAAATATTGATTGCACGGTCCGTTTAAAATTTATTAACCCTGACAGGTATAAAAGATAAAAGTTCATCCGGAGACCGGCACGGCACGGGAGAAAGTTAAAATCTGGGGCTAGTTTACCGGCACGAACCCACTGAATTTCTACAAAACGAGTATTTTTACTTCGGTATAGTTAAAAATACATTCGTACAATGATACCTGATCAAAAATATTTACTTTTGCTTTTTTTTTTAGGTTTTTAATCTTCAATTTTGAAGAAGTATCCTAGACTGTGATATTTATTTATTTAATGGATCTCTATTTGTAAGTAAATGTTTCAGTTATCATTAATATCTTTAATCCATACTCCATGTACTGGAGACTTTGAAAAATGCTAAAAAGTAAAATATTCTAAGACGAAGTCACATAGTTAAGAAAACAAAATGAATTGTATACAAGTTCCCCTTTTAACGGTATAAATTTATTATATTGTTTTCTCAGATATTATTACATCCAATTAGCATGGATCAGCTCATTTTTCCGTTTAAGACATGATTCCGTCATTGAACGGTTACTTTTCACAGGTTTTATTGTATTTTAATTTTATTGCTTAGAAATTTGCTACACTTTACAAATAATAAAGTTTAAATTTTAATTGTAAAATAATGGCGATTTAAAAATATTCACATTTTTTGCAGAAATTTACGAGACTGGACAGATTTTACAAATTCTTACACGAACCAGGCCACACCCAAACATTGATTTTCATACAAGCTAGGTCGAGACAGAGCCTGATTTTGTCAGTGCAGAACAAGAAAGAATGGAGCCAGTCCTGGCTCGTTATTGAATAAATACGTTAGGCGCGGATCGGCTAGAGACTTTAGAAAAAAGTAAGACCCTGGCCAGGCCTCGACTTGGCACAAAAATAGTGATGATCAGAACAGAACCGTTCCGAGAGCCGTGAATTAAACTAGGCCATATGCCACGCCCCGTACCCGGTCCGCGGTCTGGGCCAGAAAAATGAAGCCATACTTTGAAACGGTCTGAGCCGGCAGAAGAAAGACTTTTTTCTACGGAGAAGGCCAGGTAGATAAAAATCTAAGTTTGTGTGGAAAAGGTAAAAGTTACAATGAATCAGAAGTTTAGGCTACATGAAGGAGTTGCTTACTCACCTTCAAGCTTTTAAAAGGTCTTGAAATTTTTTGTTAGTTGATAATTTTTGTTTCGTCGTTAAATGCATTTTTCAGTGTGATGGTTATTTTTATTTTATTTTTCACAATTTCTAATATTTAAATTCATATAAGTGAGAAATCATAAAGATAAATGCTTCAAATTCTGAGCCTGTCTTTTTCGAAAATTTTACATTAATGTCGTTTCAGCAAATTTTCAAAAAAATATATTTACTTCAAAAAAATATAATTTTTGAAAAGTAAGTTGCATCTTTTTTTTTAAATATTTTTCTTAATTACCATTTAAAAAAACTACGAAGCAAAAGTGAAACTAATATTTTTTCCTTTAATTAAAAGAAAAAAAAATGAAATTCGGCAAATAACATTTGGAATTACAGCGATTTTAAATTACCGCACTTAAAAATTATAATTTCTTTCATTTTTAACTTTATGAACAATTTTTGGATGTGATTTTTTTAAATTATATTTTTAATTATCAGAAAAAAATTACAATTCTAAAAGAATACATAAAAAAAGAAATTAAGTGTTTCCCGGACTATTTAAATCAACATTGTTTCTTCAGTGATATGTATTTTAATTTAGTTCTAATCACATAAAACCTTAGGAATTATTTAAACGGTGGGTTTTCCAGATATGAAGATGGATTTTTTTTGTGTTTAATTCAGGAATGCATAAGGAAAAATTTCCTAACTGAAAATTGAAATTTAAAAATTTTAATGGTAGCACCATAAAAATTTTGTTTTGTGTCTTCTGAAATAGACCCCCATGGGTTTATAACTTATGCCACCAAATTTTTCACCATTCTTTATGAATGTTTGCGGTTGGAAGTACGTATTTAGAAGCAATATTTAAGGAAACAGGCTATTTTTTCGATCTTTATGAATGACACTGTATATACAGTGTGTTGTTGTATTCGACCGAAACAGTCGGGGGATTGAAACTAGGCACCAACAGGATGAAAAAATACCAAAAAACATGGCGTCGCAAACCCCGTATTTAATCAAAAAACGTATTTAATCAAAATGCAGGATGTTCTACCACTCACTCAATTTCGTTGACGATAATAACTTTCAGAAAACAGAAGTGTATTATAATAAAAGTTTTGATAAACATTCTAACCTTTATTGCAAATGTAATAATATAAAAAAGGGGTAGAAGTTTCCATTATACGTGGCAGCAGTAGTCACTGGAAGCTCCACATTTTGAACTGCCATTACCAGTTCATACGGCGTGATTGTTTGCTTGAGCAACCTGTTTTTCAAGAACATTTCGTCATACTATAACATTTAACGTAAAACAAGATACATATTGTTGCATTTTCATTGTAATAATTTTATTTCTATCAAAATTATTACCGTGAACAACACAAGTTAAGATAGGATGAAATGCCCTGTATTTGTGATTAAATAAGTGATTTCAGACCCTATGTTCGATGTCAAATTTTCCTCCTCTTGATGCCTACTATTACCCGTCTGAATTTGTCAATCGAATTCAGAAAAACCCTATATATATATCAATACTTACAAAAGTAAACAATATCATTAAATACACTTTCGTTACACTTTCTTTGATTTAATTATATAAAGAATTTAAACTAAAAATAAATTAAAGAACAATTATTAATTTTTTCGTCGTTAGTTGAAAAGAGGACTGCGCACAATAAAAATATAATGTATTCTGTTTTAAAATATTCTTTTGAATGGGATGAAACCATTATTCATTTCCATATCATGCACAGGCTCCATTTATCTTTACGGCGTTGCATAATATATTACTTATCATGACGGGAGCGTCATTTACCATTTCATTTAAAGATGCAATAGCTTTTCTGGAGCCAAGAAGTTTCGGGTGTTAATTACAATTTTTCACATGTGCAGATAACACGTGCACTACATATTTAATGATATAAATATGCTTAATGTCATAAAAGTCATACATTTTGCATAAGTGTCGCTAGTTCGAAAATTTTCACAAACTTAGTAAAGAAATACGATATTTGCTCATTTGTGTTGAACGAGAAATGCGTACTATTTTTTCACAATATCAGCATTTAGTGGAATTATTATAAATATTTTAAAAATTGTTTTCATTCAATAAAAAAAAAATGGAACGTAAAATAGAATGAATATTGATACAATTTCAGAAAGTAATCATTAACCAAAAGAATATTTTGAATATTTATTAATGAGAAACAAAATCAAATTTTACAATTTTGAAATTTCACATGAGATTAAAAAAATAACACATAATATTTGGAGGGTGTTTATCAACATAAAAAACATAAAATAATTTTGCACTAACTTAGATTCTGAAGGATTTTTTTTTCTCATATAATCATTTATCTTTGTAGTTTCAGAAATCGTTCTCCGTTTTTTTGTGGGGAGCTACCTTTCAAATCATGTTACACTTATATTTTTGGAAACTTTTTTATTTCTACAACGTTTCTGTCATTTATTAGACTGGCGCCGCTGTAGAATTTGAAATATGGGATGAAATTTGGAATAAAAGAAATGTTGAGGAAAATCAATATCTCTTTTCTGTTTAATAAATGGGTCTTCTTTTTTTTAAGATAAATATAAACATATGATTTATTTTTAGTGTGATGTGATAGGATTCTGCTTTTTGTATCTGATGGAAAATATTTTTCTTTTTAAACGGGAACGAATTACTCTGAAGGAATACATTTTTTATAAATGTTTGACTAAATATTTTTTAAATGATTAAAATAAATGTGATAACTTAATGTATTTCTATAACAACAGAATTCCGCTAAAACACCTTTTGACATATCTACATTGCGGAAATCACGACAAAAAAAAGAAGTATACACCTCCTCCTAAATCTGAAGCTAATTATAATAGAATAAAGTTACTGGTACCAAACGATACAAAATATAGTTAACTATTAAATGATGTATATAAAATTTGCTTAGGGGGCATCTACAAATAAAAATCTCGCCAAACTTCGTTTTTTTAATAGTAACACCCAATTTCGACAATATATTTTAAATCTTCGGTTCAAACTATGCCCCAAAACCAAATTTAAGGTCATTTGAATGATACGCTTTTGAATTATAAAATTTAAATATTACACCTTCTAATGTTAAATTACATTTTCATATTTTTAATTATGTCTTCATAAATTATAATCCTTATGTGATAATTTTTTGTGTGATTATAATACTAAAAAACCCAAACATAAATTCATTAAATGTGTAGCTAAAATATATATAATATGAATTATATATTATAAAATTGAGATTCCAAAAAAATATGAATTTAAATATAGAATATTTTTGATTGATTTATAATTATCGTGTCCTGCTTTATGCGAATTCTCAGTTTCAAAATATTTTTCGAAGTAGTTTTCGAATTATGATTAAAAAACGTCAAAATGATGGTTTAATTGGCCTTCTATGATGTGCAGAAAGGCATAATATGAAAGTATATATATATATGATATATATATATATATATATATATATATATATATATATATATATATATATATATATATATATATATATTATTTATTTTAATGAAACATTTGGGTTGTTAACAGTCGAAATATATTAAGCGTGTGAAATGGTGATATTGGTAAGAATTAATAGATTAATAGAAGTAACATTGTCATTCAGTAGCATTTCAATAATCGAGTACTTAGCTTCAATTTGGATACAGCCCCTAAAATAGGCTCATTTTAAAATAAATAAATTCTCTGAAACTAATCGTAGGCATTTCATGAAAATTTGTATGTAGGATAATTGAAATGTGCAGAATTGTGTGCAGAAATGTCAAACTTTGGTATTGAAATTTAAAGAAACAAAGTTGGGGGTCATTTTTATAGGTAGATGGCCCCCTAAGATAATTTCATATACATAATTTAAAAGTATACATTATTTCAAATCGTTTGGTACTTGTAATTTTCATCTACAGTAATTTGTTGCAGAGTTAGTTGGGGGTTTTTACTTTTTTTTCACACGACTGTATGCTAATGTCATTAAATATGTTTTTCTCAATATAGATTTCTTTTGGATTACAAATAATGTTCTTATGTATTGTGATCAATATTAAATTTAAACAATAAAATTAGCATGATATTTAACTATGTTGTTTAATCAGAGTATCAAAATTAATTCTTCGAACAATAGCCATGGACCACCTGCGTTTTGAAGAATAAAATAGTGAGATTATAATATTGGGTATTAGATAAATACAGTGTTTTATGTGTCTGTCTAACATGTTTTTTTTTAACTTCTATTTATGTGTAAAATTATCCTTTTAAGATAATTCAGTAATTTTTGAGCTCGTGAAGCGATTTCTAGATATTTTTTAAATCTTGGAGTATCATTGTGTTTCGACCTCTACTCTGGCGATTTTTCGACTCTAATTTGGCGACCTTTCGCTGACATGGGATGATGTGGCATAAACCAACCATAGTCATGTTTTCCCGCTATTCAGTTCATTAATTTTATGAATAAATGATAACTTTAGTAGACGAAACCATTTAAAATATATTGTAATTTTACATTAATACTTCTTTCTATATTGCTTAATTGCGCATACAGACCTATTTGTAAGCACCTGCTAGATATTTTCTCTTGCTTAATGCTGTTTTAGGAAAATAATTTAATCTCCTGCACCTGTGGCAGATGACTGCTTAGCAGATGACGTTGTACAACAGAATTGTCTCGTCTGATGAATGCAATGGTATGAATCGTACGTCTTCTGTTGCTTCTTTTTTTCACTATTAATTCTGTACAATTAACTTCTTTCGAAACTATTGATAGATATGATAATGGAATTTGCGGTCGCTAGAAGAATTTAATTTATAATTCTCCCCATAAATTACTAATACAGAAAAAAACAAATCGACAACTTTCTTTGAAATGAAAATGTTAACATGTTTGATGCTCTTATTTGGGCAATTACATTGTATAGGCCTGATAAAACGGAAAACATTTTCATTAAGGACACTACTGAAAATAATTTCAAACATGTTGCTAGAAAGAGCATGAAAGTAAGTTCTAAAAAGGCTGATTCATCTACAAATGCTGTTGCTTCAAATTATCCTAAACATTCTCGTATGGAACCAGAAAGCGAAGAAATCCGTATTAAAAACCTGAAGGCAAAAAACTCAAACCCATCATGTTTACGAGATTTTCTAACATCATTGCCATCTCTGGAGCCTTGTCAAAAGGTGCCGCGTTGGAGGTCGCAGAGCAAAACTCTGGTAGTTATCTGAAAATCATCTCTAATAATCTCCGCGACAAAATGCGCATTGGGCAGCACTTTAAACAATATAAAATGAAATTCTATGTCGTTCCTGACAGAAAAATCCCGCTCCAAGTAATAATTAGAGGCCTCCCAAGTTCAACATACATTAAATATTTAAAGGGAAATCTGACCGTTAAAGGTTTCACTATCATTAAAATATCGCGACTAAAAATCCGCAGAGAAGGCAAAAAACTACCCCCCCCCCCCTTCTTCTTAATTGAATTCCCAGAAAATGAAACTTCCCATGAAATTTGCAATCTAAAATCCATTCCAAATTCGAATTACTGACAAAACTTGACAGTTGTCAAAAACACAATTCAATCCCATTCCTGTCAAAAATTATTTCATATTGCCGCAAACTGTAACATGGATCCTCATTTTTTAGGTTTCAGCACAGACCATTTGTCTATCGTTTGTCCTGGCAAAAAAGCTATCTAGATTGCCAACTAAATGCAGCAACTGCGATCGTTCGCAACCTTCAAGTGATAAGGGATATAAAAACTTCCCTTTAAATCGCAATTCAAAAAGTCATATGCCGAAGCTACCTCTAATGCAAAAAATCCCTCAAATTAAAAAACCATAAAAGTCGATAATTTTAAATAAACCTAAAGAAAAAGCTAAAATAAGCGCTAACACCCCGCCCTCGTAATGAACATCCCTATGAACTTAACGAATTCATTAATGAAATTCGTGCAATTTTTGATAATATAAAGGAAATAAAAAATGAATTCAAAATTTCCCACTTCTCAGAAGTTATCGAAAAACTCAGCAGTGTCCTGGAAAGGATTTCAGTGAAAAAGATATTTTTCAAAATTATTAATTTTCCGTGAAATGTTATGAAACCCTAACATTACTAACGATGATATCATTAATTAAGCTTAATCTTCGTTAACTGTAAAAAAAAAAATAACTTGCTATTCAAATTTATGGATCCTGAAAAGGACGTTTGTATTTATAAGTTCATGGGGCCTGTGGCTTTATCTTACATCTGGCTGAACTAGTACGTAGCTTATCTTTCCTTCTTCTTAATTATTACTACAAATTCAATTTCTCGACCTCTTTTACATTACATGTTTTACCGTCTGTCTCTCATTCAATTTCATTTTCCTCTAAGATCTTGAGTGGACTTTGCTTTCAGGTCTCATCTAATCAAAGTTCTCCTGCCTTTTGAAACTTTACTTTTTCTCTCAAACGCAGATATTTCACTGAAGTTACGCCTTTTTCACAGTACGAACGCATACTTGTTAGACACTCCAATCTACGACTGTGTATAAAGTATATTTTCTACTAGGCGACCCCTTAAAAATTTGAACAGTTTTAAACATTTTTAATAACGCTACAATACTTGCTCAAAAATAGTATATTTGTATACATTACAACCGTCAATTCATCAAAGATACAGCTTTTTAAGAAGATGTAACTCTGAAATCTCATTAAAAATTTATCTAACCCAACAGTAACGGTGGTGTTTTCAGGGTGAAATATTCTATATTGCCATATCCGAAAAAAAAAAGTGATTGGATTTTCTTGTTCTTCTCAAAATAAGTATATTACTATTGTTGAAAAGAATATGAAATTTACTGATTAATGGAGTAAATATATTTAAACACATAAACACACACACACAAGTATGCATAAATATATATATATATATATATATGTGTGTGTGTGTGTGTGTGTGTGTAAGAAAAAAATACTCCCCCTTTTATCTTAGTATAACAATTCCAAATTCTTTATGTCTACAAATTTTTACCTATCTTTAATAATGTCTTAAATATATTTTGTCTTTTATTTCATGCGTTTAAACTTGCGTATTCTTTAATTATTATTCTAAAATCCTTAATTCATTCATAACTTACTTCTTAAAACAACTAAATTACTTTCTTTTATTTTATTCTGAGACAATTCTTTTTCTTTCATTAATTTTTATAATATTGTTCGATGATGTTCTATATCCCATAATCCCTTGCAAGCTTCCCGCCAGCATTTGATTGCGTTTTAATACTGACGTCGAGAATAAAGAGTTCATTATCGACGTCACGCGTTCTTCACCCTTTCTATCGAATCGTAGACTGTCTCCTGCCCCGTCCTCCCGATTATTTCAACAGGGTTGGTTTTCCACTTGTAATGTATTCGTTCACTCTCTGTTTCTTTTTTTGAGTATTTATAGTGTTGCATAGGCTAGGAACACAGAATTTTTACGCTTTTCGTTTTGTTTAATAAATCCCCGTCACTTGGCGGTTTGATATTTAATGTGTGGATTCTAATACTTTTAGCATCTTAAGTTTATTATGAAGAGGATCAGCTTTTATTCGAGCGTTGATGGATAAGCTACTGGAAATGTTACGATGTGTGTCTGCCAAATAAACAACGTTTAAATTTACGATGCCTCTATTAATTATTCCATGGGAAATTTTTTCGAAATGTTTATCGAGTGATCTTCATGGGAAATGTTTATCGAGTCCGTCTTCTACTAGCCACCATGACTGTATCCAGTTGTCTCATGATAACGGAGGGTTGGCAAAACTTTTGGCATTGATTACTCTACTACATTTTCGTCGATATATGAATGTCGCCGGGATATCACAAAAGTCGTCAGCACTATTTCACACATATATATACGAGGTATATAGAGGTGATTTAAAATAGTGAAAATTTGTTTTCCCTGCTTATAAGAAATTGATTATAATTTGATTTAAAAAATTAATTGAATACAAGTATGACTTTTGAATGTGGCTTTTGCTTTAGAAGAGGATGTATATATAAATACGACATTTTTTTTTTAAATATCGCCTGTATTTTATAATTAAAAAGTTGTTATCTTCATTTATAAAAAGATAATAATAATAAAAAAAAGCTTACGGCTTTACATGCAGCCTGTGATGATATTTCAAGTATCAAGAAATTTCAATGTTTTCTGGCCCTAAAAACTCCCATTTCCACTCATAATTTTTTAGAATAATTTATGGAAAGTTAGTAAACATATGTCTCCAATATACATACAGAAACCATTAAGGTGATAAAATGCAGTGATATATTTAATTAATTTTATTTTACGAATGTTATTTTGGTGTTAAATACATTCATTGTTTTTGACTTTTAAAAGTTAATAACCACTTATTCTGAAATGCGCAATATGGCATGTAAAATAATACAAATTTCTCTACACTCTATAGTAAAAATAGGATAGAAACGGAATTTCTATTTGTATTTATTGTATAAGACCTTTATCAATATTCTTGCATTGATTGGGAAAAATGCGTTTGACAGTTGAATACAGTTTTTTATACGTTATTGATCCTTCGTACTCTAAATTCACATATTATCTTTTAAAATTGATGTTTAGAAAGGGAATAAATAAGACAGATATATCCTTACATGAATGAATGTATAAATCTTCAAAATAAATATTGTTCTTGAGAGGAATCATCTGGATACCATATCCGATATCAAATGATCAAAATCTAAGTCCTCGATGCGATTTACATTTCTATTCCTGATCCAATACTCTTATTGATTGTCGCATCCAAATCGGGGATAAAAAAAAATATCGGATATTTCCTCAAATGGTATTGGGATTAAATTTGTCTTACAGTTTCTGTAAGCTGTGATATAGCTGGAAATAGAAGGAATATAAAAATTGGAAAATATATTTAATGCAGTATTTCTATGTTACTTCATAAAATTTAAATAAAACTGTCTAAAATTTATTGAAAACAAAATTTCGATCATAAACAAATAGAACGGCTTGTGATTTTACAATTTATGCAAAATGAAATTCTGTAATAATTTGTCTTTTTTTTTTGGTGCGCTCGTAATTATATAAATATATAGCATCGACAGTCGTCGTCTGGTTGGTCCGTCTGTCTGTTCGCTGTCTACAAATAACAGAGCAAAAACTACTCAACCGAATGGTTTGAAATTCAATATATATAATTGTTGCAGAATTTTGTCGAATTATTTCAAATTTTATGAAAATCGAATATAAACTTGAAAAGTTATTAATAAAAGTGTTTTTCTTTTTATTAAACCCTATCATACGTAAGTAATTCATTGATATCACATGATGGGTAATAATTCTAGGTTCCAGGGTGATTACGTTCTATTTAAGATGGAGTCATATTTTTCCCGTATTACTTGATTTAATATACATAATCGTAATAAATTTTGTATTCATGAATTTTTGCATAAGTGTGCAACAGCTATTGCACCAAAATCAGAATATTTATAAAACTAGTTACAGTACGAACGGACTTCATTTGCCATGTTTCACGTACAATTTTGACTTTTTTTTATAACTTAACACTATGCGAAAACGGTATTGTGAATAAAAAAGCAAGATAAATCTTGCGTCAATCATGCATTATGAAACACTTTTTAGTGCCAATAAAATAACTTGTTTTAAAATTCATTTAACACATTGATTAGTACTAATATAGTTTAGAATAACTTAAAGATACTTTATTTATCTTTTTCCAAAGGCCATTATTGCTTGAAAAAAAAAATATATATATATATATATTAAAGGGATGAATTTTTTATATTTTGTGGAAGTGGAAAGGGGGGGGGGGGCTGCTAGTTTCAGTTCGGAAATATGTCTCTATTTCTATTTTAAGAGCATTACAATTAGTAGTGAGTAAGAGATTAGTATAAAATACTAAAAATATATTTTAAGTAAAATACTCGAGTGGTGTTATGCATATTGCACAAAATCCCTATAAATTCAAATTTAACCAACTTGAATTTATAGGGTTATAGTGGTATATTTGAATTTACAGGGTTACAGTAGTGGATTTATATGTAATCATGATTTAGTTTTTGTTGGTGCAATTAATATACTTAACATCGAAATCTACCACCGCCTGTAGGCCGGACCGGCAGGGATTTTATTTAAACTTCTAGAGAATGACACTTGAAGTTAATCCAGTTTTTCAAATATTAATTCAGTAATTAAAATAAATTAATTAATTTTAAATAATCGAGTGAACCCTCTTCTTGATCAAGGTATTTTAAGCGCCACTCAAGAGGAAAGAAAAATGCGAGAAAAAAAAAATTCTTACTGACCTAAATAGGAATTGACTTAAAATATTTTTTTGAATTACTTGTTTATATTACTTACCTATTTTTTGTATTTACTTCTATTGATGACTTTTAAGTTGTGTTTAATTGGTAGTTCCTATATATAAACACTATTTTGATGAGGTCTATAGATGTCTATGCGGTTCGAGTTGCAGTAAAGCTAGAGATCCTACATACACAACTTCCAGGTTGTATAATATTTTAACGGAGCTTCTGACTGTAAAATAGTCAATAAAACACAGTCTTCATTTTGAAAGACCTATAAAATGATATGCCTCTCTCCATAGGGTGCGTAAATTTGTTTTTCGTCTCTACCGCCATTTTGAATTTATATATAAAAAAATTACTCTCCTATAACCATCCGTCCATTAAGATGAATTGATAGAGACCTCATTCATTAAAATCCTTCCAGCCGTTGGGATGTTTCGAGGGTATAAAGAAATCCACATACGCAGGTACGCGGGAAGCACTTAATCCTTCTTTTCAGTCGGGTAATAATATACCTAAGCAGTAGTTATACAAAATTATAAAATATTTCAAAAACAGGATTCACCAATTTCCGTTCGCTTGAAAATTACTTCTTTTGGAGAAAATTAGCTTGTGATGCAATTCTTTTGTCGAAAAATTCTTGAATTATAAGGGGCCGACAAATGAAAGTAGAACATCACCATAAAACACATTTCTCGCCAAAGTTGGCAAAATTTTTGTAACACATCATATACTTCCATCTCGATGATTGGTAGAAATGCATACAGGCAACTCACTGGTACTCACAGTTGTTTTTGTATATCTTTGAAGATGAGTGTTGTGAAAAGTGTGTTCGTCCAGCATTAGAAATGGAGGCAAACAAAGAAGAGCAGAGAGGTTTGGTGTGGTTTTTTGTGTCTGATGTTGCTGAAACACGCTAAATTTACCCTCACAACATTGCTGTCTACGACAAACATAGCATGTCACTGACATGCCTAACTTGTCTGTCCCCTTGAAGAAAACATTTTTGGGCGTCGCACAGTGTGAGGTTTTGACGATTTAGGTGGACATTTCGTTGAGCTTTGATCAATTTTTTCTGTGTTTTTTTTTATGCATCACAAATAAAATACTCAAACAATAATAAACATTTTGTTATTTAACAACAATGTCATAAATTAAAAAATACAGGATGCCCATTAAAGTCTGTTCCCACACTTTTAACTGCAGAACGAGTACATCTATATTCATAAACGTGGTGTCTAGATATAGTAAAGAGGCTATGCGCTATTAGATGAGTCCGCTTACAGCGCCAGCTGGTACAAAATGGTAGCATTAGCATTCCTATCGTGTAAAAGGTTCGAAATATGGGATAAAAGTGAATGACGACACCTTGTGAACATGATTGCTAAATGAATCTTGTTCTGAATATGAATCTTGTTTTTGAGATAAGGATACTAACTCAGCTGTTTTGCACCAGATGTACCTGGAACCGGTCTCATCTGGTAGCACATAGCCACTTTACTATACCTAGACATCACTTTTATGACTATAGCTAAAACCGTTCGTAAATTAAGAGACTGGAAAGGACTTTTGAGGGCACCCTGTATGAAGCATTACAAATAATGCGTTAAACATACTTATTTTACAATTAAGTAAAAACAATTTAATGCACACGTGTAAGTTAACATTCATTTCATTTTGTATTTTCGTTTATTAAGAATTGCTCGCGAAATTTGTGTAGTCATCCTAAAAAAAAAAAAAAAATTGAATTATATTAAAAAAACTTTAATGTATGGTGGTACCCTGTAAAACATATAAATGCTACCAAAATTATTTTTGGTTAAAAAAAGGCTGTTGTGTGAATAAATAAACTATCTAAATTTTATTCAATCTGAAATAAAATTTCTGCATATAGACGGTAATATATCCGAAATTTTTACGTATCCCTTCAAAAGAAATACAACTACTACGTACACTGTTTTTAATATAAAAAATGCTATTCTGTATCTCAATAACCTATAGTAATTTTGTTTAAATTTAATTAAAATTTCTACTTTTTATCAACAACATTTCCGCGATCTTTTATATGGTCCTGTAACAAATGCATAATTTCTACGTTCGTGAAATTATAATTTAATACAATTGTCATCAGAAAAACAAATGTAGGCAAAGTTTCAGCTCAATCAGATACTTGAAAGTGCTTTAAAATTGTCTTGCAGGATTTGAACTAATATTTTATGTGGCCCTGTAAAAAAAAGCGTGACTGCTACGTTCCATAAAGTATAATAATATTGCATTGTCATCAGAACTGCATAATGTGAGCAAAGTTTCAGCTCAATCAAATTGTTGAGATTGGTTTAAAATTAACTTCCAATCTAAATTTTCATGAAGACCTGTAGGAGCAGTATTTAAAACAAACTTCTACGTTCTTTAAATTATAATAATATTGTATAGTAACTCAGATTATACATGTTTTATTGCTTCGACTCAGTCGGATAATTAAAAGTGGTTTAAATTTGAGTACCAATATTTGAGATAAACATACATGCATGCACTGCAAATTAATGTGATGCATGTTTACTAATAAAAACTTAATGATCTGCTGACATATGAAGCAGTTTTTTTTTAAATGTTTCAATACTTTAGGAATAGCACTTTGATTTAAAAAAAAATGCTTATTGCTGAATAATGCGGAATAATATGTCAAACTCAAGATGAAATTTGTAAACCACATCAAGGATCATCCAGAATTACAACATTAGAAAAAACCGGTTAAGCATGTTTAATATAGCTTATTTTCAAACAAAAATGGGTTAAATCTGACCTTGAAAAACCTGTGACATTTGTTCAGCAAACTCGTGCTTTCAAATAAAACAGAATAATGACGACGTGCTATAAAACTTAGAGGAAGCTACTGCAACTTTTAAAACTCCCTAAAACCATTCTTTACGGTCATAATTAATCGACACCTCTGATTTTTTTTTCGACAAAACTCGTACAGATATCAAAAGTACAGATATTCAGCTACAAATTAGACGCGGTTTTGTCAAATTGTGAGATAATTGGAAAAAAAGAATTTTGTCCGCCTCGACCATCAAAACGTCCCAATGTACGTCGGTTTCATTCAGATGAGAAAGTTCAAGAGTGGGTCAGGTTGTCGATCCGTCAGCAACTTAATACTTTCGACAAGACTCGGTTAATCCTTTCTTCTCCCAGTGGACTGAATGTTTTATCAGTTCCGGCAATTGCTTTTAAAGAACCATTTTTCATATTCACTTAATAGTGTTCGTTCGGTTCTCCTTTGAATGCGCCTTATATTTTGAACAGACCTGTGAACTATCTACAGTTTTTGATACATACCAAGTGTTAAGCAAAAATTTAATTCAGGCAAAAAACATGCATAAAACTACTGTCATCACACTTAGAGAAATTATCATCCATAAAAGGTCTTCTATCCAGTTCTTTGTGTGGTCTTGTATAGGATTTTATTTTACGTTCTACAAACATCTCTTAGTATGCTAAACATGGTTCAGTTTGAAAACTAATAAATAATTTAAAACCCACCATAAGCAATATCGGTCATATTCAGTAATGTTATAAATTATTTTGTGTAGCCCTGTATATTATCTATAGCAATTATGTATACCTACCGAGATGTCCAAAATTAAGGTAAACTTAAAATTGCTCATAACTGAAAACGCATTTTCAACAAATATCGCTAATAGACAGGACTTCGAATACATTACCGTACCCGGAATATTTTGTGCTCCCCTTTAAATGAATGGTAAATGATATGCCCATCACATTCTACAGCTAGTATATTGCTCTAGTAAACCTCGGTAATGTATATCATTTTTCAGCATATTTAAAATAATGTAACATAATTAAAATATGTGGCAAACAGTTTACCTCTTAGGTTATTATGTAATTAATACTTTTGTGCGGTTCTGTAAATAAATAATAAATACTTTGCTCCCCACATTCCAAAGAATGCATGCGTTAGTACACTTCATAAATGAATGTCAATTTCATTATGTTTGAAATTATGCAACTTCAGTAAAAAGCATTTGAAAAAAAAATTCTCCTTGACTGTAATGTAGAGGCACTATTCCTGTAAATAAACTATAAATGCTACTATAAAAAGAGAGAAACAGCTTTTACAAAACTCAAATGTAAGTAATTTTAAAAAGCATATAGCTATTTCGAAGCATCTAAGGCCTCATCATCAGTGCTTATAAATTAAAGATAAAAATAAAATAAAACTATGGAATAAAAGAGGGGGAAGACAGAGCCAGAGAGGCGCACCTCACATCCTGACCATCAACAGCGAAATGAAAATCTCTGTTGACAAACAGCCACGGAGTCGGTCTCACGCGCACACAGGAGACCAATCAAAAACCGCCCAGATGCTCCGGGAGAACTCAAACAAAGCGGAGAAAAAGAGGGGACGGAAAGATGACGAAATAAAGAAAATTAAACCATAACTTTGAAAATGTCGGCCAGCTGGACAAATCGTTTACTAAGCTGTAAGAATTTTTCCATATTTGGTAGGCTTTCCAATAGTCAAGATCGTAAATTGATGAGCATTTTTTATAATAGAGGCTTCGGAAAATTTAAAATTATGATTGTTGCACCAACAGTGATTAGCAATAGCGGAACGATTGATGTCACAATTTTTAACACAAGTTCTATGCTCCCGTAAACGGACCTTAAAAAATCTTTTCGTTTGACCAATGTACATTTTATTGCATTCGCAAGATATCTTGTAAATACCCCAATGTGAAAAACTGTCAATTGGACGTTTCAGATTTGTGAACTGAATTTTGTTAAAAGGAGTATAAACTACCTTAAAATCAAATCTTAGCAAGATTTTAGAAATTGGATGGCTTATGTTCGGAAAATATGGAAGTATAATTAAATTTTTTAAATTTTCATTGTCGCAGTGTTAACTTTGGAGTGAGAAAGTTTACTTAGTTTATTATGAATGGAATCTATGATTTCAATTGTAAAACCTCGATCAATGACAATGGATTTAATGTAATCTATTTTAGCTTTTAGTAAACTGTCGGAAGAAAAAAATATTTAAAACCCGATTGACATAAGCGTTGAAGGCAGCCAACTTTTGGTTAGGTGGATGGGATGATAAACGATGAGGGGGTAAAGATACTGCGAATGGTTTACGTTAAACTGTAGTGTGAAATACGTTATTTTCGTGGAAAACCATGACATCAAGGAAGGGCAAACGACTGTTATTTTCGAGTTCGGAAGTGAATTGAGTATATTCATCTATAGAGTTCATAGTATCGAGAATATTTGTAAGATTAATCCCATCAGAGTTCAATAAAGCAAAGCAGTCGTCGACATAGCGGATGTAAAATGAAAAAGATAATTTCTTGAAAAGGTTTGACTCGTAATAGTGCATGTAAATGTCCCTGAGGATGGGGCTGAGGGAGGAGCCCATGGACAAACCATCAGTCATGCAATAAAAATTACCATTAAAAATGAATGTGTTTGCGATAAACAAATGCTAGTAAGATTTATAAGCTCATCAATTTCGTAATATGTATAATTTGATACACCTCTTTGATACACAAAGGCATACACCTCTGTCAACAGATGATGAATATCCACGGGTGGATTCTCTTTGGCGTGCAAAAAGCGCATTACCGAACGAATCTCGCACTTGGCTGGATCAACAATGGGAATTTCCATCTCGGACGGCTGCTGAGCAAAGAATGAGCGGCGCAGTGTTTCGCAACCGGGGGAGTCGCAAGTGCGGGAACCTCCGCTCACAGCGCTGTTGTCGTATTTCGCCTTGCACCTTCCCGCACGGCTGGAGCTCTTTGGGAACCTTATTCCTAGATCGACCCTCGTATTTCATAAGGTAAAATTATTTCTTACATAAAATATATTTATTTTTTCAGTCCGCCTGCCTTTTATATGGAAGTGTAATCCAATGTTTGCTATCTTAAAAACATCAAAACATATGTTATCAATAACTTTTAAATAAAATATACCATTGTAGTGTGGAATAAAATATGTTTTTCGAAAATTTTCATACCTATCCAATTGATACCTGGAAAAATATGTATGCATTATAAAAGTTTAAAAAAAAAATAAATTATTAAAATTAAGCAAGAATTCCTTATTAATTGAAACTATCGTGAAAATAAGTTACTAAATATTGAAGTATTCTTTTAAACAATGCTTTGAAGTTAACATTGTATACACTTAAAGTTACTGTCAAATATGGAAATTGTTTCATTCATCTACACTCTGCCCTACTTTTAAAATTATATAAATTTATTGAATGTAAAGTGTTTGTTGAGATGACAATAAAGACGTGAGTGTGCAAATAATAGATAAATTTACTGCTATCAATTGTTAGAAGTGGACATAAACGATTAAATCCGCGGGGAACATTTGAATATTCGGAACAAAACTGCGTTTTTCTCAGGTTTTAATAAAATTGAAAGAATTGTATTTTTTTTAATCGCGTACTGTGCTTGCCATTTAGTGTATAAAAAGTTGTAAATATGAAAGTTGTAGAGAATTTTGTCCTCTTTATTTATGTAACTGACAAATAATATGCTACAACAACATGTCTCGAGATATTTAAAAAAAATAATAAAAAATGTCCCAAAATGTTTTTGCTTTTTGGCCACAAAAAATTTAGCCTTAAGTAATTTTGTTATAAAACTTGGTTTTTCCATGTTAGCATCATTATAAACAATTCATAAAAAATCTTCTACCCGACCTTTTGCAAGGTAAAATGTACATTTACCCTGGATTAAACAGGCTAGCCTTCATTTTTCACGATTTCCGCGATAGCTATATATCAAGAACTAATTATTGGATTTTAATATAACTTAAGGTTCATTTAGTCCGTTATATAATTGGGT